>CAOLHI010000834.1:0-497197 GCA_948474755.1 Ctenosaura bakeri
CAATCCTTCACATGACCTCACGTTTGAAGTCCTGGAAAGCAAGTGAGCCTTTAAGATTTTGAAATAGGTTTCTAGGAAGCTTTTGAGTGAGCAAAGAAATTAAGTAATATGCTAGCTTTTTGATGACAAATTGTTATTTTGACATTTCTCTATTTCAGGAGATTTTGCTGTGCTTCTCAAAGCTGGCATGACCGTTAGACAAGCTGTTCTTTATAATGCCCTTTCAGCTATGCTAGCATATCTTGGAATGGCTACTGGGATACTTATTGGCCACTATGCTGACAATGTTTCCATGTGGATCTTTGCACTGACTGCTGGGCTGTTCATGTATGTAGCCCTTGTGGACATGGTAAGTCTGTAAACAGTGTTGGATATTGTTGCTACTCTTATATTAAGTAGTTGCAGCCATAGGTTGGCTCTGGAACACAAGTGAGAAATCCCTCTGGGGATATTTTCTTGGTACTTACCTCAATATATTCTTATTTGCTGATGTAGCCAGTTCCTGGATTGGGTTGTAAAAGAAATTAGGGTGTTCTTAAATTATTAAGAAGTTTTACTGAATGAGTATGTGAGCATGTGAATGTAACTATTGAGAGCCAGTGTGGTGTACTGGTTTTGAGCATCGGACTACAACTCAGGAGACCAGAGTTTGATTCTCTGTTCAGCCATGGAAACCTACTGGGTAATCTTGGGCATGCCACACACACACAGCCCCCCAAAACCCCCGTAATAGGTTTGGCTTAGGGTCACCAGAAGTCAGAAATGACTTGAGACCCACAATAAAAACAACAACAAATCTTGCTAGTATCTTTGCAGTGGCCGGTTAAATGTATTCAGAAAACCTGCTGTTGGAGCATCAATGAAGAGAGATCATTCCTGGTGTGGCACAGCAAGCAGGTTTTATTCCTTCTAATTTGACCCACTGGAAAAAATCTTTCAACCTAAAGGGGGCAACCCCAATTACTCCAATATGGTCTGAGCATGCTCAGTTGATGAGGAACTATAGTATGGTAATTCTGTTGGAGCAGAAGTGAGGTGGGAAGTGGGAAGATGAGGTGGTAGAAACAAGGAGTGTAAATTGACTTGATTGAGTTCTTTAAGAGCTTATATTATCTCAGAGCGTAAAATATCCTATCTGCACAGCTGTTTTTAAGTGTCAGGAACTTTGACAACAACATTTTATAGCAGGGACTTTGTACCACAGTAGATGGCTAACTGCTAACTACATTGGCAATTACACAAAACATGTCTTCATATTTTTAATGTTTCAATTTAAAATTGTGTGTGTTTTGTTTTTAAATATAGGTGCCTGAAATGCTCCATAATGATGCTAGCGATCATGGATGCAGCCGCTGGGGGTATTTCCTGTTACAGAATGCTGGAATTCTGTTAGGCTTTGGCATTATGCTCCTTATCTCTGTGTTTGAACATAAAATTGTGTTCAGCATAAACCTATAGTGTTGGATCTAGACTGATCCTTGGTGGAATTTTGCTTGCACTGGAGGAAAGAAGGGAGAATTTTTTGTCAGTTCCTCTTCTCTCTGCAGGCCCCTGTACCCTTTGAAAATCTGCTTGAACTGCTGATGTCCCTCTAGAGAGATGTAAGAGTGGGTGAACCAGAGGAGGGCTGCATGGAGAAGAAGGAAATAGAAAAATTTGCTCCCCTTCTTTTCTCCAGTGAGGAACTTTTACTGCATCTCAGTCACTTCCATGAACAGAAACTCTTTCTTTCATGGAAATGACACTCTGGATCCAACACTGCTTTGTTTACTTTCTGTTACTGATGCTGAAAATGTTACTGTTAGGTACTTCTTAATAATTGGTACTTCTAAATTGCTACCCCAACTTAATTGCCTACTGATTAGGCATTTAGATTGGTTTGTTTTTGGGGTTTTTTGGTAGTACCTCATTGAACATGATAAGAGTACTGGCCTATTAAATACCACAGTTATAAGGGATGAAATCTTTAGCTTGTACGTTGTTTTAATATTATTTAATATGGCAAATGTATCTACAGCATGCAGTGTCAGGTTTTGTCTTGTATATGTGTAACTGGTACAAACATGTGAAACGGTTCTACTTTTTATGTCCCTGATCTCAAAAAATAAAGTCATTTTCATTGTTGTTGTTAGGAAAAAAAGGGTACTCTGAGAATTCCTAAATGCTTATGTTATAAACAAGTTTCTCAGTGGAGAGATTTAATATCACATTGCCATTAAAATTATATGATCATAGATCTGTCCTTATTAAAAGTTTACAGAAAGTTAAATATGCTAAAATAAAAACTTCCATTGGCTTAAACATTTAATTCTAGCCACACTGCACTGAGCAAATATATGCATGGCACATTTTCCACAAGCCATGCAATGGATGGAAGTGGAACTGTTGGGCAGGAACATAAAGGTGATGAAAAGAGCAGACTGCTGAAAGTGGTACTGCAATATTGGGAGAGCTGAAAGGAACAGACTATATAGACAGAAGTAGGAAGATGATTGTAGGTAATCCTGCTGTGTATTTTGTGTTGCAGTTCTGTCTAAATTTAGTGGTGCATATGAATCTTCAGAAGCCAACTGGTAGACACAGTGAATTGTTGAATCAGAACAAGTTTTTCGCACCATGCATATTCTAAAGATAGAAACAGTGATGGAAAGAACATACTTCACTTCCGAGGGAATTGGATTCTTGAGCACTTGATGCTATGAGAAGATTTAACCATGTGTGTAACAGAATTACCAAAGTCCTAAAACAGGTGGTAACAGAGGTTTCATACTTTAACTTCATATAGTAGCAGGTTCACTCATCAACCTAATCACACAGTATTAACTTCTAAAATGTCCCCAAATTGGGGAGAAGGGTGGAATATAAATGAAATGTTTTTTTAAATTTGCGTCAAATTTCTTATCTTGTGAGGTTTCCTGCACCCAGCAAAACTTGCATTCTTCTTCTTCTTTTAAGCATTTCCAAGTGCAAAATGTGTTTTATACTGCTTATTCCCCTTCCACAAGCCTTTTTCTGGACAGAAACGTTGCCAGTATATATACATAAATGAGGGTAAATAAGTAGATTTGAGACACCCAAATTTTGTATCTCAAATCTATGTATTTAATTTTAATTTTATATATACTGTCTTTGCTGGTATATAAGATTCACTTTTCCCCCCAAAAAATGCTGTTTGAAAATGGAGTGCATCTTATATGCCAGTGTGTCTTATACACCAGCAAATAGTATTTGCTGGTGTATAAATGGGGTGCATCTTATACACAGATGCATCTTATATGCTGGCAAATACAGTACATTGATATATAGTCCAGGCTTAAATCTAGTATGATGCCTTCTACTAAACTGGATGCAGTGTACAAAAATCAGTGGGTCAAATCTATAGATCAGAACCATTCTGGAGAAAATATGCACAGGTGTAGCTTTTACATTTAGTTTTATAAGGTGAATGCTTGGTTAAGGTCTAGAAAAAGGTAGAGTCTTAATTGTCTAAAAAGTCTTGTAGAAGAAGCCTTATATCTATAATTGAACAAAAATACTCTGACTGCTTCTGGAATTTAGAATGCATTCCTTGCTTTACTTGACACAGCACTTAACTACCTAAAAGTCTTGAAAGAGAATGGGACTGGAATATACCTCTAAGTTTGAAGTTGGGTATGTATTATTAACTGGTGTACCATGGACATAATTTTTTATATTAAACACTTTAATGCATTGTAGTTTGCCTATTCATACATAGATAATAATTGTTAACACCTGTCCATTCTCTGGGAAATATATGAAATGACAATTATAATGTACTAGTGTATTTACCTGTAGTTGCCCGGGATTTTATTTTCCTCTTAAGAATTCACTCACCTGTCTTCTCCAGTACCTGTAATTTTCCCCCATAGTCCCCAATCCAATCTGTGTTCTCTGGTGATGTTGATGTACTGGCTTTTATTTTATTTTTTTTCTTTCTGTTGAATATGTGCAATGGTTTTACGTTTTTCTGGAAGCATTTTTTTTTGTTTTGAATTTGAATTTTTAAGATTCTTCACATATGGAACCCATACAATCTACTGTGTGAGACGAGAAGACCCTGTAACTAGGTTGTGTACATCACTTTAATTTTTCTCACATATAACCTCCCAAATGTTTTCTGGCATCCTTATTGATGGTAGGCCTCATCTCAATATCAGCTAGCCTGAGGCCCAAGAGGTCCTGGCTGAGAATTCTGAAGGCCCCTCCCTAAGCTGCCAATCCCAGGATTCCATAAAATCTTCACAGCCATTCATATGAGGTCTTTGCATGCCTGACACAGACAAACTCATAAGCAAACTTTGACTTTTATATAGTAGATAAAAGCAAGGATGTGTTCTTCTAAAAGGAACCCTTTGAACATTCAACAAGCATGTTTTCTGCTCAGATGAAAGTAAGGCACTCACAACAGACTGTCCCCTGCATGAATTATGTAATTTAAATCTGGCTGTTTCTTAGACTTTGAAAAAGTTAAATGTGACTTGTGAGATAGATGTGGCCACCACAGAAATGTTAGGGTACATTTCATTGAAAGGTAGCATTTTGTTGTAATGGAAGTCCCTGCACTTCCTTGTAAACAGGTCAGTCTTAATTTAGTAATAGGTGGGTAATTTAGTAAAAGAGGTATATGGTAGAACTCATCTTCTCTCAGCACTACCTGGAATAACTAGAGCTCAAAAAATACTGGATGTACATAGTTAAGCAAGAGAAGCCTTTGTACAGAGGTTAAGCTAGTTCTTCTGCAAAAGAGCAAGTGATAAGCATTCATTCAAGAAATCACAATTTGAGTATACCTCTGATGCCTCCAAAATTGCTATCAGTTGTAGTTGATAGTCAAGGAGTCTAGTTTAGCTGCCTCTTGTTCTCCATATGGTTTGGATTGTAACTTTAATGCTAGATTGTTGGCCCTATTGGATGGGACATGCGGGAGTTGTAGTCCAAGACATTAGAAAGGCACCAGCTTGTCTGTTTCTACTTTCTCTGTCAGAATTCTAAAAATAATGTCACAAAAGCCTGATTTCTAGTTCCCATTTGGATATTGCCACATTCAGAGTTGGGTGTCTCACACAGAAGGGGGAGCCCTTCTTCATCTCATGCTTCTCTGATGTCCCTTTTTGGGGGGAGGGGGGGCAGGGATTACAAGTGGACAGAATGTAGACTGGAATGATCTGTTTTGTTTATAAATAGAAGCTTCTGACCTGCCTGCACACGCCAGGAGGAAGAACCACCTACTTACTGCATTCTGTGAGCTGTTCTTTGGATGATCATTTATAAGAATACCATAGATTTGGAAAGGACTGCAAGAGCAATACAGCCCAACTTCCTGCTCTCCCTGAGCTAAAGCACCCCTGAAAGATGGCCCTCCAACCTCTGCTTTAAGGACCTCCAAATAAGGACAGTCCACGATCTCCTATGACAGTCTATTCCATTATCAAATAGCTTCTACAGTCAAGAAGTTCTTCCTGATATTAAGGAGGAAGTAATAACAGCACAATCCTCTACATGTGTGCCTTCAACTTGTTGCCAACTTACAGCAATCCTAAGGCAAAGCTATCACAGGCTTTCTTGGCACGATTTGTCCAGATAGGTTTTTCCCTTTGCCCTCCTCTGAAGCTGAAAGAGTGGGATTTGCCCCATGGCTGATCTGAGATGTGAACCCTGGTCTTCAGAACTGTAATCCAATGCTGAAACCATTACAGCATGCTGTCTCTCACATGCCTATTCAGGAGTAAAACCCTTTGGTTTCAGTAAGGTCCACTGCCAAAGTGTTTTTCCCCCTGAGGCAGCAGTGCTTTGTTCAAACTTACATGGTTATCCTCTACATCATGGATGGGCAATGTGTGGCCTGTGGGCCACATGTGGTCCCCATGTGGTCCCAGGGCAAGGGTCAATATTTTCAAGGTTTTTCCCCTCCCAAACATTAAATATAGGAGGTATAGACAGCATCTCTACATATTTAGAGCCCTTTCAGACCCCACCCCGGTAAAAATTATTTTTAAAAATTTGCTTTGAGGTGTTCTCTCAGGACCCAATAAGCCCCAAAACGTGCCCCCATATCTGATAGAGGGTATTTGGGGGCAAAAAGAGGGTTGGAGGTTGGCAGCAGCATGTGTGGCCCTCCAAAGTCTCCTTGAGGGCTAGTGTTGCTCACAGTTGCCCACCTCTACTCTACATGCTTACTCTTCCTGATTGGTGGCCAAGTTATGACCCAATCCATGTTCATTGTAGCTTAGCAGTAAAATAGGACTTAACAGGAATAAGGAAGATCAAGTTATTTTGATGGAGAAGGCAATAGAAAAAAGGCTTAAGCCTCAGTAAATAAAGGAAATGCAAATACTTTCACTGCTTTTCTTATTTTTGGATGAGGATTTTTAAAATCCTTGAACTATAGTAATTCAATAACTTTATTCTGCTTAAATGTAGTAGAACTTGAGTTGCATTTTTACAGGTGGCAGAATGGATGCAGAACTTTATATCTTTACCTTTGCGGCCATAATCAGTCCGTTTCACAACTGTAAGGACCACTTTCCAAGGGCAAGAGACTGTCAGGGGAAGCCACTTTGCATGTGAGAGACAGGCCATTTCCGCACTACACTCTTGTAGCGCGATTATTCCACTTTCAACACCCTATGGAATCCTGGGGTTTGCAATTTGGGAGGAGCATTTAGAATTCTCAACCAAGGAGCTTTTTGGCCTCAGTAAACTAGAAACTTCAGAATTCCACAGGAAGTTGAAAGTGGAATAATAGCACTATAACAGTGTAGTGCGGAAATGGCCAAAGACGCTTATAAAACACAGTTTTGTCACGTCTCAGCACGCGAGTTGCATACACAACACTGCCTAAAAGAGAGAAAGGGCAAAAAGTTCTGCTCATCTATGGCAGCCACTGCTTGAAAGGGAAATGAACTTCCACCCGCCCTCTATAATGGATGGCCACCTATGCCCGCGATCCGTTGGAAAGGACACTTGGCGCCTGCGACGTTCGTAGGAACCTGGAAGCGGTTACTACAATCTAAGCTTCTGACTTGGGCAGATTCTGGAGAAATTTCAAGGCTGGGTTGCAAATACCCTCCTCGCCCCCCGCCCGCTATGGCTACGGCCATTTCAGCACTACACTCTCCTAGCGCGATTATTCCACTTTCAGCATCCTATGGAATCCTGGGGTTTGCAAGTGCAAACCCCAGGATTCCATAGGATGCTGGAAAGTGGAATAATCGCGCTACAAGAGTGTAGTGCGGACATGGCCTACGAAGCATCCCAACGCAGAAGGCGGCTTGTTCGTTGAGCGCTGCGTCGGGGAGAACAAGCGGACAAGACGTCCGGCCACGAGCCCCACGTCCCGATGGTGGCGTTTTGGCTGGGCGCCCCGCCCCGCCCCGTCCCCGCCACTTCCTAACTTGCAACCTTGGCCACGGGTTACTTTACAGCGACCTCGCTTAGCACCACGGAACAGGCGGGGCGGGATAAGGCCCCGGCGCCGCATTACCTTTTCCAAACGCTTCCAAACTGACCAGACTTGGGCCGTTTCCGCACGAGCCTGTTCTAGCGCGATGATTCCACTTTCAACCTCCTCTGGAATCCGGGGTTTTCAGTTTGGAGGGCATCCGGCCCTCCGAAACTGAACCCGTGCGGAAAGGCTTGGTCATGCTAACTGCGGAAACGGCCTTGTTACCGGGCGCAAAGCTTGCGTAGGAACCGTGTGCCCTCCTGTCTTTCAGGGAGCTCTTCTCCCACCACCTGGCATTAGGACCCATTTAAAGTCCCGCTGAGTCTACGTGCGAGGAAGCAGACACGCGTGGAACCGCACTATTTCCCGCTAGCTAATACTGAAGGCTCGGCTTGCCGGTGGCCAACCGCAGCTTCCTTAACGCTTTTGACATTCTCGCCCGGGAAGTCGAGGGAAATTTATAAAAAAATGGCTCCTCAACGACCCGGAAGTTCCTGTCCAGGAAACTGGGCGGCCTTTCCCTCCTTTTCTGACCTTTGCGGCAACGACCCCCAGAGGTCACGATCCTCTTCCGGGTCGCTGTTTGCTCAGCCTTTCCCTCCCCCGCGTCCCCCATTGGTGCGGAGCGGGGCCTCGGCGCCGGCCTGCGCGCCATGGCGGGGGAAGGCCCTGAACCGCCAGCTGCTGCCATGGCAACGGTGCCTGGGGTGACGGAGCGCTACTTCACCCGCTGGTACAAGCCAGGTAAACGGAGGAGGAGTGGCGCCCAGGCCCACCCTCTGCGCGGCGGGGCGAAGGGCGCTCAGGGCCAAGAGGCCCTTCTTTATTGAAGGGGTTAGTTCCAGTTCCCATCCTGTCTTACCAGTGCTGCTCAAAATGGTGGTCCATGGACGGGTGAGGGGCTCTGAGCCGTTGGCTGCCGGTCCCCGGCGAGTGTCCAGGGCAGAAAAAGAAACACCTGTAGTTAATGGGCAAAAATGTAGCGCTGGTCCCTGGCACATTTGGGGGAAAATGGTTGCCGTCCTTCTAAGGGTGCCCGTTCACACTACAGAATTAAAGCACTGTGATTCCACTTTAACTGTCCTGGCTGCGTCCTATGGACTCCTGGTGCTGAGGTACCAGAGGAGGCCTCTGGCTGAAAATTTTAAACAGCCCTTGTTAAAATCCCAGGATTTCATAGCATGCTCTCAGGACACGGAATTGTTTGTGTTGTGCGCCTTCAAGTCACCTGGCGACTTAATGGCAACCTCATGAATTTCGTAGGGTTTCTTAGGCAAGGAATACTCAGAGGTGGTTTTTCCAGTTGAAATATAGCCAACAGCACCTGGTATTCCCTGGAAGTCTCCCACCCAAGTACAAACCCGGTCTGACCCTGCTTAGCTTCTGAGATCAGACAGGATTTGATGCCTTTAGGGCAGCGGTTCTCAACCTTCCTAATGCTGCGACCCCTTAATACAGTTCCTCATGTTGTGGTGACCCCCAACCATAAAAGCATTTTCGTTATTTATTTAGTTAGTTAGTTATTTCCATCATCAAATAGATTGGAAACACTGCCCTAAATCACTGCTCTGGATAGACTTCTAATGCCTAAAAACTGGTAACCCTCCCCCCTTTTTTAAGCACAGAAAGCATCCATCAATGCCAGAATTAAGGCAGTAGTTCTAATTCTGAATGTTGGGTTTCCACAGTTCAAAAAGCCAGTCACTCCCAAAGGCAATGCCAAAACAGCCCACATTTTACACGAGGCGCAGGGAGGAAAGGATAGGGAGAGAGGAAAGATGGTGGCGGCATAAGCAACACGTTTTGTTTCACTCCCTCCCTTCCTCCCTCCCTTAAAGGGAGTGTGGACGCTGAACATACAAAAAGCGAGGAATGCAAGACAGTCAGGGCGAAGAACACAACACGTGCAGGTGGCAAGCGCCAAGGGTCCACGCACCACAAAAGCGAGAGGAGAAACTCATCCTGGCTATTTCTGCACTAGACTGTTATAGCACTATTATTCCACTTTCACCATCCTATGGAATCCTGGGGTTTTCAGTTTGAACCCCAGCGCAGGGGTCTCAAAAGCACTGCTCCCATTGGCTGTGAGGCCACCTTCTTTTAAAAGGGGGGGCAGGATTGAGGAGCGGCGACCCCTGTGAAATGGTCGTTCGACCCCCAAAGGGGTCCCGACCCCCAGGTTGAGAACCACTGCTTTAGGGTATTTAAAGCCACAGCACTGGAACTACAGTGCTTTAATTGTCTAGTGTGAAAGGACCCTAGGCAGGTTGAGATGCTCTGCTCTGTACAAGTGGCAGACTTGTTTCCTTGAGCGCCTGCCCTGTTATAGCCAAAAGAGCATTGCCCACAGATAGGGAGTATCAGAAATCTTGAGGGATGCCCCTGGGTTGCAGAAGGACAACACTGAGCATGGCTAGTGGCCAAGGAATGCCGCTTGGGTGTTGGGCAGAATGGGAGAAGATGCAATATCATGAAAGCAAGCATGACTTGGTGACTGATACCCTAAGCAAAAGATTACTCCCCACTGTAACATTTTCTGACATTCATCCCCTATCACTTCCTGCTTCTTCCTTTCCTCTTCTACCACAGAAGCCTTTGTAGAAACACTGTAGACTGTTGAGATAATGTGGGACCATGTGTTCTGCTTCACTACTCTGTAAAGGATCATAAAGCTTGAAAATAAATTAATTGTTGTTGTGTGCCTTCTGACTTATGGTGGCCCTAAGGCAAACGTATCACGTGGTTTTCTGGGGCTGAGTGTGATGCACCCAGGGTTACTCAATGGGTTTCCACAACCAAGTAGGGAATTGAACACTCATCTTCAGGGTTGTAGTCCAGCACTCAAACCGCTACTCCACACTGGTTCCCTGACAAATTAATAGTGATACACAATGTATAGTATTTGACAGGACACTCCCAAGTGTACACTGGATTTAGTTTTGTTAGCACCATAGTTAATGTTCATCAACCCTACTTTATAAGCAATCATGGTAAATGCTTTTGTATACATCCTGGCCTTAACATATTGACTATTATCTATACCTCTTTGTATTTCATCCCTTCCTGAACTCATTGCTCTCATTTTTTTTTCTTCTTACACAACTTTGTGTGTATATGTGTGACTGTCTATCCCAGTTCAGGATCACATTCCTTGTAGTTGCTCTAATATGCTCTGTGAATGATTCCCACTGTGATCAGTCTCTTCATCTAAGGTGCCATAAGACTCTTTGTGGCTTTAACAGAGAAAGCCTCCCTTAATTCCACTCACCCTATCCTTTTCACATTTCTGGTCTTGAGGTTATCAAGTAATGGTGACCTTTTTTTTTTCTACAGATGTAAAAGGTAATCTGTGTGAAGACCATTGCATATTGCAGCATTCTAATAGGTAAGCCCTCTCACAGTTCTATTATATGCTTGTTTACTCAAATAAGCTTCTTTGTTCAATAGGATTTATCCTAAGTAAGTAAATTTAGGATTGCAGCTATGTGTTGGTTTATTATGCCCAGCGTGGTGAGGCTATATGATATTCTAGTATAAATTATCTCCGCATTTTTGTACTTTGCCTTTTCCACAGTATAAAGTGTCTTCTGGTGTCTAATGCTATTAAAGGGTGAGAAAACAGGCTGTTACACGGCTTTTTGAAAGGATTAGACAAATTTGTGGAGGGCAGGGCAATAGCTTTTAGCCACGTTAATGATACATTCATGTACAGAAACAGTATGTCGAGAATCCAGTTGGTGAAATACACCTGTGTATGTCCTTTTACAGTTGCTGTGGAAACAGGTGTCCCGTTCCTCTTCATGCAATGATAGGCACACACCCCCATATGCACAAATTACTTGGCAGCTGCTTAGGACTTGGCAGCCCTAAATGGAAGCCCCACTTCCATTTAGGGCTGGGTGGATGTCCAGACAAGTGTCTGGCTTTCTGCAAAGATGGCAGAAATCTTTCAGACCTCCTTGCCTGGCTGTACTTAGCAAGGTACTGTACTGTACTGTACCTGGCCCCTCCTTCATGGCTAAATGGGGGAGAAGTGCCTCTGTAGCTCTCATATATGTTGCATGTGTGAAGGGAAGAAAGCAGCAGTATACTTGGCAGAGCTTTATGCTCCACAAAGGGTTGATGCAAACTCTTGCCTTGTCTAACTTTGGCCATTTCCACACCACACTGTTATAGTGCATTATTCCACTTTCAACATCCTATGGAATTCTGGGGTTTGTAGTTTAGGGAAGGGTATTTAGAATTCTCAGCCAGAGAGCTCTGTGGCTTCAGTAAACTACAAACCCCAGAATTCCACAGAATGTTGAAAGTGGAATAATGCAGTATAACAGTGTGGTGTGGAAATGGTCTTTAATGCTCTTGTCTAATTTTAATCAAGAGAAGTTCTGTTTTGTAGGATGTGTACTAGCTTACTGCTTTTCAAATAGAGAGAGTGTCAAACAATATCTTCAAGTCACCAGATACTTTCTTTCTAGTTCTTAAAGATCCTATTTCAGCCCCCTGCTGTATACCGCTATTACTCCAGGAACTGTTATAAAACCTCTACAGCTTTAATCTGCAGTTTTCTGTTTTCAAGTGATTCTCTGCTTTACCCCAAAGCAGTACCTCAAAGATCACATTAGTGTTGTTTTCAATATCAGCTTCCAAGTAACTCCTTCCTTTACCTCTAAACATTTACCTCAGGGAAATCACTCTAGCCGACACAAACAAAGAGACTCGGGCCCTTTTTGCACTATACCTTGTCGTGGCAGTGGGGAGCGGTGCTCGCACAAGCAGCCGCTCGCGTCAGCAGCTCACGACAGCCCTTCTTCCTCCCGCATTGGCTTCCTCCTTAGCGCGACCGTCGCGCTAGCACCCCACCCCTTCCTTCCGCAGCGCAGTCTGGGAGCTGTAGGCTGCGCTGGGGGAAGGAAGCGCGACCCGCCCAGCTCGCCGACGCACCGCACGCAGGTAAGTGCATGAGGGCGCTGCAAGCATTGCGCGAGCGCGGGGCATTTTCGGCTTAAAGCCAAAAATCAAAAATGCGTGCGCGCCCCGCTTTAGCCTCATGAGCTTTGCGCGAGTGGGAGTGCATCGTACAGAGCGGCGCTCCCATTTGTGCGATGCTCAAGGGGTGCTCGCGCTAAAAAAAAAAACATGCGAAAAGGGCCTCACATAAATCTCCAAACTAGATCTCTGAATCCTCATTGGACTTTCCTGAGATCTCTGCTGGATTTTTCAGTATCCTACTGCTCTTCACACCAATTTGTGACAGGCCCTTATTTCTCCTCAGATTGGTTTTGCAGTTCTGACCTAATAAGGCACCCTGACATTTACACTTAGCCTCAACTCCACCCTTTAAACACCACCTTTGTGTAAAAGGGCTAGGGTCTTGAGTGTTCACTCAGAACCAAATAGTTTATTTATGATAGTGTGTTCTTTTTTGTTACCAGTGACTTTAGATAATTCAGGTCAACTCAATGCTTACAAAAACAAACTGAATCTTTAATTGTAATTACATTAAAATAGTGAGATAAAATACAGTGTTGTTAAATTAAATAGTTCATACTTCTGACAGTCTTTGCCAATAACTTCCATCCTTACATACTACGACTCTGTGTCTTTTCATCAGCAGCTTAAACACAACTCAGCTACCCTCTCTGGCCAAGATCTTATTGAAGGTTCTCTTTTCAAACACTCTTTTGCCTTATATATAATTCCTCTCATCCGTAAGTCCCCCTGACACACATCACTGTGCTGGGTTTCACCCTTAAGATATTTCTTCTGTTGCCTAGCACCCCATCATCAAGTTGCACTTGTATTCCAAATAGTTGAACTCACAAAGCACACTTAAAACAGGATGGAAACCACACCTCTTGAAGTAAAATTGCTATTCTGAGTAGAAGTGATACATTTATTACTCCTAGGTTGCCTTTTCTTTCAATAAAAGCCTTGTAACTTTTTAGTATGTTAGCTAGTACATTCTTTTATACTCTTTTATTCCATCTGGCCTAAACTATTGTTAGACTTCAAACTTTTTCACACTACATCATCCATAAGTGTGAGTAAAGTAACATCTACAGTGATAACATGTTGCTTTCATCACTTTCTCTTTCCAGTGGTGTCAGACTGTTGCTTCCTGCAAGGAGAGGACAAGAAGATAATTTTTCTAATATGTTTTCTTGTAGAATCTGCGTCATCACTATAGCTGATGCCCATCCTGTTCTTCAAAAGGGAAAAAGAATTGGGAGTATTAGTTATCAGATAAGTGCCAATTGCAGCCGGCTGCAAAATAAAGTTTCTGGAAAATCTAAACGGGTATGGATAATTACATTTTTGATTTCTTTAGTGTAAACTTTACTTTTTAAAAAAATATTAATGTTGACAGCTGATAGCAAGAGTGATTTTTACCATCAATATTAGTTATCCACCCTAAGCCCCTCTCTTTTCTTTTTGGGGATTAACAATGAAATAGAGGGGAATGCATTGTACAATATGAGGGCATATATATGTCCTTTGATGGCAAATGATACATCTTATGACCTGTTATTGGGCAGTAAGGATGTATGTGGGGGAGACAGGAGTGCCATCTCTTTGCACTTCCTCTAGTGTTCTTGTTGAGAGAAGCTAAGCTAAGCTCCTGGTATAGTGTGGAAGAGAGGAACATTCCTCTTTTTGTGTGCATGCCTCACCAGCTTTATCCTGGAAGCAATGTATATTCAGGCTGTCACATACTGCTTTGAGACTCTTGTTTCTCTCTCCACTCCTCTGAGTTGTGCTGACAGCTTAGACAGAACAGGTGGCACCATTCAAACAGTAACAAACATACAGGCTGTCCAAGGCTAACATCTCATTCAGACATTATGAAATGAGTGAGACTTAAGTCTTATAGATCTAGTTCTGGTTGTCTTAATTTATTTGGGCACTGCAGGGCATTTCCATAAAGAAAAGGAAGACTTTATAAGCAAAAACAGAAGAAAAAATAAATAAGTGCACCACCAGCTTGTCCCCCTCATACTCCAAGGCATGTTACAATATATTTATTAGCTTGTGAGATATATTATGCCAAGAGACAGTAAAATGCATAAGGTCAGCCTACTGTGTTTCATACAGAAGGGTGGGAACACCTGGTAATCTGTAATAAATGGTATAAATTATTGTTATAATTGTTTTTGTTCTGGACAGTAAAATCATGCCTCTCAAATTTGAGGCCACAGTCTTTTACCTATATACTTGGAAGCAATCCCGACTGAACTCAGAGGGACTTACTTCTAGATAATGATGTACAGAATTGCATGGTCAGTTTTAAAGCACATTCATTGGGGCCACAAATTTGTCAGCTGCTGTCCTTTTCTTGCAATCCTAATTCACTGCATATTGTGTTTCTGCCAGGGTGCCCAGTTTCTAACAGAACTTGCCCCTCTGTGTCGAATATCCTGCACAGATGGAGATGAATATACCATATACAGGTAAGGTTGTGAGGCTTTGTTGATAACTGCCTTGCTTTTATTGATCAGATTACTAAATTGGAAATTTTCTGCAGCTGTATAAGAGGGAAATTGATAGAAGTGAATGAAAACATTCTGGAAAACCCATCTCTTCTTCAAGAAAAGGTGAGAATTTGACACTGATATTAGTCCCCTCTGCACCTTCTCGCTGCTTTTTGCTTCACTTCTGTTTTTCCCCTTAGCCTTCCACAGAGGGATACATTGCAGTTGTATTACCGAAGTTTGAAGAAAGCAAAAGAATAACTGAGGGGCTCTTGACACGGAAAGAATATGAAGATGTGTTGTCAAAACGTTTAATTCCACTTCATGATACAATACAGAGTGAGAACTAAATACATTTCATAGTGGAAATATGAACTGCATAATACAGATTCCAGTATATCCCATGATAAAGTGACTTTATGGACTTAGGGAGGAATCAGGAACTGGCGAAAGTACAGTGAAATTGGAATAACATGACTTTCCAAACAGATGAGGCACAATACAACCAGGCGTAAAGAATGTAAAGTATCAAGTATATGCTGAATTCTCTCTGTGTTGTCAACAGAACCTGGCCTGAATGTGATTAGACTATAACCTTACTGTTGTATTTAAAGGAGCAGTGCCAAAATACTTTTGCATTTCTCATGTCAATAAAAGCTTTTGTTTACCAATATTTAAACTGTGTAATATGTTAAAGTGAGTATTAAATTTGACATCTTATAACCAAACTCACTACTGTTTTCTTGTTGAGGATGTTGGCACCTGAATGAGGTACAGTGGTTGGTAGCCAAGGCCAGAGCTAAAATCTCACTAGCAAACAGAGCAATCCCTATCCTGTAATGGCTTCAGATGTGTACCTGGTCTGCAGGACATTTCTTTACATTTCTCATTTATCTACACAGCCCTCATGGGAAAGTGAAGATGCAACTGGAGTGAGAGAAGAAGAGAGGCAAACAACTGATAAATGCTCCCCTGCCATTTACTGTCTGCCACATAGCCCTATTTTGCATGCTTAAGTTGAAGAGGACAGGGGATTCTTGTTTTGCCACTGATTTTTGGCTTCTATCCTAAGGCATGGTAAAGTGCAGGAAGTAAGGAATGACTGATACTGAAACCTGAACAATGAAACTTTAGAGTGATGCACTTAATGATATCTCAGTTAATACAGTAAGTATACAGACATCTCAAAGAAGCTTGGAGAACAATATTTAATCTCTACTAAAAAAAATAAGGAAAAGTAATGCCCTCTTTGTAGTGACTTTCTTTAACAGCTACAACTTATCTCCCAATGAAACTTTGCTCTACCACATGCTAAAAATGAAGGCTCAAGCATTATATTTAAGGCCGCAGTATGTAGCACAGTAGGAAGTTAGTCCCATTGACCTTGGGACTTATTTTTGATAGTTGCTAAGGTCACAGTGTAAGATTTCTTCTAATATAAAGATGTGTGTAATATCAAAAGGAGCAAGACAAAAGCAAGCTCTTAACTGTAGCTTATTTCTATTAGCAATACTAATGATCTTTTATTTCTAGTTTTAAATTGGTAAACGTTTTATAAAAGTGAGGTTTTCTGAAGGCTTTCATTATTAAAGCTTTATTGCAACTAAATCATACTACTAAAGGAAGGGACAGCATGTGGAAGTGTGGAAGCCTTTGAACCAATCTAGCCCTTTTAAGAGATGCTGCCTTTCTCACCTCCCACCCACCCCTTTTGCTTATCATGTTGTTAAAGTGGTATCTGTTTCAAGAGAACCTGGTGGTAGGAGATAGTGGTTGAGATGCTAACAGGGCCTGTTACTTCATTTCTCAAAGCAGCCCTCTGCCATAAATATTGATAGACTAGTGTCCTGGGCTCACACAAGTTAATTAAAAACAGTAGCTTTTAATGTAACATATCCAGTTCATATGTATAAGCATTCATAGCAGCATCCTTGGGATAGGAAAAGAGTAAGACATTCATGAGTGTACATGATTACAAAAATAACAGTATTAACAGGGAACAAAAAGTTACTCACTTTACAAAAGTATGCAGCCATTAAAGTTGACTGTTGCTTTTGTTAACGGCTAAGTACCATGACATCTATTAGATGTGAAAAGGTTACAACAGCTTTTTCTAACCTGGTTTCACCTTTCTCAAAAGAAAGCAATTAGGAAGGGCTTCATTTACAACTCCCATTAGGAAATCTTTTCATTCCCCTCAAGCGCCTTATAAGTGTTTGTTGTCCAAAACTGTAAGGTTAGCTACATGTTGTTCCAAAGATCTGATTCCAAGAAAGTCAGTTCTCCTGGCTGGACCACTGGTTTCTCTTGCAGCTCCATGTAGGCCATTTTCTCTCCAAGGACAGTGTGGTCTAAAATAGCCATTTCCTGCTTTGTGCTGTAAAAATGCACATTTTGTTAAAAAAAAGAGGAAACGCTCCACCCAGAAATAGATTCATTCTGACATATTTACATGTATATCAACTCACCTTTCTTAGCAACTTGCAGCTGAGTGGAAGAACTTGTACCAGTATATCCAGAATACACTTGACTTTGTAAATACAGGTGTCTACCTAAATATAGATCAGATTAAGTGGAAGTGACTGTAAAATAAGTTTATGAAACATTTTCTGTAAAATCTACCTTTGCTTTCAAGCATATCCAGTAGCAGTTTGCATTTTTACTATAATTTTTTTCTCTTTAGGACATTTCCCTCTTTCTGAATCAGAGTATATTTGCATACTAAGATAAACAAAAAATGCACAAAGCTGTAACTTGTTTGTTTAAATAGGCTTTTTGCAGAGCATTCTGCTGGATAATGTCCTGAAAGTGCAGGTGTTCATTCAAGATATTTAGTCGCCTAACCAGTTTGGTTTTTAACCAGTTAATTAGTAACAGTTTCAACACCTCCCTGGTGAAAAGGTAATTTGTGACAATTCTTGAAACAGAAGAAGTGTCTCTTTCTTCACTTCCTCTCATACACAAGAGCATATTGCTACTGTTAAGAAAGGAGAGCAATCTTCACTATTTTCAGAATGCTGTGAAGCAAGTAATATAGTTAACTTTCTGGCGTGACTTTAATGAGATAACTGAAACTCTGGATACAATCCACCAATTGGTACTTCAGGCATGTTTCTAAAACATAAGTGCAATATACTTGAGGGCTGATGACAAGCTGCTCAGAGAAAGAGTAGAACTATGGTTTTTTAAAAAAAAGACTTCTGAACACAGTAGTACTTTCTGGAGTACAAACTTTTGTTTCCAGGCAGCTAGTTACTGTTTCATTAACTGCTATAATATTCCAATCTGTGTTTTGACATTATACTTGCAAGCAGGTTTCATCAGTAGTCTGACCAAGTTGAAAATGGCTTAATTTAAGAACATGAATAGCACACTTTTTATCTGCATGTTTTATTCAGGATTTAACATACAAAACCAAACAACAGAGTTTATTATAGAACAAAAATAAGATGGAAAAACTAAACATCTGAAGCAAGACCATTCTAAAGATTGTAAACAACTTACCTTTGTAAAAGTTGCAGTCTTACCCTGGACAGGGGTTTTAGCTGTTACCTGGAGCTGCTGATATGCAGGGACCATCTTGTCAATATCTTGCAAAAGCAATGGTTTGTCATCATCTTCTAGCTGAAACAGATGTTGGTCAATTAGGCATGCTATAGAATTTGGAACAAGATTGCAAGATGTGAGAAAATGCAATGACTAGAGATTTCTATTCTAGCACAAACCATGAAGACAAAGAGATCTCTAAAAAGCAGCAATTTTAATATTTGGAAGTTGTACAGTACCTGATTAGAAAATGAAAGAAGAGCTGAGGCAAGCTTTAATCCTTCTGTAGCAAAGGCCTAACACAGAGAAAAGTTAAATGTGAACCTCTCTCCCAAACAAAAGCAAGAAAAAAGTCCTCATCTTTCCTCCTCACACTTTCCTCTTCTGCATATGATAAGCCTACTGCCTTGTGACTCAACTAGTCAAATACAGCTCAGAAAGGATGTATTTGGCGGCATTCCTATTGTTTTTCCAGTCCCAGGAAGCTCCCATATATGACTGATGAGTTGCGCTTGGCCTAGTGGGCCACAAACTGAAACTTCATAAGAAGCACACTTAAGTAAAGAGTTTTTAAATTTGTAATAATACTCCATGTGCACACATGCATCACTGGGCAACCACTTTCCCCTTCCCTTTGAGGAAGAATTTGGTCCTTCAGATGTTTTAAAGTGCAGGTTCCATAATTTTTCCCCACTGGTCATGTAGGACAGGGTTTCTGGAATTTGTAGTGTAAAACACCTAGAGGGCCAAAGGCTGCTATTCCAAGGGAAATTCACAAATAGTTTCTTGCACTAGTTTGCAGAAGATGCTGGATGGTGATGCAGCAACATTCCAAGTGGCCCAGATATGTTGTCCAAAACAAAGACTTTATTTTGGTTGCTTTATTACCTCTGCCTGCTGAAATAAATCCTGGGTTGTCTTCAGCAGCCCCTCACCTCTAAATAGGAAAAAGAAAAAATAATTTCACCAACAGTTTAAATGTAATTAACCTACAATTCCTATGAATCTAGAGGGCCAAGGAAAAAATGTTTTAAACTCAGAAAATTAAGGACAGATCTATTGTCTTGACAGCTAGATTAGGAAAGACCGTTCCAAGCTTGGGGATCAGTTTGCTTGATCAGACAATCACAATGATTTTACATCCACAACAGGCCATCTGTTTTTGTAGGACTTGGTCTGGAATCACTTGATCCGGAATCATGACTTGACATTAAACCTCTTTGTAATCAATGGTACTTATTTTTGAGAAAACACACAGAAGACTGGACTGGTGGTGCTTCAGGCACCCCCAGCTATACACACAAAAAGCAAGATCTCTGAAAATGTGCAAGTCTCCAGAGAGTTTAAAAGAAGATTTCAACCAAGAGAGAAATGTAGAAAGTCAACAATAACATTTGGTGAATTTACCCCTGCCTTGCTTGGGTTCAGTATAGGAATGAATTAGCACTAGAAATCTCCGCTAAACATTTCTCAAATTTTTGGATGCCACCTATACTATCAAGCCCTTCCCATGAAAAAGAAAAGTCAGGATTACAAGGATTCCTAGCAGTCGAGTCTTTTAAGACTCAAATTCCCAGAAGCCCCACACAGCATGGTTATTGAGAACTGGAGCTTCTGGGAATTTTACAACAACATTTAGGGGATCCTTGGATTAGGAATCACTAGCAGAATATGACACAGTTGAATTCTTGGATTGCCCAGAGTCTGAATATGCCTGTCCCTGCAGCACCTTTGGCAGCTTTGTTAGAGATTATGGCATACCTGATTTCAATGCATGCTACTGCACTGGTGTACCTAAACAATTATTCTACAAGAAAGCATTTGACTGATTTCTGCAACAGGCCAGCCTACATTTTTCCTCACTAATATGTACATATCTAGATTAGATTAGATTAGATTAGATTAGATTAAATAGAACAGCATCAATTTGCACCGCAATAGGTACTGTTTTTCTCAGGCCAAAATAGACATTAGAATAAATGCTCAATGCCACAAAAATAGCAACTGTACAAGTAGCAGCCCTTGATCTTTATATTATGTATTATAAATTGTACAGCAACAACCAGGGCTTGCAAAATCTAGTGCCATCTTAATATTCTGCATCTCCTATGTATTTTCGAAAGTCCTATTAGCCATGTTGTGGGGAAAATGAAACATGAGATAAGTTTACTTTTCGTGTTGGGAATGAAGAATAAAATACCTAGTTGTCCCTTTCTTGTTCAAGTCACATATTTGGCATAATATCTAGTTTAGGCTTTGAAGTAAGATAAACAAAGAAAAAAAGATTTGGATGAGGACATGGCAGGACATAGAAAGACAAAGATTCACAAGAATAAATTTTTACCTTCTTTACACTGTTTTCTCCTTAATAATCCTCCCTGTCTGCCCATTTTGTGATTACCTTGTAAATAAATACATGGAATACGCCATGCTAGATAGACCCTGAGCATGTCGTACAATCTCATTTTCTGGGTCTTCCCATTTCTCCATCTCAGAGTCAACACGGATTGCCAGTTTATGCAGTTCTAAGCCTAATTTCCCAAGTTTGGTTTGTTCCTGAGAATGACACAAAAGGTTATTCCCTTTCATTCATTGTATTATAAGGCTAATCAACTAAATATGTATCAGTGGATATATAAGAAGCATCTTACCTCACTGTCAAGTCTGACTGGCTTTAAGGCTTTCAAATTTGAATTATGTTTCTGTTAAAAAAATTAAGAAGTTTACTACTGAATAGGATTTGATTCCAATAGACTTTTAATCCAAGTTTCAGAGTCCAACAAAACTACTGTCAGAAATTATATATAACTGACTAGATTTGAGATCAGTGAAATAATATAATGGTGGAGTAATGTTGGACGAAACCAACTGCTCTTCTGCTTTCATGAACTTGCTTTCTTTAAAAAGCAGCTCAATTCATCATGGTACATGACATTTATGGTTTTTATGTACTGATTTCAGTTACAAATATGTAGAGCTGCCTTTACATATCACACCATCTAGCTTAGCACTGTCTACTCCATTGCTTTCGGGAAAGCAAAATATGACAGGTTGCCAGCTGGTTATAGTTACCAGGCATAGTATGATGACCAGATTTTACTTAGGATGTCTCTTAAAGAGAGGTGGGAGACTAATACACACAGTGCCATAAACTGGTTTTCATCGTCAGCAGTCTAGGTAATAAAATAAGCACAATTTAAGTAAAGAACAACAATTTAATTAATGAAGCAGCAGTTAGTTATTATTAGAATATTACCCTGCGAGTAGGTTTCCTACAGGCAACTGATTGGTCACAGTGTGAATAGAATGTTTGACTGGATAGCCTTTGTTCTGATCTTATGTTCTTACAGTTTGACAGACAGATAATGGATCAAATTTGTCTTCTGTTACTCCAGGAGGTAAGACCTGAACCATTGAGTTCAAATTGCAAGCAAAAGGACTTAGACTAAACATTAAGAAGATATTCCTGACAGTATGAACTGTTGTTCAATAGCAGAAAAAACTGCCTCAGAAGATCTAGGCTCTTGTTCATTTGAGGTTTTTAAGCAGAAGTTGAACAGTCATCTACTGTGGTATTCGTAGTGGATTTCTTGCACTAACAGAGGGGTTGACTATATGATCTTTTGAGCTTTCTTCCAGTTCTGTGGTTTTATGAATGGAGAGCTCAGAGACTTCTCCTTAAAATTATTTCACAACCCCTTTCCCAGTTGCAAGTGGTATAGGAGGGCCTCCTAAAGGCATCCAAAACCTTATCAATGTTTGCAGAATGCAGCTGCAGTTACTAATGTTCCATACAGGCTTGTCCATCTTTCATAATCTGATTTAGTGAGCAAATACATAAGTGCAAATAATTTTCTCAGATATGGCACAGATATGGTGATATGCTGCTTCTGTCACTGAAACAAATATGCATAAATGAGTGGTACATGGGAAAGTGACAAATTAATTTTTCACCATATGAAAAGGTAAAGACAACCACTTCTGTAAAAAGTGACTTACCCCTGGCCTCGGCAGTGACAGGTATGCACGCTTCTCTCCTAAGAACAACACACCAGAAGTGGTTATGTAGATTTCATACAAACTCCCAACTTGTTTCATTTCTTGAGGCTGTACAAAAATCTTTTTCTTAAAAAACAAAAAAAATTACCTACCTCTAATGATTCCTCTTCATAGATCAGACAGGACTTGTATTCTGCCATTTTGCTTTCAGTACAAAAGAGAATTTCTACTACTGCTTACATTTGTAACTCTTGGAAGCCATGGCAAGTAGAATGGAAGCCCTACCAGTGGCGTATCTAGCCTAAACAGTGCCTTGGGCACACATGGAAGCCGCACCCCTATCTTCTTACCCCTACCCCTACATGGACGGATTTTTTGCATCTCCTCAGCATTAGCATGCAGGGCACATGCCCTGCTTGCCCCACCCTAGATATGCCACTGAACCCTACCATCCCAACACTAATATTTCTAAAAAAATTCCATCCAAACCTTGCAGAGCCTTAAGATCCACAGGGGAGGGCTTTCTCTCAGTCCTGCCACCATCACAGGCTATGTTGATGAAGACATGGGAGAGAGTCTTCTCAATGGCTGCTTCCACCCTCTGAATTCCTTTCCATGGGAGACTAGGCTAGCCCCCTCCCTTCTGCTCTCCTTTTGCTGGCAGGCAAACACTCTTTTGTTCAAGCAAGCTTCTAATGTGTAAAATTGCTTGCAGGAAGGCTTCTTATGGGGGTGTTTGCTTTATTTTTACCTTTTGTATGTTTCAAAAATTATTTTTATACTGTTTCAATGTGATGATTCTTAATTGTTTTTAAAAACTTATTGTTAAGTTTTAATTGTTTCTTTTTTGGAGCTGTCTTCAAATCAATCAGTCAATCGATCAATCAACCCACTATCTTTGTGAATGCTCAAGACGGAGGAAAACTATTTTTACAGTTAAAAGAAAGCCCACATCATAAGAACTAATAGAACAGTTCAAGAGGATGAGCTGTGAACCAAAATAATCTCTGGTTTAAATTTTACCTTAATTTCTGAACTTACAGAAATAGGCTCTATCAAGCCAGAATGTTCAAAGCATCAACCATTCCTGATCTATTATAAAAATGTCATAAAGTAAAGCACTGAAGCACTTTAAGAATACAGAAGCAATTTAAACGGCAGTACTGCAATGACAGTACTGAAGCACTTCAAAGGACACACTAAAAAACCAGCACAAACTACATACTTCCAAGACTTGTTGTGGTGAAATCAGTGTCAGCATACATTGGGAATTTTAACTGGTTAACTGTCTGGTGGTGCCAGTATTATTTATTGTGAGAGGAACTGCCATTCCATTTTTTTAAAAGAGGCAGTGGGTAAATTCAGGCATCATGCCAAAATTATCACACTAAACAGAGTTTAGATCTCAAATTGTGATCTGACCTTCTAAAACATACACTGGGCAAACTGGTTTAGACCTATTTGTCTGCTCTATTTCCATATGCTCACTGCTGCTACTGGGGCTCAGTGGCCTCTGGTGATGATAAAGCTGTCATCTGTAATTATAGTTTGTTGATTCAGAACTCATAAAAAATCAGTGCAAAGCATGGTCTGCAATTCCAAATCAAGTCATGGTTTCTGATCATGGCTTCCTTGTTGTCGGAAGGCCACAGCTTGCCAATTCAGACATTATGCCAAACCACAAATAAGCTACCTAGGTCAATAGTTCAAAGAAAGGTAGATGACTGCAAGTTCAGGTATGTATCCCTAATTTCTGGATAAGCTACAGTGGCTTGACATTTAGCTTAGAAATATTTCACATGCTGCTCCAGAGGCATAAAGCAACAGATTCAGATTAGAAGAGGTTCCACCTAAACAGCAGGAAAAAATTCCTGCTGTAAGAGTTGTTCTATCATTGAACAGACTACCTCTGACTGACCTCTCCTTCTGTGGAGGTTTTTAAATATGTTGGATGGCCATCACTTAGGACAATTTAAGCAATGGATTCCTTTAGGAGGTTGGATTAAAGGAGCCCTTGGAATCCCACCCAATTCTACAATTCTGTGTAACATGTTATTTAACAATTCACCTGCTCACCACAGATGAGCTGGAAATCCATGCAGGCATGTGCATGGACTTCCTCACAAGTGATTAAATGAACTGGTAGAGGAAGGATGCTTGCCTTCTATGCTGTCTGCTGGACAAGGGAGGTGACTTCTTCCCTGACCATCATGGAAATATAGTAGGGCTCAAGTGGACAAAGGAGGGATTGATCTGTCCCTTTCCCCTCTACCAAGTGGACTGGCAAAGAAAGTAGATATTTCTTCTAGCCTGGTAAATACCAATACCCTGCACTTCCACACAGACTGTGAAGAAGTGGGCTTTCTCTGTAGCATGGCCCAGCATGAAAATGCACGCTCCTACCAAGTAAACAAAAACTAAATAAAATAAAATCTGCAAGCCAGTAACCTGTGGGCACATTTATAAGGCTGATCTAACCTGTTGTATCATCAGTGAAATTATAGGCTTGACAAATGAATGATTCAAAAATTGCATTCAGAGAGGCGAATTATGTTGCAACCATGGTTAGTATATTTGAAGCATTTTCACTTAGATACAAAAGGATATTTATTTACCAAAGTGTCTTTTACATGCTCCACTCTGGTCTCCAGGTGGTGTTCCATTTGCAGGGCGGAGAGACTGGCACATTTTCCTCCACATGAGCACACAGATTAATCTTTATGTGTTTAAATACTGATTCACACATTTCCCCCTTTCAAAAGAAAAAGGGGAGTTATGTATGATATCTGTGTGATAGAAGGGAGTGTGAACATGACCTCTATCTCCTCCCTTGCAGTGTTTCCAAAGCTGGCCAAGGCTCAGGGGCAAACTTAGTCGCACAGATCAAGAAATTTGTAAGAATACCCATTCTAATTTCTTCACCAGCCAAATTTTAAGAGTATCAGAAAGGTTTTAGTCAATTGTTTAAAGGAAGAAAAAAGAATAAGGAGATGCTGCGCTTCTAGGTAGCAGCTAAAAACATAGACCTAAATCCAACATTGTACTAATCCTTCAGAGCAAATTTTGAGGGTAAATAAAGGGGACCACAGGGAGAATCATCCCTCCTGGTTCTGCTGATGAAAACAATTCCATCATCAGAGGAGTTCTATTTGTTCCTGGACATAGTCACAGCCACACTGGACTGGTTCAAAGATCACTCCAGCTCAGTCTTCAGCCTCTGGTAATTGCTGGAAATCAAGTACTTCCATAGAAAACATGAAACAACAACTTCCATATTCCATTCTCTCACTCTTAAATTCAAAGAGCTAAGGACTCTGAATGTGCTTTGGAAGGGCAGAACGTATGTCAAAAGAAAAGGGGGAAGAGCACACCAGAATTGGATAAAGCTGGAGGTATCTGAGAACATTTGTGGGGGAGGGCAGGGCAGGGGGTACTAAGTCAGTGCTAAAATAATATCAACTGCACTCTTGCTTCTTCCATAAATTAAAGAGAACACAAATTAAATTTGAGCCAAACTGTTCTTTGTAAAAATACACTTCATTTATTAGAAAGTGTCCAGCACATTTGGGTTGCTCTTCATTCTTTAACCACCATCAAAAGCAGATAATATTTGCCCCACAAATATTAAAAACATAATTTTCCCATCACATTTCAAATATCAAATCCAAAATTTGTAATGTAGCATTTTTAAAAAGTACATTACTGCAAAAATATATTATTTGTAAACTAAGAGGTGAACTGTAGGGGACTAGCCCACAAATAAAAGAATACGATAGTGTTGGATAATGGCATATATCACCTGATGATTCCAATTTTGTACTGAATTCTTCATTTAATGCAAAGTAGTTCATATACTCTGGTATAAATGATATAATCTATCAAAATATAGCCAATTATTTTAGAAGGCTATTCCCTCCAATATTATCCTTAAGGGTTACATTTAGACCATTTCAAATACACAAAAAATCAACACAGTTTAGCTGTATAGTATATATAAATTTCCTATAGAATACATAGAAAACATTTCGTTGATAATGTTATACAATATAGTTTAAAGTGCAACACCATTTTACCAACAATGTTTAGGTCATTTAGGCATAGCTCCTAAAATGAAGAGGTGTGCTTTGAGTTTAAATTCCAATTTACAGGAAATTTAGAGAAATATTACCATATTCATTCTACTGTCTTCTTATGGGCAACGTGTATCTCAGGTAAGATAAATTAAATGTCTTTGGCCTATCTCAATCTTTATATTGAAATAGTGTTTGCTACAGCAATGCAATGGGTATTTCCCATGCTTCTTAACTCATGGTGGTGTATGGTGGCACAATAATTCACAGTCTCCTTTTTGTGTCCACTGCATATTAAAGAGCACACAACTACCTCGCATACCTCGAAATGTCATTTGAGAATTAACAGGATTTACTTTATTCTTGAATAACTCTTTCCACTGATAGGAGTACTACTTAAACACAAACAGCTTTCTCTGAATAGCAGCTTCTATGTTTACTAGGGGAAACATGTATCTGTCTGTGGATATTTGTTTCTATGAGTTGAAAATAGTTTCTTCTGCTTAAAGACACAAATCATAATCAGTCCTCTTTATATTAATATTGCTTCAGCTTTTTCAGAACTCCAGTCTTAGGGCCATCAAACACAAACAAGGCCTCAAAAAGAGAAAGGAGAAACTCTTTGTCAAGTATGCTTGTTGTGCTTTTAAATGTAATTCAGCAATACAAAGGAGCAGAGAAAAAACACAGATGAGATAGAAACATATTTCCCTCATGCTGTTTCCAAAGAGCACTTATTCATATTTCTCAAACCTACTTTACCATTTGTGTCTATTTTTTATCTTATAAATCTATTAGATTAAGAGTCCACAACAAGAAAAACAGAAAAAGGTACAGATAGGAATAAATAGGAAAGGGAGAATTTCTTCCATTTTTAACAGTCATAGAATGCATAATGACAAATGGCTGGCTTTCTTTTGCAGTACATCAGCAAGGCTAGATAACATCCAGTTCTCTTTAAAACCAAACATCTGGCAGAATATAAAATTCTCTTTCAACCTGAGCTGGATTAATCACTCAGCTAAGGATGCTACAGATATCTATTTTGAGAACAGCATTCCTGTGCCTTTAACAGTTGTGTGTAAAAAAAAGGAGAAATTTGGTAGATGCCACTGAATACTACTGCGTCAGCAATGCAAAGAAACTGCAGTTGCTGAAATTCTTCTATACATCTCTTTAAGAGCATAAAAGCTGTACCCTGGTGCTTTTACAGAATAGTAGAGCACAGATGCATACCAGCTGATCAAATTCTAGCACAGCTGTCTGTCTAGTCCTACTTCTTCTTTTTGTGAAAAGTGCCTCCTTTATGTTTATCATTGCCTTATTTCAGTCACACACAGGGAGGGTAAAAAGGATTGCAGAACTGTCTAGGGAACTACATGTGAATGAACTGGATCACAGATACAAGCTAATTGCCAATCAATCTAGGGAAAAATATCACAGCAGAGTTTGGAGTGTGTGTGGGGGGATTTTCTCTTCCAAACCTGCTTTATCTCTGTCTTCGACCTGTCTGAACAACACCCATAAAAGAGAAAGATACAGGTTCTCAGACTGCAATTCAGCCTTGGGGCTATATTCTTTTAATCATAGCCTTGGGTCTCACGAATACAGATGTCTAAAATAGCACATAGTGGATTCAAGTCCTCCTAAAGGCAATGTAGGATGAATTGAGGAGCACACCAGGATAACTGCACCCCTCCTTTTTGGCACATTGTAGTGGATTTAGTGATTCAAAGCTACTATTAACATGTCTGATTTTGTCAAACCTAACTTCCTTCTTTGCCCTGAGTGATTGTTTTCAATAAAACACGCAACTGAATAAATGCATCAAATATTACATTTCTGTTAACACGAAGAATGGCACAATCCAATGAGAAAGTTTCCTCCATAAAAACTGAAAAGCCAAAGAGAAACTCTCTAGAAAATTATATTTCAAATGAGGTCTCTTGACAAATAACACTACAGTGCCTTGGGCAAGGACATTAAGAGACAAATCTTCACTTTTACAGTTTCTTTTCTACATGCTATACAAATACCAGGTAACTTACCAACCACAGAAAATAGGCCAAAAGTTGTGTAGAGTCATCAGAGAGATCCCATCCAAGCAGAAAGGAAAGCAGTTTAAAAATCAAATAGCTACATTCACTACATTGTGAAGTGAGCAGAATGAAAGCAGATAGTACAGAAATAAAGGGTGCTTCTTTTACAAAAACACTAGACAGTTCTGGTCAGACTGAAAGAAGGCCTCTTTATAACTCCCTCACAAGACTCCCTCACAAAAATGTTTCAACTGCTTTGTATTACTGTTTGTTCTCTGAAGTTAATTTATTGCTGCACTGCCATGAAAAGCAAGGTTTACACAATTACTTCATTGTATAATAAACTCTATTCCTCTAGAATAGTGGCTTTCAAATTACAAAATCCTTGGGCTCCTCAGAAGTCTATCAGGACTCCCCAGTGTGGGACAAGCTGTCCTCAGTTTGTATGTGCCAGCTGCTAGACATGAACTTTCCCACCCACCCAAGTATCCTAGGGTACAGGAATTCCAGTACTGACAAGGAGAAGTTCTTCAGTTGTCAAATCAAAGTAGAAAGGACTCCTTGAGGTGTACAGAGTTTGAAAACCACTTCTCTACAAGCATTAAGTATGGGCATAATTAGGCAAAAACTAATTATCTTTTCAAGTGTTCCATGCCAGTCTCAGGGGGCCTCAGTAAAATTAAAATTACAAAAGGCTCACTCTCAGCATGATACTCATAATCTCCTTGGAAAACAAAAGATTAGATGGATTCAGAATCGTTATCTAAACACTTAAGAACTGCTTCGTACTTCATATGGCACTTTAGGTACGTCAGTGTTTGCTGGGCTAATAACTGTAATGGAGACCTGCATGTCTCTTTAAACCAGGGGTGGGCAACCTTATTAATGCTGAGGACAGCTCTCCCACAGAGCTAATCTGCTGCAGGAGTGGGCTGTATGTCACATGTGGATGGAGCTGCCCCATGGATTGGGCCTAAGAGCCAAATGAAAACAGGCTCTCCACCCCACCCCTCTCTCTGTGCCATCTCTTTTTCTTTCCCTCATTTTCTCTTCAGTTAACGGGCTGCTAGGAAAGGAACTGACTACTTTTGCAGAGGCCTGAACTGATCATTTGCAGAGGGTGTTCGAAATCAGGCTGAGGTTTGCAGGTTGACTATTCTTGTCAAGCTGACATACGGTCTTTCTGTCACACGTCCCTTCTTTCTGTAGTTTGATGCCTGCCCTCCAAACCTGTTTACACATTTTAGCAAACACAAGGGTACCTCCCATGTTGCACAAAATGGCTCCAAGCTGTCATTATAGATTTTATGAAGGCTATAGTTTACATTATAATTACAGCACTCAGAAAATGCGTGTGCTGTAAACTGGTAGCTTGTATTTAAGTACAGTAGGTTGTCTGTATCTCAGAACAGCCCTCTCACCTCGTCTTCCTTCAAAGACATCACTGATTTCTCTTAAGAGCAGGGACATATCACTCAACTGGGACTCCCAAGCCTCACAGAACACATCCAGATTTTCTTTTGCAATCTTACTGGAAGGATGCAATGTCAGGGTTTCTGCAGCAGAGATTATCTGAAGAAAACAAAATAGATTATTGCCTTGTAACATGAAATTGCTAATCAACATCCATCCCCAGAGGCAAAGAACAAACAGTCTCTCATTTGTATTTTTAAAAACGAGCTAGCATAGCATTTACTCAGCAAAGCCTTACAAATATTAAGGAATTTTGCTGGTATTATTTTGAGCAAATTCATTCTGAACGAATGGCTTTGTTAAATGGTGAACTGAGAAAACACGCTTTAGTTATAATTCCCATTAGATTTTAAAAATCAGAAGTAATTTAGGTACCTCTAAATGTTGTTCCAGCTGAACTGTACTGTTGCTGTAGAATACTAGTTACTAAAAATGATCTCATAACTAGGATTTTGTTCTAAAGTAGTTTTACTACTGGTCATAAATGCAAGGCTCTCTAGCATGAGTTCCCAAAGACAAAACACTATCATTACTTCAAAGCCTACTATGCTTTTTGCATTGTTATCTTTTGATATATTTGCCAGAATGCTGATACGTTTTGTTGAAGGAAAAAGCTATAAATCAGTGAATGCTTCCATTATCATAACCAGAGGGAAAAGCTTTGGTACTGCTTGCTAGCTAGGCCAGGAGGTACTTCATTCTGATCTTACTAACACCTAGATTAAGGACTCCCTCTGTAGCCCTTAAGAACGCTTCACTCAACTGTTGTTGCTACCACCATGCCAGAAAGGTTTTCTACTTACTTATACCTACCTACCTTCCTCTTAAATATTTATGCCTCTTCCTAGCTCTGCTAGTCCAAGTGATTATATGTTCAAAAGACATCTCGTTAGCACAAGTACACAATGAAAAAGACAGTACACATACCTGAGGTCCAGTCACCTGAAAAGTGTCTTCTCCATGTAGACAAGTAATTTCAAGTGGCTCTGTTCCAGAAACATGCCTCAATAAATGACATATCTAGGAAGGAAAGCAGAAAAGCCTAACTACCAATTATGGAACTCTTGGAATCTAATGTAACATTATATTATGAATGGTAAAGGAAAAGTTTCAGAATTTAGAAAACCCAGAGGAAAACATCAGCTTCACTAAACACCTAAAAAGCTGGGTGCAAAGGCAACATAACTGTTTCCCTACTCATTTTTCTCCTTTACTCCCATTCCTCAGATCTAGGCAAAAAAACTGTGAGGGTCACCAAGGGTCACCAGGCAAAGGGATCAGCACCCCCCCCCAAATATCTCCCCTCCTCTTGCTGTTTTATGGAGATTGTTTCTAGTGTGTCCCATGAACATGCCTAACTCTCACTCTTCTTTGAAATGAATCTAATATGCTCAGTAGATGGGTTTTTGTCTGTCACAGCAAAAACAACAAGAGTCTACTGGCATGGTAAGGACTAACAAATTTTACTCTGACCTGAATTTAGTATTTACATAAATAAAATTTGTTTAGTCTTTGAGATGTCACTAGACTTTTTGTTACCATATTGGGAGTCAATGGTACCAAAAGTTTGGAAGAACCAGTTTCATGGTCATACTGTTTTTAAAGCCCCATGTTCTTCATTCTAGCAATGGAGATACATTAAGGTCAACAATTAATATAACTACAGAATGAATTGCCAATTAATGTAACTACAAAATGAACTTGAAACAATAGGACAGCACCTCAACTCCCATTATGTCTAAAGAGGCTTGCTAATGAGGTTTATTTTCACAGATTCAATGGGTCAGCAACAGAGGTGCTAAAGGAGCTTCCATTTACCAATCCTTACTCTAAAAGCATGAGCTGCAATTCTGCTTTGCTCTGCCCATCCAAATAGAAGCCAAGGCCCATCACACCGCAGGCATACTTCTGAACCATACAGCATAATCTAACAATGTAGAAAATAGTTATCAGTACCACAAGTCTAGGATGGGAAAATCTGTATGAATTTTGTTAAGCGTATACTTCAAACAGCAGGTGAGTGGCTTAAATAATCTGAAGGCACCAAATCCTGTCTGATCTTGGAAGCTAAGCAGGATCAGGCTTGGTTAGTAGTTGGATGGCAGAGCACCAAATAACACCTGGCGCTGTAGGCTGTATTTCAGAGGAAAGCAATGCAAACCACCCCTGAGTATTCCTTGCCTAAGAAAATTTATGGAATTTGTGGGGCTGCCATAGTCAATAGGCGACTTGAAGACACACACACCTCAAAATAGGTGGACTAGAGTTCTCATATTTAAACATTTTTGAACTCTCCTTTTCCAATAAATAACTTAATGCATAGGGCATAAACTTACTTCAACCAGCTGTTCTTTCTGTTCAGATAGCTTACAGCTATGTTCTGCAACAGCTTCTAGGTTTCCTTCTGCTCCACAGATTTTCAGTGCTTTCAGAATAAGGTGATCTGAATGATATTTTATCAAGTCTGCTGCGACAGAAGTTGCTACACTGTGGAGCTTTGGTATTGGGAAAAACAACACCACAGAACAGCAGGTTAATACACTGGATGGTCTGTGGTACACAAATACTTCTCAGAAGAGAACATACACACAAGCTGCTAATGGTCTTCTCTTTAACATACAAATGACTGGTAACAGCATGTGAGAAGATAAATTAGTGGGGAAAAAAACCCCAATGAGCTACTAGCTTTTGTGAATCAATATGCAAGGCTGGGGAAATATGGGAGTTGCAGTCCAAAAAAGCAAGTTTCTAAGTGCTGGAATGCAACTTCCTATGTTTGTTTCTTTGTTACACAACACTGCCACTCCTACTCAACTTCTCATGGAAAAAAAAAGACTGAAGAAGTTTATTGGTGGCAGCTTAACTGTAAGCTGATATTTTTCATTAATGTTGTTCTCCTTTTTAGGTAAGCCCAAAGCAGCAGTCCATGGGGCTGTAAGAAACCCCCCCCCAAGCACCCTTTTTAGATTTTGCAATACAACAACAGCAGCTGATCACAGACCACTTGCTGGGCCACAAAGTGTATAAATAAAAGCACTGGGGATTTATGATGAATATAAGTCACAGTGAGCTGAATTCTGAAACAAAATTTAACAACTTGTGTTCTTGTGTTCATATCACCCTCATGGCTTCATAATAACCAATTCTGAATAAAGGCTTGAGAGGCAAGGTTCAATTAATTAAAACTACTATTACATAGTCGTATCTCTACTGAACCAAATACTTTTTCTACAGATTACACAGGAATAGTCAGAACTTACTACAGATTGCGATGAATTATACTTACTTCTCTGTGAAGCTCGTTCATACACTGACACATTTTTAATATAGCTACTTCCAGGTCTTCTGTGACATCCTTCTTCTTCTGACTTTGCTAAAAAGAAACATATCATTTCAGGCAATTCAGTTGTCCAACCAAATTTTTATGAATAAGAATAATAATAAGAGTAAGAATAAGAAGTAGGAGCAGTAGTTGTAGTGGTGGTGATGGTAGTCTCAGTCAATGATCTCCCTGCTCCGTGTCTCACTATGGGGACATATCCTGGTCCCATTCGCGTTCTCCCTGCTCTCTACCAGCCAATAAATGGCCATGAAATGGTGGCTGCAGCAGATAAAATGTGAATCCTCAAAGGTGAAAGGGGAGACTTCTGCATAAGGAACTCTCATGCCACATCTCCGTGCTGCAGGTGTAATTTTAGAACAGGGTGGGCAAAGTGCATGTGGCCCCTACCCATCAAAATGTAGTTAATGTAGTGATGCAGTACTGTAACGGAAATGATAGTTCCAACTCGGAATTAATGCAAATGTAATAAATGTCTCAATTTCAACTAAGTATGATTAATTTAAGTTTTTAGCTTTTTAGTGTAAATGTAACACAATAGCCCCTTTTAACTAAATTTTGCTGGAGGGGCAAACCACATTGTCAGGTCTTACCAGGTTTTGATGTGATGCTAAGCAAGCCACAGATAGAACATCTGCAGTAACTACCTTCAGTACCATCTTTGGCAGAAAGGTCTGATACAAATCCAGAAAACAAATCAACACATAAAATAATGTTTGGTTAGCTGCTGCTTCTGCAAGAAGGAGCCAACGTGACTAGTATCCTGCTTTGTTTACCACAAACCAGAATTCTTGGTTGTGGCTTTTGAACACACCCCTTTATGTTCTGTGCAAATTTCTTTTGAAGCACATTTGCTTTCAAGAAAAGGTGAACCAATCAGGAATACCGGGAATAAGATTAATCTTACAGCATACATCCATGCTGACATCAACTGCTCCAGTTCCATTTTTGCTTGCTTGGACAGCTCCAAGATGCGTTCCCTGTTCTCATGGCTAGTGTACGCAGAATCAGTAAAATCTTCTGTGTGCTCAAGGATAACACGCAGCATTGCCCGAAGATTCTCCTTTGATAAAAGATAAAGGTTTTCCCGCAAACCTTCCACTTTATTCTGAAAGGGGGAGAGAATCATGAGCCAAAAAGCAGAAAAGCCTATCAGAGTTAATACAGCACTGAAGTTATGTAACCGAACTGTGAATCAGGAAGTCCACAGTTCAAATCTCACTTCTGACAAATCATTCTCTCTCAGTATCCAACCTGCAATCTAGTAGTAACAATACTGATTCACTTCATAAGGCTGCTGTAAGGGATACTAAATTAAGTGTGCAAAACACTTTAAAGCATAATAATTATATATGAAACTATATATCTTCCTGCCTAATTTCTTAAGCAAGAGCATGGAACCTCTTCTTAATGAACTAAAGGAAGAAAGCAGGATCTACATATTGATTATTAATCTCCCACCAAATATCTTCAAATTAGTTTACATAATTTGCTCTCCCCCTCTCTGTATTAACAATTTGGAGGGTCCCAAAATGCTGATTTTGGATGTCCAAAGCCTTTTGATTATAAGTACTTCAATCATCCACATTCAAAACAACATGATATATTGAATTTATATCTCTGAAGCAACAGAAGAAATGTAAGTAAATTGCTCTGGCAAAAAAAAAAGAAAAGAAAAGAAAGAAAGAACACACTAAAACATCTGAAACACATTTGAAAGTTTCATTGTCCTTCAAACCAAGTGAACAGATATTCCTTTTCTGATTATACTTTTTTTACAATTTAATTATTCTGTCAAGACCTAAACAAACCCCCTCACCTTGAATTCCTTGATGCCAGTATAGATGCTCACTGGGCCCGGTTCATGCTCTCCACTGGGTCGAGAGTCTGTTACAATCTCTATTACTTGTTCCAAAGCTAGTGTCATTCTGTGGAACACAGCTCCTTTGTTTACACGTGCAGATTCACAGTCAGGATGCCTTAAACACGTCTTGAAAATAAATTTTTAAAAAAATGTTACCTAGGTATCCCTTTGCAGATTAATCCTCATATACTGCACGCTGTAGCAAGCAAAATAGCGAAGGCTGATTCTCAGTCCTCTCAGTTAGTCAACCTTGGTGTTTTTCAACATTTCTATCACTGCCCTTTAAAAAGCCCTCCAGCCTCCCTATGTGTTGTCTCGTTGCTTCAGTCAATCTGTTCTCCATGTGTTGCTGGAGTCAAGCAACCCTAGAGAACAACTCTCAAGGCCTTCCTTTGCTAATGACAAGGAGAGAAGCAAGTTACCTTGGAAGCAGTGAGAAGCATCATGGTACATTTCTCAAGAATAGTCCTAGCAGCTGCCATCTTAGCCTTTTTCTTTTCATCTTTTAGATCCTAACAAAAGAAAACAAAATTATTGGCAGTCAGTATTTAAACCATTTAGCTTTACTTATGTGACAAGGTACATGATCCAGGGGACACAGCAGCACCACTGAAGAGGAAGACCAGGGACCCTATGGAGAAAGTACCTTGCTGGTAGATTCCTCCTCTGGCCTAGGCCTATTGAACAAACAATCCAGTGCTGGGAGAATTCATGCACCAACTGTGGGACAGCATAAACTTTTGTACAATTTTTTACTCAAGACATGAATACAATTTGAAAAGACAGGAAAGGATGGGTCAAGGATAGGTAACTGTGGTGAAGGCAAAGGTTGTTTTTTGTTGTTGTTGTTTGCTTGCTTGCTTTTATGCACCTACAGCAGACTGTATCATTCAATTAAAATCACAACTGTGATTTTTTTCAACTGTGATTTCCTGATTTTTCAGTATAGAGGTTTCAGGAGTTGTGAAGGTGTTTCAAGCTAATCCAGGAGTGGTGAGTTACTCTCTTTGGGCATCTTTTAACCTCTCTAAAACTGGGGTGTGTGGAGGCTTGGGAGGGAGCTGGGCAAGTCTGAGGGGCACAATAAACAAGTTGGGGCTACAGCAGCCTGCAGGCTACACCTTCATCAGGTTGCCAACTTAACTCTCTGCTAACTCTGCTTAAGAGCAGTCATCAGAGGCCTGGCTGAACTGTAAACTTGTACTCCACTTAACCAAGGTGCTGTTATACCAAACAATATAGCTAAATGAGTTACAAATCAAGCCATTAGCTGCCACTTTTGCTGCTCTCCACTTAGCTCTTGATTTAGGTGTGCAGAAGGCAAATTAGGCTACCTTTGCTGTACAAAAGGAAAAGCATCAAAACATCTGAAGATACGAAGAGCAGTACATGAAGTCTGTGGCCCTGTTCGCACAGCTTTTGCTATGTGAAAGAGGGCGTGAAGTGTCGCGCGATTGTGATGAGCGATCTGCATGAGGCACTCACAATCGTGCGATGCTCCAGGGGCTGATCACGCACCTTTTCATTTTCAGCTTGAAGCCCAAAATGGTGCGCGATCGCACATTGCTCCCGGGCCCCGCGCGCACTTACCTGGCGTGCACAGCCTCTGGAGCCAGGCCAGTCACGCTTCCTGCACCAGTGCAGCCTGGGAAGGTCCCAGGCTGCACTGCGGAAGGAAGAGGCAGGGCTCTCGCACGAGCAGGGAGCTCATGCAGAGCTGAAGCAGCAGGGAAAGGAGAGCCTCTCGGCAGAGGCTGCTCGTGCAATCCCCGCACCCCAGCGCCAGAACAAGGTAAGGTGCGGAAAGGACCTGTGTGGCTGTTGATCCTGTACTGCAGTGCTTCTCAGGCTATCTGATGTGGTAGACTGGAAATTTTTTCCCTTAATGAAGGACCAGTACTATTTTTGTTGCCATTCGGTACAACTGTTCCTTTCTTTCCTGGAAATGCTCTATGAAGCAACAGCCAATGGCTCGTGCTCCAGCACCAGTCCAGGAACCACCATTTTAAGTAGTACTATTGTAGTATAATCACTGTTCTTCTAGAATTCTGCCTGTGTTACTTCACCACTTCAGGATATGAACTTATTACATCAATTTATTTAACAAAAATTGCAAGCTGGGCTCCCCACCTAGTAACATGACTCCAGCAGCTTAGGTGTAAGAAAAACAACAAATACCGTAAGATTATCAAGGAATCTATAAGAACAGGCAACAATCTGCATTAGAGGTCTATCACTCTACAGTATGATTCTTGCCTTCCTAATTCTTCAGGTTTTACATTCTCATTTTAAGCGCTTTTTCCTCTGAGATAGCAATGTTTATTTAGTATCATACAAATACTAACAAGTACAGAATACAGAAATACAGAAAAAGATACAAAGAGAAATCCAAATAAATACTAGATTAAATTTTCTTTTATGACATAAAATCAGGGAACACAGTTTTATTAGCAATTTTCCTTAATACAGGAAAATCATTTGCTAAATCCAGCAGTGCCTGTCCACAGAAAGATAGTGTCATAGATGGTTGTTTTACCCCGTATCAGCATGTTCTGTGAGAAAAGGGAGACTGAAACCTATACAAATTTTCCAGAGATACAAGTCCCACTGAACTTTCTCATTTTAATGCTTTATTCTTAAATATAAGAGCAGTAATACATTCAGTATCAGAACAGACAGGCCTTCCTTCTCACTTCTGGATTTAAATCTATTCTTTTCAAAATTCACCCAGATGCTAGGAGCATATGCAATCTCCCTGTGCACAACAGATGTTTCATATCCATGTTACCATTTTTCTTATTATTAGTGACAAAACTGAAAGCCATGCACAACTAAATTAGGCAGCAAGAGAAAAAGAGGTACAATACCTCAAAAAAACATAAGTGTAACCTTCAAATTTCCTAACCCAGAAAAACAGCATCAAAGAAATCAGCTTGATTGTTCATTCTCTACAGGACATCTGAAAAACTAAATAAATTTCAAAGTATGGAATTTCAGCTCAAATAATCTACAAAAGATCTTTGATCTAGCATTGCCACTGGGGGCACAGATGGCCTCGGTAGTACAGATATTTTTCAACTTCAGGCTGACACACCAATTACAATCCTGTTTCTAAACAGAGATAGCTTAGCTATGGCTATCCACATTTTCCTTATTTACATTTGTTTAGCTATATTGTTTGAACTTTTAATTCTCCATTATATTTTACCATGCTTAGGCATCTTATAGTTTAAAGTGGTCAGAAAGCTTTAGCTATTGGTCCATACAGAAATGTAATAAATACATACATGCAAGAACAACAGTAAACTAATGTTTTGCACTTTAGTCATTGCTGCTCTTCTGCAGATGTCAACAATGTAACACCAGTCTCATCAATATTTCATGTCTCAGAAAGGAAGTGTGATATTAGTAAATAGTATTAGGAGGACGAAGGACTTAAGGTTAGAGATGCTGTTGTTATTCCGTGGCACAGGTGAGCAACACACAGTTCATGGGTTGCAAGGAGTGTCCCCATCTGTTTTTTCAGCCCTCAAAAATATTCCTCCCAATACCCCAAAAAAGAAAAAAATATTTTTTAAAAAATATTCCCATTTTTAAGAACCAAAACCACACTTCAAGAAGTACTGTTAAGCAACTTTGGGTCACCTCTAGGTTAGGCCTTTTAGCACTTTTTACCACTGGTTTGTGTGTGGCCACAGGGTGTGGGCACATGGATCATGAGTGGGAAGAAGTGAGCTCCAGACCTGCCAAAGTTCTATGGCAAACTGAGAGACCCTAATGTCTCATGAATCAACTGATCCAATGAAAACTGAAAAAGAATTTCAATTCCAGCAAATGAATTGTACCTTGGTAAAGCCATTCCTAGCACCTGGGCCCTTTCTGCACACGGTTATTAAGGCAGGCCAATGCATCTTGCCACGCAGGTCTTCTGCACCTTGGAGCGGACTAGGTTCGGTTTATTTACCTTCGTTCCGCATGTAATTCCGACTAAATGCACCCCCATGTGGTGGTAAAGCGCGCTATTTGAAAACTGGAAGAAATCTGTTTTCCAATTTTCCAGATCGATCCAATTCATACTTTCACAGTGGTGCAGACACACACATTCGTGCCAATGTGAACTGGTGGCCAGGGGAAGGCTCATGGGAGTGGCCAGAGGGTAGTATGGACTTATGCACGTACGCAATGATGTACTAAACCATGCCAGGGGAAAAAAAGAGCCAATCACAGCCAACAGGGCAGGGTGAGGAGAGTAGCGGGAGTGGCCATGGTGGAGGCAGTGTGGATTCATAAACTCGCACTCCTCCGAATCAGAATGGAACATACACAGTAGCTGTGCGGAAGGAAATGAGGGAAAGTCCGCCTTGTTTCGAGCCCAGAAAATCCGGTAAGAGATGGCACAAACTGATTCACCCGCCCCGTGCGGAAAGCACCCTGCACAGGCTCCTGATACCCATGCTTTCCATATCAACCATTGTTTCAAGTAGTGTTGTGTGCCTGAACCACGCAACCCTTAATGTTCCCAAATATTCCCAGCCTAACATTATTATGAGGTACATGGGGAATTAAAAGTATAACTGTGCCACAGGTGCAGCTATGGGGTAGGACGAGAGGGCACTGCTCCTCCGAATAAGAATTCTGCCCTCCCAAAGAAATTTTCCTTCAGTTCCCAAATTTCTAGCATTGTAGGCAGTGAGACACTGAAAATCATTCACAACTAGAACTCCTGTATTAGTTATATTCACATTCCCTTAGTAACTCTGCCTGCCCTTTTTAGTTTGGATATCTAAATTCTTATTTCTAAATGATCTATTGAAGTTTTAAGTTACCACACTGCTAGAAATTTGGGAACTGATGAAAAATCTCACGGGGGGAGTCAGAATTCTTATTTGATGAGCAATGCTCTCATGTTGCTGCCCCCTCTCCATAGCTATATGCCTGAATAATTACATATTACAAGGAAACTGTGTTCACAGGGATTCAGAGTTCATTCAGAGGTACAAATGGAACCTCCATTCTACTGCCCCAACTCTGTTTAAAAAAAAATTCTATGAACACTAAGCACACTCAGTCCTCTTGGGGGGATTCATGTGTATGTGCTCCTGAAACCCTAGAATTCCCAAAACTTACCCATATTTCCCTAATGTGTATGGATTGTACTGTTCTAACTACCCAAAGACAAGCTACTGGAGAAATTACTTCCTTATTAGTATATTGACAGGTATTCTGCCTCTAAGTATTTAACTTCTAGGCATGAATGGAAAAATATGTTCAATGGCAGTTGTCTTACTTTAGAATCAGAGCTGTGAAAATATAATGTTTTGGAATAAAATGGCCAAAATCCCCAATCCCACAATGGCTGGGGGATTCTAAGACTTGTATGCCAAAGAAACAATTTTTTTCTGAACTCTGCTTACAGTATCCAATAAATGTTTCATTTGTACAAAGTAGGTTACAAATAGAAAGATACGAAGCAGCAACAGTGACTTTAGAAGATAAAAGAATGTAAACAGCTGTTCTTTCCAGACAAAGGCAGGTTTGGGAAGAACACAATGTTTTCATTAATCTAAATTTTTTTGAAGCACAGGATGAATAGAATTTTTCTGGATACTTACATTTTGTCGGTCTCCAGTTAGATGAGCAAATTCCACCATTTCATTTCCAAACTGACTGAATATTTGCACAAACTCCTGAAAACTGTTCACTTTTTCTAGCTGCTCCATTGTTAGAAGGACCTGCCACATATATTGAAAAACCATCAATGATAAATTGCTACCAAAGCAAAGTTAAGATTTCCCCTCAAACATCGATACAAGTTCTACATGTTTAGACCCAATTACATATTAATGTCCATTTCACTCCCATTAAGTCTGTTTGTATATTCTCATCATAGCATGTTTCAATCCAATCCTATGAAGTATAAAGAAATTCTCTGAGATGGCTCTAGGAACAACTAACCCAAAGGTCAGTACTTCTAAGTTGCATTGAATATAAACGGACATGTAAACCTACTATTAATATTTATTTATTTATTCATTCATTATTTCAATTTATTTAATTCTTTTTCCTGGTATGGGGCCACAAGGCATCTTACAATATAGGTCAAAATACAGTATAGCTAAAAACCTAACAATAAAAAAGTTTTTAAAAATTATTACAGAATCTATTCTATTTTTAAAAAACCACTAATTTAAAACTTTTAATCAATTCCCACTGATATCATCAGGCTGACAAGAGTTTAAATTTATCTATATGGCAACGACAGGAGTTTAAATTTACTCATATTTCACCCATAAAATGTAACTTTACTAGAACAAAACAAAATTCTCATTCTTAATCACTTAGCTCATTCAGACAGGCAAGAATGTATCACCAGTAATCATAAAAATAAAGAATACCTTGTTTCTAGAATGTATAATCTGCTTAACAACTATTCTGTCAGCCAGTACCAGTACTTTAGTTACTGAAGAAAGGAGCAGTCTTGCAGCCTTTACCACGCCTGTTTTGTCTGTAAAAATGGTTATCTGGCCATCAGACTCTGGATGATCCAAGGCTGCTACATCTGTAAGCTGTGCAATGGTCTCTCCTACAAATAAAATGAAATACAGGAGTTAAACCTACTTCAGAACTGTTCCTAATACCATGGACAAAGTTACTTTTTGGACTATAGTTCCCAGAATCTCTGAGCCAGCATGGCCACTGGGAGCTGAAGTCCAGAAAGTTAACTTTTCCAACCTCTGAGAAATACCGAGAATTGGATAATGACTTAATTCAACTGTTGAAAAAGGGTAGGGCAGACTTTTCTATGAGTTGCTAGTGGTTACAAAGATAGTGGTGCAGTTAAGAAGTTTTAGATTCTGAATTGTTTAGTTTTAGATTCTGGATTCTAGATGGTATTACAGAGCAGACATTAGTGGTTTATTTGATTATTTATTTTAAACACATTCAGTATGTACTCCTGGGAGCTCAAAGTTGCTCACAATATAAAATAATGAAAAGTAGCAATTGAGAGCATCATTACAATTTAAAACAGAATTATAATTATGTGCTACATCACTTCCTTCAAAATATGGCAGGTGAGCCTCGGTGTCTTTGCCTCCACTGCCTTGATTGAGTGGAACCCTGGACCTCTGCTCCAAAGGACACAATTAGACTCACCAACTGGGAGCTTTTTCCTCAAAGGTTTCCCATGCAAACTACCACATAGCCTTAGAGCTAAATGTTTCTATGAGTTAGGCCTGCTAATTGGGACCATCTTACTTGCTATGGTAGCTTGGGTCCCTTGCTTTGTTGTGTAGACTCCTACATTTTGTGTATGCTCTGTTCCTGTAGTCCTGGATCTTGTCCAATAATGTCATTTTGGTAAATAGTTTAGCTACACTTTTCTACCCAGTTGGGTCTAAGCTACAGCTAGCTAGAACATACTTCCTCTCCCTTCAACTGAGGGCTCTAGATTGAACCATATGGTATTTTTTCATGCTCCAGTTCCAGTGCAATGGACTGTGTCTGCAGATTTATTGTTGAGTAGTATATGTTTCTCAAATCTTCAATGTTGTCATCCAGCAGAGAAAGCAGCCCCTGGCAATGCAGAATTTGAGCATCCTCAGTTTAGGCAATTAGACACTTAACATCTTCTGCCTCTCCACACACACCATTCAAAATCTTGAGAAAACAGAAGCTACAGATCATGTGCCAAGGGCCAACAGAACAATCACTGCTGCCTCTGCTTTAAACAATCACACCAGACACCCTTGAGAACTGGGGTCATCCCACAATTTATCCGGGTTAATGCTTCACTTTACCCACCACTGTCTGCCAGCAATCAGCAGCAGGAGTTAGTACAATTTCAGGAAAACAGAAGGCATTCTAGCTAGAGGAATTCCCTGAGGGAAGATATAGGCACTGCTCCAAACACTGAAAAGATTTAAACTGCAACTCTCCATTACAAACAAAATCATTACTAAATGGCTGTAGTCACCAACTCCCAAACTGTCTTAAAGAACAAAAGGCAGGCAGTATTTTCTAGGATGCCCACAGGAGAGATGAAAGCGTGCCATTTCTGTTATCCGAACATCCACCTACCAGCTTGCTTTGCTTCAGTGCAGGCAACTTTCATTTCCTCTTTCAGCTCTTGGTTTTCATTGGCTATGGCTTCGCCCACCATGACAAATCTCCCAACAGCCAGATTAACAGCTTGACCCACTTGCTGGACTGCTCTCAAAGTCTTGTCCGACCGCTTTGGCTTATCTTTGTGGTTAATGAGAGTGGTTATCTGAAAAACAAAAAACTGTGTTTTACCATGACATTGACCAAAGACATAATACTCAAAACCATACTTGAAAGGAGAATGGTAACATTAAAACTATACTTTTCTGATTTCTCAGACTGGGGTGGGAATTGCATCTCCTCACCCCTGATGTTGTTCGACTGCAATTCCATGTAGCCCTAGGCATCATGGCTAATAGTAAGGAAAGCTGGGAATTGCAATGCAACAATATCTGGATGGCCACACAATTCCTATCCTTGTTTTAGGACTCATCCAGACTAATTGAAAAGTCTCAGACTTTATTCTTGTTCTTTCTGATTTTATGTCGGGTTAAAACAAACCAACCTGGGGAGCTAACAGAAAATATTCTGGGATAAACAATACTTATGTGGATCCCCCAAAACAAAATTGGAAAGAGCAGGAACCAAATCTGACACCTTCTATTTTCTTTTCTTTTTAAAATCAGTCTGGATGTGCCCTTAACTACCATGGCAGAACAAATATATCAACCCTTTCCATATGACACAGGACTGTTTTATGTGTTACAATAGAATAAGATTCAATCCATACACTTACCAACAAATAAAAATATATGTGACTAAGAAGTGAGTATTATCTTCCATCCTCTGTATCACACAAATAATGTCATCTACAAAGTTAGGCATGGGGTGAACAACATGCAGGCCTCAACTGAATTTCAAAAAATCTCTGCAAACAATCAATCCAGAAGTCCAGGAAGAGCTGGGCAGGGAGTGAGGGGAAGAAGAGGGGCTGTCAGAAAAAGAAAGGATAGCCCCACCTACTTTTGGCACTGGATTTGCTGATCATCAGTTTTAGCCCCAGTCACTTGCAGCTCTGACAAATCCTTCTCAAGAGACTACAAACCTCAACAGAACAATAGAGGTGAAAGGGCCTTCACACCTGAGGGCAGTCCACATGAATGCCTCATTCACATTAGTCTTCTCCCCTTTGAAATCAGGCCTACACAGATATGGATCTCTGTGGACTTATCCACTTTACATTTTTCTTTATGTCGATGGTAGAAAGGTACGTACACAGTTTTTGACATGCATGAAAAGAAACATCAACCCACTTAAGGTGTGAACTGGGCCTAACATAGCTGTTCTTCAAAAATTACAATAATGTATACAGTAGGCCCTCCACATTTGCAGGGGTTAGGGACACAGAACCCCTGCGAAGGCCAAAAAACCGTGAATAACTAACACAGGGGGAGATCCTCCCTCCTCTTCACCATCTGCCTGCCCCTCTGCACGCGTGATCGTGCTGGCAGTGGGGAGAAGAGCATGGGGAAAGAGATCTTTCTCCCCTTCACTCTCTCTCCCCGCCCCTCGCACACACGATCATGCGGGCAGCGGGGAGAAGAGCTGGGGAAAGAGATCTGTCACCTCTTTGCCCTCTCCCCACCTCCCGCATGCGTGATTGTGGGGGAGAACTGGGGAAAGAGATCTGTCTCCTCTTCGCTCTCTCCTTGCCCTCCGCACATGTGATAGTGTGGGTAGTGGGAAGAAGAGCGTGAGGAAAGTGATCTTTCTTCCCTTTTCTCTCTCCCCCCACATGTGATTGTGCAAGCAATGAAGGGAGAAGAGCATGGGGACAGGGATATTTCTCTTCTTCACTCTCTCTCCATTTGTTTGCAAGCATTGGCAGCAGGGGCAGAAGAGCATGGGGAGGAAATCTCACTCCTCTTTAGTCTCTTGCCCGCTGCTGGAACTGGGCGCTGGCAGCCCTGGGTGGACACTGCAAATAATCAAATCCGCAAGTGTCAAACCCGCAAATGTGAGGGGAGAACTGTATTTTACAATATAAGTACAGCAAGTAGGATGTTTTATCCACTGAAAATCATACTTCAGATTTTAACAAACTTCCCTCATAGGAACTATTTGTGTAGCATCAACTTTGGAGCATCATCAATCTCCTTCATAATACAAAGTTATAGCACTTTGATACCACTGTAACTGCCATGGTTTACTTTATTAACAAATAAGAATTCTTTTCTTAAGCACTTATCCTGTTACTAAACCAGAACATAGCAAAGTGGCACAATCCCATATTAGGTTCATATGATGAATTATCCTGGAATATTAGCCTCCTGACTTCACAACAGCTTTATTAACATATATTAAAATGATGAAATATGTTGGAGTGAGTTGGCCTCAAACTATTTCAACTGCAGCTGGTTACAACAATCAGCTACTTGAAGGTGGTTTGAAACACCCAGGCACATTTTAATTAATTATGTTAAAAGAAAATTGCAGGTGCGCATTTCCTTTTGGTATGCACACCAACTTTCAGATGTCTAGCTCTTACAGTCTTGAAGTAATGCTGTCAAAAGACAAACAGGCACACCATCTCCTCCTCCTCCTCCCTGATTGCTGGAACAGCGTCTAACCTTTTTCATTATAAGGTTCTGAACTGTGTCTTGTTTTAGCCTTGTCAAAAGCCACTTTGGGTCCCATGTTGGGAGGAAGACAGGATCTAAAATGAACAACTATTGTTGTGTTCCTTCAATCATTTTCAACTTATGGTGACCCTAAGACAAACTTGTCATGCGGTTTTCTGGAGCTGAGAGTGTGTGACATACCCAAAGTCACCCAGTGGTTTTCCGTGGCTGAGCAGGGAACTGAACTCTAGTCTCCAGGGTCATAGTCCAATGCTCAAACCACTAAACAACTAGACACAACAAAGTGTAAAATTGGTCCGACAAGACAGACAATAGTTTACCACCTCAATAAAAGTTGCACAGAAGGCCATACTCAAGATTTTATACCCCATGAGAGACTTTGATTCCTTTTGTTGCTGTTGTTTGCTAAGTTTCATCTTTCCTACTCTGGCAAATATTTATCTTCCAGACAGATAATTTTTATGTGGTAGACCATCATTCTAGAACGTTTTAATCTGCTCAGTCTATTTTTGTTTTAAATGGCTGTTTTTTTCTTATGTGGGAATATTCTGGCCTAAATCCAATAGATAATCCCAACCAGAGTGGACAAATTGAACCAATGATATTTACGTGTCTATTGATTTACCATTTAGCAATCGATTCAATAGGCATACTTTAGCTGAGATTAGCAACTGGATTTAGGGTTTAAATGTTGTCCAAGATCTATATACCCTACAGGCACCAGATCCCTTCTAATCTTGAGAGCTAAGTAGGGTCAACCCTGGGTAGTACTTGGATGGAAAATTACCAATGAACACCAAGTGCTGTAGGCTAAATTTCAGAGGAAGGAATTGGCAAAACCATCTCTAAATACTCTTTGCTCAAGAAAACCCAATCAAATTTATGAGATTGCCATAACTCCACAGGCAATTTCAAGGCACATGCATGCACACATGCACATACTCACACTTTAATTGTTGTAAGATATTGTGAATAACACAAATGCTTTAGGAAGCTGGCCCTCTTTTTAAAAAAAAGAAAGAAAGAAATTACCACCACCACCATCTCAATTTAAATGAACAATTCATGTCAAAATTTTGAAAAACAAAACGACAGCAGATCTTGTCCAGACCAATACTTAAGACTCCATGTCTTCTTGTGCACCAATAAATTTCACGTTAAGACATTTTCCTGGAACAGTGAACAGCAAAAGGAGTAAGGGTGTGTTTGCTTTTCACTGAGTGCAAGTGGACCAACTTGCATCTATTTAGCACTGGGTCATTGAATCTTGTTTAACAATGATGGTCATATACCTCTGTGAACTGGTATTATAATCTGTGCCCTGGCCCTCTCTCTAGCTCATACATTCCAGTTAGCCTGGAGCAACTATGCTCTCCTTGAAGGGATACCTGGCTTTGGATACCACCAGCTTCACAGATCTCAGAAAGAAAAAAAATCTTCACTAAGAAACAAATGTGTACTCCTGATACACCTATTTAGAGAAGTTTTTTTCTTTTCTATATTTCTTTTTCCTCATGTAGAACAATGCAGTCAAATATGTACAACTGCAAGAAATGGAGATAAGAATATAAGAACAGTTTGTGCCAGATCATCCAAAGGTCCTGTCCTGCCCAGCACTACTATCTCAAACATGAGCAGACACAGATATTCCCTCCATTGTTTCTTGCCCCCAGTAATTGAAAATGAAGGATATGCCCATAGAATATGTAGTTCAAACATTCATATCTGGTGGCCCTATCCCAGTCATATAAAAGCAATCTAAACTACAGGTCACTCCATTTGTTGTGGTAATATTAACCAATATTATCCAGGATTCATATTAAGGTCTTGGCATTTGTAGTATCTTTTCTCATTACAGTGATGTATGACTGAACATGAGTACAACTACTTCTTTCTAAATAAATAAAGAGTAAATATAACCTGAAGTTAAGACTGCTTCTCTCACCTACCCCCAAATCTCTCTCACATCTTTATCACTTCTTGGTCCCATGACTTAACACATGTATGGATAGTAACATAACAACAATAAGTCTCATCCCCCAGTTTCCCCACAGATATTAATTGTACATGCAAAGGTCTGAAAAAATATTCCCACATGTGCATTGCTATAGTGAACTTCATTCCTTCCAGTATGTACATTCAGTGTACACATGTGCAGTGGTGTGGATTTTGTCTGATGATTCTAAAGTTCAACCAAGCAACACATACTTTAAACTGAACTTCCATATCCTTTCATGCCAACCCAAATACAATGTTTTAAGCATCTATTTGGTTCAGTCATCAAGCTTTGATAATTAAGTAATGAGAAACCAGTGCTGTACATCACTATGTGAACTAGCTCTTCAATTTGCAATTTCCATCCTCTGCAAGTAATACAGTCAGTCCTCATATGTGCCGGTTTCACTTTCACGGATTTATTTGTGAGTTTCTGTAACCCCTGACCCCCACCTCTGGTGCTTCTTTTCCAAGAGAATCTTCCCTTGGTGGCTTCAATCAGGCTATGCAGCCCTTTAAAAACAGGCCTCTGGTCCGCCTTCTCTTCCACCAGCCACTGCCTGGCCTGCTAAGGACAGATGTAGCTGTTCCTTTCCTCCGGTTTTCATACCTCCTTCCTCTGACTTTAATCTTGATTTATGTACAATATGTTCAGCATACAAGTTAAACAGAGGGGGTGATAAAATGCAGCCCTGCCTAGCCAACTGGAAACCCTTCCGTTTCTCTATATTCTGTACTGAGTACAGATTATACATTAGGACAATCAAATGCCACGGCATACCCATTTCTTTAAGAGCAATTAATGGTTTTTCATCACCTACACAACTGAAGGCTTTATTATAATCTATAAAGCACAGCTGGTTTTCTTCTGAAATTCTTTGGTGCAGTCCATTATCCAATGTATGTTTTCAATATGATCCCTAGTGCCTCTTCTTCTCCTGAATCCAGCTTGGACATCTAGCATTTCTCACTCCATATATAGTAGAAGCCTTTATTGAGCATGTCTTTGCTTGCATGAGAAATTAATGTAATGGTACTGTGGTTACTGCAATACCTGATCTCCCCTTTCTTGGGGACTGGAATGAATATTGAGCATTTCCAATCTGTGGGCCATTCTTTTCTTTTTCATACTTGTTGACAGATTTTAGAACTAGAGTAGATTCTGTCTCTGTAGACTGAAGCATCTCTATTTGATATGCTATCTGTTCCTGGTCATTTGTTTCTTCAAAGTGCTCTGAATGCAGCTTTCACATCACTTTTCTAAAATTGGTGGTTCATCTGGTTCTTCCTTGAATTAATCTGTCAACATTTCACCTCATTTTATATAGCTCTTGTGTGTATTGTTTCCAGCATCTTTTTATTTCTACTTGGTCATGTAATGTGTTCCTCTGATGGTCATAGAGCATCCCCACTCTTGGTTTAAATTTTCCTTTGATTTCTCAGATCTTGTAGAAGAGACCTCTTGTTCTGCCATTGTTGTTGTTGTCATCTTCTGTTTCTCTACACTGACTATTACAGTAGTTCTCCTTGCCCCCCTGCACAAGCCACTGAGTAGTTGCATTCAGGATTCTGACTCTATTTCTGTCCACTTTTACTTTTGTTTCTCGAGTGTCCTTAACTGCTTGAAGAGTTTCATCAGTCATCCACTGAGGCTTCTCTTTCTTTTTAGCTACAGATAGTGTCTTTTTGCATCCCTCCCTCATAATGCCCCTGGCTTCAGTTCACAGTTCTTCTGGTTCTGGGTTAATGAGGCTTAATAGTGAAAATCTATTTTTTCACATTATATTTAAATTTTATGGGAATGTTTTTGAGGTTGCATTTTGGCATGATGGTAGCTTTAGTCTTATTCTTGAACTTTACTCTAACTTTTGCTATTAGCAGTTTACCCCACTAGTTAGTCTCCACTAAGGGACTTTTACTGCTCTCTTAATTCAAAATGTGAGACTTCAGCTTCAGTTTTCTGGACTAATGGGCACTCCAAAGATATTGTCTCTTAGACCACTGTCCCTTTATGGCTCTGAAACTTTAAGCTCTATTGAAGTTGTTAAAGTTGCATGAAATAGCTATTGATTCTTATTTGGAAGTATGTAACAGTCATTTGCAGTTTCTTCCTTCACTTTCTGAAATATACTTTTTTTTATTATTACAAATTAGGTATTTGTTTTAAAAAGGAATTTTTCAGTAAATCTTCCTCCAGGCTTGACTCTTGTTCTCTTAGCTTATTTCACTAGGTTTTGTTAGGTTCTGTGCCTCCTGGGCTTTCAGCAAGTAAATCCAAATTGCCTTTCTTTTTATGTTTCTCCAAAGCTGAACTCAAGGCAGTGAGGTCCTTGTCAAGAGGCTTAGAACTTCCCCAGTTGGACAGATCTGGTTATACCAAGAGATTTAAGCTGACAACAAAAAGACTGTCGTAATGTTAGAACCCTTGTTAAAAAACAGAGTCTATTATCAGACATCTCGCTCTTTCTCACTGGGACATATTGACACACATACACACAAAATCTCTAGTGAAGGACCACATCAAAACAAACAGCAATCAAAAACTGTTAATCTCTAGGAAGAACTACTGTACCAATGGAATTTAAGACCAGGCAACCAAATCCTGCCTGATCTTGGAAGCTAAGCAGGGTCAGCCCCGGATGAGAGACACCAATAAATACCAAGGAAGGAATTGGGTGTATTCCTTGCCTAAGAAAACCTATGAAATTCATGGGGTCACCATAAGTCAACAGGCAACTTGAAGGCACACACACACACACACACAATCCATTCAGAAAGCTAGGTGATTTATTAAACAAAGAAACAGAATTATACCTTTGAGATGGAAAATGGGAGGCACAAATCATGCAGCAAAGCTCAGTAAAGAGCAACAACACAGGGAATACAACAGAGAGTGCTCGCTCACATGGTTGACTGTTCCAGAAAAATAATAACAACCCTTTAGTATCTGACCTGTACAATCAAGAAGTAAATTCAATGTTAAAATGCAGTAGGAATGTGTAAAAGAACATCAGGATCATCACAAGCTCTGATTTCCCTACAATTCATCTCAGAGCAAGCCACATATAAACAATTTTATGTCAAATTATACCTGCCTGCACAGGAAAACCAGTAATGTTGAAGTCACAACTTCACAATCCTAATCAGAAAGAAGAGCTAGAATTAATAAAAAACCAACAGCAAGCACTAATGATTCAGGATGAGATGCAGCCCCTCTCAAATTGACAACAGTACTTCTACTTCCCAATCATGGAAAAAAAATTCTCACTCTAGCATTCCTAGTGCACTGACAGAAGAACATGAGTTTAGCATGACATATAAAATGCAACTACTCATAGCAGTAGGGTGCTTTGCACTCATTCAGTCCTTCTACAAATGAGCTGAGCATGTTATCTTGACATTGGAGACTGCCTGAATCCAAGCTAGTTCCAAGCTTCCTTACAGTAAAATGCAGCTGTGTGTTTGTATTTAACATAAATGATCACCAGCTGGTTGCAGTTAGATTGGAAATAAATGATGAAATGGCAAATTTTATTTCTGGAAATGAGAAGAGCAAAGATGACTTTCAATCCACTGGGACAGTTACCCATGGAAAGCCCACCAAAATGTATGGAGGGAGCCCAACTGGCAAAACACTCCTTAGTCCCCACTGATTTCAATGGGCTTGCAAAGAAAAACTTCCCAGGGAATTGCGCTCTTAGGCTGCAATCCTAAAGGACACTGGAGCTAATGTACTTAGCAATGCACTGTTATGATCAATGCCAAGGAGTGCTGGTGAGTGGTGTTCACATAACACAGAGAGAAATGTGTATCCATTTATAACACTATATAGTGGAAGTGGACATGAGGACATAGTAGCCTGTGTCCTTCACTCATCACAGGAAGCACATAAAGATGAATCAAAGGCTCAAAGAAATCCAGGAAGGTGTCAGATGCAGCAGCAGCTGTCATTAAATATCATGTTCATGGTAGATTTAACGAACCTATCCAAATTCAAGCAAGAATAATTAGGCTGTTTCTCCAATGCAGACAAGTCTTTACAAGCACAAATTAACTCATCTTCAAATTATTCAGCATTCAATGCCCCTGCCCCACATCACAGGGACATGTTCTTGTTGGCAACAAGCCAAAGATCAAAATATTTCTGCTGACTTTGAGAGGTGGGGGAGAAATATTAAAAAGTATATTTGTTGCAACAGTCATATAGTTTAATAAATAGGAGTCAAAGTTTGTTTGTCTGTGTCAGGCAATCATATGATTGGCTGCAGGCGAAGACCTCTTATGATTGGCTGTGTCAGGCACTTCTGAAGCACTTTCAAGACAAAACATATTTATTAAGCTATAAACTGATGAAGTGGTCTGTAGACCAGAGAATGAAGAACCAATGAAACTGTTGATATCTAAAGAGCCCCCAGACTTTTTGTTGTAATGAAAAAAAAAGTTCATGAGTGTGATAGCAAAACTTACTTATTTCCAGCTAAACTTATTTCCAGCTAAAATTTAGCAGACTGTTGTTCCCTTCTCATTCAGGATAGGTATTTAATAAGACATGTTGGGTTATCCAAGTTGTCCCACCCTAATCTTACATTTTTTCCTCTTCAGACCTTATACTTCCACCAAAATACTTATACTTCCACTGATCCTGTAGATCATTGTATTTAGTTATCACAACCATTAGCAACGATTTTGTTCTACAAAACACTATTGTATCAGCCAGCAAATCCACACAGTGACTCTTCACTTGCTCTACTGCTGCTCATACAATTAGGAGCTTCAAACTGAGAGAAATTAGCACAACTCTGGGAACCCCACAGGAAAGATTTTAACTCACAAATGTGCTAAACAGTCTGTTGCTATCTACAGCCTTAAGCTGCAGAGCTAATGGGGAAAGACAGCAACAAAATTAAACTCAGGAGGCAAGAGGATAATTAGGAGCTAAAATTTCCCCCCATCCCCTGCTCTACCATCACAGCTTATATCAATCCAATGGAATAATGGAGACCTTCATCCTAAAAAAGGTAAAAAAGACTGCAGGTCTTGAGTATGTGCTAAATATTATCACAGTGAGAATATAGCTGGTTAACACTACAGGTGAAATTAACCCCTGGAATTACTGCCCCAGGGATGTCTCCCATAACATCTAGTTTATTCATTTTCACTCTTCCCACAATTACATTTTAAGAGCATTTCAATATCTTCTTTGTTATAGGATTAACCCAGGGAGCCTGATAACCTCTCACTCATTCTCATGTTTACTACAAAACAGAATTCCCTTCTTTTCCACAAAAAATTATTACAGTTTTGATAGGAAAAATTAAGGCCTTTCTAAAATGTCTCTTTGGGCAAATATGGGAAGAGAAGGAGGCAGAAAAATGAGCTCATGGAATAGGGGAAGGAAATCCTGCTTCCAGAGCAGATAGAATGCTCCTAAACCATCTGCTTCACATTCCCGTACTCAGCTACTCATACCCATGGGTGGATACTAAAACTCTAAAGGTAATTTGCACAATAATCCTTTGAAGACCAATTAGGGAAAAAGCATCTCATTGAACACTGGGTGACTTGGATAAACATGCAGATGACTAGGCTGTTGTTTAGATACCAAGACTTGCATCCAGATCACTCACTGACCCCTCTCCAACTCTAGGCACTCTGCCAATAACATGACACAAATGGAGTGCTTCCTATTTCTGATATGGAAGACAAGTTATCACAATTGTACAGGACAAGGTAGTACAAAAACTAGAATGTCTGCTTTTGAACTGACTGGCAGAATAAACTCACCTTTGCTGGGAACAAAACATTTAACAGCTGAGAATGGATCAGCAATATCTCTAAGACATGCAGTATCTTCAGAGAATCCTGGGCTTTTCAGAATTATCATATGTAAGATATATTCAGCATGATGCTTTATTTGTTTATTTAAAACAAGGATGTAACAAGACCTCTGGTGCAGACTCTGGAAAAAAGTCTGTTCCCAAATGGAGAAATGCCCTGCCAGAGGCCTCCGGGGAGATGAATTCTCATATAAAACAAGCCATCTCTCTACTATACGCATGTATCTTGATTGGCCCCAAAATGATCATTTCAGAAAAAATGAAATCATCTTCTGGACACTTTCGCTGGAGATCCTGCACTGAGTATGGCTTGGGCTCTATGGCCCATGAGGCCCCTTCCAGTTGTATGATTCTGTCACAAATCCTGCTCAAAATCCTGAAGAACTGATTTGCGATGTGAGAAATTTCCAGCTTCAGAGTAACTTTCCAAAACTGGTCCCATGTATACATGTATCCAGAAAACCATAGTGACAGAAAGTTTAATAAATACATGTCTCTTTATCCCAGTATTTTTCACAATGTTTATCCTCATGGTATCCTTTCCACATCAATCTGCTGCAGAGCCCCTGTACATCTGTCATCCTGAATACTCCACAGTGTAATCTCAATTTGCACTAGGTACCAAAGAAATCTATTGTACTTTGCCATCACTCAAATGAAAGGTAGGACATATTCAGCACTATCTTGGGACTGCACATTGTAGATCAGTAAGAGTTGGAAAGCTGTTGTTTGGAAGGCAAGAGGAATGGCAGTATTTCCTAGAACACAATCTGAAAACCTCAGCTCTTTTTAAACAAATCAGCAGCTGTAAACTGTTCTGAATCACAGTCCATTTCAGAGCACTTCCCCTCTAATACATCAGGTTATTTTTAATCTGATATTCTTTCAACTGGAAGAGATTTTTTTTTTGAAATGCAAGTGCAATTTTGGATTATTGTATGACTGTGAAAGATCATTCTGAGACAGAAGCACACGTTAGCATCTTAATCATCACAACACTTGTGAATTCATGATTTTACATCTATAGATTTAATAGTTTACAATATAAATGGTCTGATAAAGGAGGGGAAGCCTACTTCTGTTAAACAAACTCACAGCATCTTGTTTTAGACTGTATTTTGGGGGATAGGGCTGAGCCTTAATTTTGAGAGCATGGTGTTATAATGTAATCTACACAGCTGACTTAAAATAAATTTTTAACCTATCTTGGTAGATTGACTATTAGCACTCAAATACCAAGGGCTTCCTTCTTCACACAGCCTCAGGCTTCTAGAGTTCTTCAAGGGGTATTATCATTACCAAGAGTTAAATCTGTTACTAGGCTGCATACCTGATAGATTAAGTCTATGTTAAAAATCGGGGAAGGGCTCAGATAATCCAAGCACTGCTCACTTAGAGTTTAGGGTTAGGGAAACTCTAAATTGTTGATGATACACAGCAATTTACTGCTACCAATATTAATGTAACAGGGAAGAATCTGCACTAAAACCTCAATCTGAGCTAAAAATATTTCTATAGAAAGCATATATAGTTATATATAGCATATGTAGAAAAACCTCACTTCTGAACATAAGCTGCTTAAATTCCACTGAAGTCAGAGGCACTTGTCTAACTGCGCACAGAGTTGCAGTCCAACACAAGTCTATTCCAGAATTATGAATATAACTCGTATCTGCATGAATATGTTTTAATTTGCATAATATAGTTGCCCTGATCAATTTGAAGCTGAGACTTTGCACCTTAAAACATGGTGGAGTTTTGAACTTATTTATTTGGACAATTTGGACTCCACTTTACAATCAATTGATTCTCAATCTGGTTTACAGAAAACAACAACAACAACCCACTCACACATACACATACTATCCAGCAGCCCTTAGTCCAGAGAAAAAGAAGTGGGGAGGAAGGGGGCAGTCATGTAAATATTTGTGGTCAATGGGTGTGTACAGTAAGAGAAGTAGGGAACATGGTGAATTACATGGTCATAGCTTATCCTGAATCAGCAATATGCAGCATCCTTTCACTGCCTGAGTCTGCAACTATTTTTGTTCACACATGCCTTCAGCACAAGGAAGGAAAGGACCAAGCTTAAGTAGCCTCTTGGCACACTCAGATGCCATAGCTACTGCAACCTGCAGACTCTCCACACCCATTTCCTTCTATTTAATAACTGCTTAAAAACTAAACAATGGAAACAGACACCAGGAACACCCAGAGTTCCTTCTTTTTTACTATGGTCTACATCTTCCCTACCCCCATCCCAACCTTCCTATCCAATGAGACACTTCAGATCATGAAAGGGAAAACAAAAAGGATCTGGCAGTTCAGGGGCTGGACTGCATGGAAGGCCCTTGTTTCCAACTCCTACAGAATGCTTAGCTGAAATGCTGATGTGGCTCCAGGGCCTTCTTTATAAAAAGCTCTCAAAATTCTCATAAGTCAGCAAGAGCTGCCAAATTCTGTGTAACAAATCATGTAAAACACATTGCAAATAGGGCTCTCTCCTCCAAATCAGTGTGGTTTAATTTTGTCATGACAGCAGGCAGTACAAAATACTACCCAGGCCACATGTTTATACATGGAATAATATACCTCTACTTGACATATTAAATTTTGGAAACAAGTTTACATACATACATCTCTTTTGTATGTCAGTTCTTTGTGTGTATGTGTCTTCAAATTGCTTGTTGACTTATGGCACCCCCATGAATTTCATAGGGTTTTCTTAGGCAAGGAATACTTGGAGGCACTTGGTATTCATTAGCAGTTTCCCATCCAAGGACTAACCAGGGCTGACCCTGATTAACTTCCAAGATCAGATAGGATCTGGTGCCTTTAGTGTATTTAGACCCTTTAGTTCTTTGACCACTCACTTAATAATCCTGCTTGTTGAACAGAAGAGAATGGCTGAGGTGCACAATGCTGTCTGAACTGGCACTAAGACTCTAAGGCTATTTCTGCACTACACTTTTACAGTGCTATTATTCCACTTTCAACATCCTATGGAGTCCTGGGGTTTGCAGTTTAGGGGGGGGGATTTAGAATTCTCAGCCAGAAAGCTCTTTGGCCTCAGTAAACAAAAAACCCCAGAATTGGATGTTGAAAGTGGAATAATAGCATTATAACAGTGTAGTGCAGAAATGGCCTAGGAAACCAGCATTCAAACGACTGCTAAACCATGCAAACCCACTAGTTGACTTTTAACAATTCACACACTTTCAGCTTTAGAGGAAAGCAATGGCAAACCCCCTCTGAAGAAATCTTGCCAAGAAAACCCCGCGATAAGTTCATCTTAGGGTTGTCATTAAGTCAAAAGGTGAAAGATTTATACAATCTGAAGGGAAAACAGAGTCAGAAACAATGGGAATGCACACAGGAAAGCAAAAGATCTGATGTTGTAAGAGCATCCAGATTTTTTTAGAATTAGTGAAGTCTTGAAGGATGAGGTACTTGAGTTTGGGTATCTGAATTAGAGTTAAGATCAAAATGCCACACAGCTTCTTCCATGTTCCTGTGGGGATTTTGTTTGTATTTCCAAGCAGCAGTCTTTCGTTTCCTCATGCAGCAGGGCAAGCAGCTTTTGAAATTAAGTGTGGTGTAGAGGCTCTGTCCAGGTCAGACCCTTAAAATAGTTCTAACCCAGTGGTTCTCAAACTTTTTACCTGTGACCCTCTCTGCACCTACATGAGGATGTTGTGCCCCCACTGCTCCATATTGTGCACCCCCCAGGTCCCACCCCCCCTCTCCTTTTCTCTTTCACAGGCTTCTCATGCTACACACACTCTCCATCTTAACAATGAGTTCTCATGGCTGCTGAGGGGCACATGCCTCTTGTGCCAATGGCAGAACATTTGAAGAAGCTGAGGGGTAAAAGCATAAAAAAAGAGAATCCAACTTTTGCTATGTCTGAGGTTAGGAAGGCGTAATGGGAAGAAGTATTGCGTCACTCTTTTACAGAGATCTTTCAATCCTCAGTGGTATGTGTGTGCCCCCCTCCGCATTTAGGGTCTCACCCGCAGTTTGAGGACTACTGTTCTAACCAGTGGAATTTCAGCAACTTAAAGCTTATTCACACCTATATTTAAGTAATTAAAATGTTATCCTGTCCATTTTACTCAAAAAATAAGTCTCGCTGTTTTCAGTGGTGCTTATTATCAGGTAACTATGGTTCAGATTGCCACCAAAATATCTCATCACAGTGTTTGAAATGAACGTAAGAACCTGTCCCTTGGAAAATACTGTTTCTAATAAGATGTTCTGTTCTGTGCACACAAACAGATGTGATGGTTTGGGAAGAAACATGGAAAAAGTCAGAAAGAAAACAGTTTGTTCCTTCGTTTGATGCTTTTTCCCCACGAAGTTTGTGAAAAATGGATTATGCAATGTTACCTTTTGGAATGATGAACAAAATGTTTAAGACAATGCGTTTAATTATTTGGATCCCAAAATTATTTCTAAAAATATGTAAAGGGAAGATTTGTATGAAGACTACATACTGTGTCATATCACTGCAAATTCTTTGTCTTGATTTTCTTTTCTCGGTAGTTTTTATGGAATGATTACTTCTTGGCACTGTGAAGAACTAGAGGAAACAAAATAATTTTCTTTGTTTTACTAATGTTGATGTCTTCTTCTGTTGTCATTGCAGGGTTTTTTCCTGCTCCTAATAAACTACCAAAACCAAATAGGTTCCTTACTTCAAAACCAAGTAGCTCTATTTGTAACAAAAAATAAAAAAGTAAAAGTAAAATAAAATCTATTTGTAATTATTATATAATACACCAAACACAATTTTATGCCAAGCCAAATTATACATTTCATGCTCCTGAAATACCAGTTACTTTAATTTTGTAAAGGGCAGTAATATTGCATTCTTTTCATTATTTCCAAAAATTTCCATTTTTTTTTCAAAAAAAAAAAAAAGCAGGAAGAGGGGGGAAACCCCCACATCCCCTGGAATGTTACATTTCTACACAGAGAGAGACTGACAATGCATTTATCAGGCGCCACCAGGATTCCTGTCCTGGCATGTGTCTTTGTCACTGGACTCAAAACAATAACTTCTCCTATGCTCTGAAGTATTTACTGATAGAACACTGAGTTATGAATGCAGTGGCTTTTAAAAGAAATATCAACAGTTTGGTGATCTCTGTTGTTTGTTGAGGTAGGTATATCTACTCGAAAATGCATCTGAAGAGCTTTCTTGCCTGTAAACCACTGAGTACATGCACATTTGTATAAACAACAGTGCTTATAGTGGTGGCATTATAACAGTACTTATAGAGGTGGCTGGTTAACACTTCCCTGGTGAAACAGAAACATAACAATTTTCCTTGCTGAACAAGAGCAAGTGCACACACACACATGCATCTCATCTTGCCCAGTATTATCTGGCCTAAAATTTCAGTTTGCATCATCAGCTCCATTAGCTGGGGAAGCAGCTTCCTACTATGAAATTCAGGCATACTGAGTACATAGTAGGGCTAAATACAATAAAGGCACTAGATCCTGTCTGATCTCAAAAGGTAAACAGGGGCAGACCTGGTTAGTATTTGGATGGGAAACTGGCAGGTGCTGCAGCCTGTAGCCTATGCTTCAGAGCAAGTGCTGTATTCTATGGCCATTTCCGCACTAGACTGTTATAGCGGTATTATTCCACTTGCAACATCCTATGGAATCCTGGAGTTTGCAGTTTAGAGAGGGGCCAGCTGGCCCCTCCTGAAACTGCAAACTCCAGGATTCCATAGAATGTTGCAAGTTGAATAATACCGTTATAATAGTCTAGTGTGGAAATGGCCCATGTTTCAGAGTAAGCAACTGGCAGAACTACCTCTAAGTTTTCCTTGCCCAAGAAAGTCTTAGGAAATGCATGGATTCACCACAACAGGCACACACACATATATACACCTAAATTTCCAGGTGGCTTTGTTTTACAGTGCTCCCTTCCACAAGCACCATGCTGCCCACATTTAACCTCACGACCTCTTACATTTCTATAGCAGCTTTGTTCTACTGAACTCATGATTAATGCTGCTTATAGCTAATGATTCTTCTATCAGCACTGTTCAGACTCAAAACAAAAGTATGATTCAGGTCTGGCTCTCAAACAGTAATGCTTTACTGTGAGTTCATCTGCCAAAGTCTTTCATGGCATACATGAAAAGAAGGCAATAGATTCCCTCCCCGCCTGCCCACCACTTAAGCGACTGTTTCCTCTACATTCCTCTTGTCACTTTACAGATCCAAACTGATGGACTCAGTATCCCTAGAGGAAGTAACTGATACTTTGGAATGTTTACTGCAAACCCACAGGGACTGAAATTGTACCTCTGTCAGTACAGAGCCAGTTTCTTATGATACAATAGAGATATGAACCTCAGTATAAGAAAGGCTTTGCACTTTGGTAGGATGCTAAATATTCCAGGAGATCCCCACTAAGCAAATACAGCTTACCAAGGGACAAGGTTCAATACAAATAACTTGTACTCACAGGCATCTTAAATATATCACACCAAATAACAGACTCAATAGAAGTACCAAACTAATGCTTGGCATATATATCAATGTAAAAGCAGGATTCTTTTTTTTTTAATGACAAGGTTTGTTGTTAAGGGTTGGTTCAAGCATCAGAAAGCCCTGAAACACAATGGACTGTGTGGGCAGAACTCAGCATTGTCCGCAGCCACTGAAGCATAAACAGAAATTAAAATTTGACATAGGATTGTGCACAGATGTGTGATTTGCCCAACCTTTCACATATGTTATCTCCCTAACAGAGCAAAAATTGAGAATATTACATATACATCCCCATCTCCATAGTCACATTTAATTCCCTACACATATATGCCATGTGTAATCACATAAGACACCCATGTGGAATCCTGAGTACTACTCCACTGGTGTACAGCCTTAAAGAGATAAACCCACCCTTGGTTCCCACAGATTGAGTGATGCCACAGCTTGAAATTCATCCCTTGGAATTGATTTTGCCCTCTACACAGAGGAATTATCATTGAAGTGAGCACAACGACACCTCTCATACTGGTGATGACTTTAAAAAAGAAAAAGAAAAATCTGCATTTAAAAAATTTCTAATACCCTAGATCAGGGTTGAGGAAACTGTGGCACAAGGGCTACAAACAGGACTCTCTGGGTATCCCTCTGAAAATTGTGCTCTGCGTGTGTGTGAGTGAGAGAGAGAGAGAGAGAGAGAAGAGTTGGGAAGAGAAAGCCTAAATAGCCTAATGGTACCAAATCCTGTCTGATCTTGGAAATTAAGCAAGCCCAGTATTATTTGGATAGGAGACCACCAACAAATACCAGTGCTATAGGCTATATTTCAGAGGAAGAAACTGGCAAAACCACCTCTGAATATTCTTTACCTAAAGCAATCCTATGGAATTCATGGGGTCACCATGAATCTACGAGTAACTTGAAGGCATATACAGAGAGAGAGAGAGGGAGAGGGAGAGGGAGAGAAGGGATATGTTGGCACAAAGAAGGAACGAGTTATACAAACCAGCAACGCTATAAACTCTGCCCACTTTGGGCTCTCACTTCATCCACCATCAGCTATGTATGGGCCAATGGCCCTTCTTACAAGAATAATTTAAAAAAATCAAATCACATACACCATGTTAATATTACATGCTGCAAAAATATCTCAGATGCTCTTCTAACAATTAAAAGCAGCTGAATTGAAATATTGGACTAAGGGAAAATATTCAATAAAGTGTACTTAGTGTATTTTGATTGTTATAGTCAAACAAATTTGAAGCTTCACTTAGAAATCATTTTTATTACAATACTTATGAATATTTTATGGCAGGACAACTCAGTAGCATGTATTCCCCCTGCACTGCCTGGATTAAAAAACATTAATGCACTAATGGCTATCAACATACTACTTTTAGCACATCCAATGACCTGTGTATAGAGGCCTTAAAATTACAACTGTGAGGCTGCCCAGTGAGACTGGTATCATATCTACTGATTATGTGACTATGATTATGTGAATTTTGGATATCTAAGGGTTTTATTTTTTACATCAAAAAAACACTATGGTGGAAAATTTTCTGCTCTACAGCACTGAACTTTTAGTCTCTCATGCCCAAACCAGCAGGTGGCTTGAAAAATGAAGAGTACAACCATGAGTTGGACTATAGGCCATACAAGAAGTATTCTCCCAAGCACAAGAGACAAGTGTTAATGTGTCCATTATAGCTTGTGTTGCCAAGACAACATTCTGCCATCTTCTGAACTAGATGGAGATGGCTTGATAGCTGTATATGCTGTTTCACTGCCAGAGGGAATCTCTGGAAATGAGAGATGAACAAAGACATTTATTAAAAGAAAGACTTCAAGATAAGGACTAGAAGCTTGAAGCTGATATGTTTCAGTGATGGATAGCCAGGAAAGAGAGTCAAAGTGAGAGATATGATCACAGCAACACAAGGAGGGGAAGTTATTTGACAACAGTAATATTTTGAAAAGATCAAAGAACATACACAACAGGCAGCAAGACTGCAGAAGTCATTTAGTCAAGAGAGGACCAAGGTATGCATAAAGATTTTTAACGGTGCAGTAGGAAAAGGGAGGATTTTAGATTTGCTGAAGAACAGCTGGATATGGACAGAGAAGGTATGGTGTCCAATATTATTGTAAGGTTCTACACATGAGAGAGAATGATTTATCTAACAGCAGGGAAGAAAGAGACTGGAGCAGAAAGAAGAGTCAGTCTTTGACAATTCAATCAGACACTGCAAGAGATCAGGAAGACATTGAACACATCTAAACAAAAGAACATATGTTTTGCATGCAGAGGTTCCCAGATTTAGCTTCTGCATCTTTGTCCAAGAGCCTGGAGAGTGAATGCAAACCAGAAAAAATATAATACTGGATTAATGGGACAAATCATCTAACTTGGTATATGAAAGCTGTTCCAGAAAGTATACAGTCTCATTGCATCTGATGCTATTTATTGCTGAGGCTAAAATACTATCCTAACTTAGAAAGGTATGATCATTTATGGCTGTGGCTTACATAATTTAGTAAGTACAAAGCCAACAATTTACAAATCACTTACTTAATTGACCATTTCATGACTTAGCATACTTACAGATAATAAACTTTAGCATAACCACCACAGAAAGCTGCTTCTGGATTATATTCTTGTTGGGTCTGTCACTGTATTTCTACAATAAATGTCAATAAGACTCTGCTAGTGGTTTAGGGATACCATAATTACACCACAACCAAGATGTTTTACCTGCATTTATACAGGTTTTATCCATATGCATAAATATAAGAAAAAAAAAAAAAAGCAAAGCTGAAGGACACCAATTTGAGCAACAGCAACCTGCACTACCCTTACTCAGGAAAAAATAATGTAAACGTTACTCATTGCAATTCAAAGGTGTGCTAGAAAAGGTAACTGCTATATTCTGGTCCTTTCCCCCCCAGAAATAAGCCCCACTGCACCTAATGGAATTTACACTCAAAATATAACAGACACCCAGTGGTTCTAGATCTATCTGGGACCATATAGAAATTGCAGTCTTTCAGCCATTATGGACAGTGGTCAGTCATGATAGGAGATCCAGTGCAAAACATCTGCAGGATCCAGGTTAGAAGCTCCCCTAGACTGCTTTGCCAATATTTCTCTAATTTTAATTAGAGAAGTTAAAACAGACACATTCCCTATAGAGGTGTCACTAACCACAATTTCCAGTATGCTAATCACACAGATTTTATGCCCCACGGGCATTTCTGGACACAACTACAGACATTACTATAACATGTCTTCTCTCTTTCAGTTCAAAACTTCTAAAATTTCCACTACTGCACTAAAGTACCTCCCTTCTAGCTAGGGTTGAACCAAACAGTCACAGGTTTAACTTTTCCAGCTTGAACACCATTCTTCTGCAAACAGTGAAAACCTTTGTGAAACTCCAAAACATCTCCCCCATACTCATTTTCTTTGTTACTGCTACTGCCATATGTTCATAGATCAGACAATAATAGTGTTCTCTACTGCTGCTGGGCACCATTTCCTATCCTCCAACACATTTTTCAACCCACACATTTTCCAGCCTACAAGACAACTATGGAATATGGACAGGAAGCATTGTCCTTACTCATTTGTCTTCATATGTCATCATCCAGCCAAATCTCACTGGTGACATGGTGTAAACACAAAGCTCATTCACAGCAAAAGAAGGAAGCACTGCTCTCATCCTGAGTTGGCTCCATGATGACAATAGTATGGCAATGACAGAGAGGAAGGCATTTCAGCTCAGTCCAAATTTAAAATGCCAGCAAACACAGAATGCATTAACTATTCGTATATTCTTAATCAAATTTTCTAAAATTTACAAAACAGAGGACTTGAAACATTAAACTTTGTTTGTGTGGTCTAAAGCATATTAGCCCACAATCAGGTCTTCTGTGAATGACTGCCAGTACACCCACCTAAACTAGATCATTTGTGCTTAAGCTTATTCAACTTTATTGATCAGACAAGTGTGATATTCACTAATATACGTTTACTCAGAAGTACAAACAATGGCTTATGAATTGCAACCAAAAGTGACAATCCCTATACCTGATATTTAAAAATAGTCACACCAGAATAAGATAGTTCAGTCCTGCATTTTGCTTTCAATTTCCCTTCTCTCTGATATTTCCTAATCTCTTTTTCATAGGACAAACTCATGAAAACTATTTAACATTTTAATGTTCAACTATTTTATGTTTGTCATTACTCTGACTAAAGCTTTCCAAAAATTAGTCCAGTATTATGTCACACTTGTTGATTATTATTTTTTTTTTTTTTTTACTTTTGACAAATCATGCTTTGGACTGAACTGTGCAAGATACTTTGTTTCAAATATTGCCATTTTTGATGCAATTAGACAAGTAAATGGTTATTCAGCCAGTTACCTGTGACGGATGGCACCTGCTACTGGGTGATTACACAAATCTTTGAAAGTTCCTTGGTAGTTCTTTAAGGCTAGTCACTCCCCCCCACCTGGTAACCCCATGGCCCTCTTCTTTGTGGATAATGGTAGTTGCAGTCTGACACATCTGAAGGAATCAGGTTGAGGAAGGCTGTTTTAAGCTCTAAGTGAGGCACAAACTACTACTACGTGTTTGTATGGGAGTGATATAAAAATGTAGGCTGATAATTTGTAGACTTAAATCTCTGCTCTCAATGTTATTTAGAAAGTATTCAAAGTTTATAAGGCAAGAGAGTAAGTTTTACTCCAGGCACATTTGTTCACAATATGCAACATACAATAAAATCATAAAAATGATTTAGCCACAAAATGAATCATATAAATACTACAAATATTTGAATAAATGAATGTTCAGTGCAAGATAGAAGCACAGTTGTATGCAAGAGCACTGCCAGCAGTCTTCAGTGGCCCCACTTACTCTGTGTAGCTTTTTGAAAAGAACACATTCACCAAGAACCTCAAACGTCATGTTTTCCAGCTGCTGTGATGTCAAACCCAGGAATTTTTTAGTTACCCCCTCCTTTTTTTTTTTTTGGTCCCATTTGCTACTTTCTCTGGCCACTGACTGAGAGATCTGGAATTCACTGTACACCCAAAGCCTTAACATTCAAGGACATTCATGCTGAGATTTTAAGAAGCCTCTTAGGCTCCTGAAAGGCTCTGGCTGAAAAGGAACCAACACCAGGCAGGATGCACACCAAGGGCTGACTCCTCCCAGCATAACCCACCAGGATCATGAGGAGATCCGTTTCCATGGACCTGAAAGGGAGAGGCACCTTTGCTAGTGTTCCTGCACAGCTTCCTATTCATTTCCATTTTCATCTTGCAAATGTGTTCACATTCCATGTTTAACCCTCGGTAGCTTAGAATGCTACTGGCTTGGAAGATATAAACTTTTTAGGGTGGAGGGATGAGGGGGATTGATCGCTTTGAGCTCACTTCTAAAGCAAGTAAGAACTGCAAGCCCACCTTACTCTGAAATAATCTCCCTTTAAGCCTTTGGGGAGATGTTAGAGTACCGACGTTGAAAAGTACCCCAACTATAATTCCACCGGACTATTTCTAGAGATCTCCGGCGTGCAAAGAGCGCTGCAGGCTACAGAAATTGTACGTGCTGCACATCGTCCTCGGATAAGGTTAACATTCATGCAATACGAACACACACACACACACACACCGAGGCGCGCAAAAACTTTTGCCCGAAGCACAAGACCCAGCTGAATGCTAATCCCCGAAAAGTTAGTTAAAACTCTTTAAAGGATTACAGCTCGTGATGGGGCGAGTACTTAAAAAAAGAAAGAAAGAGAAAGTTATGCGCGAGTTCTGGGAACACAAAGCCAAGGGGAACACAAAGCCAGGCAACAACAAAGGCCAGGCGGGAGTGCCAAGATCTTGCCGTCTGGACGCACGAACTCTCTTCCCAAGTCTGCTGGGCGCTTCAAGTTGTTGAAGACTTGGATCTCTCTCCCAAGGGGGGTCGTGTGGGCAAAAGGATGTTCCCAATGGCGGGCGACGGGGTGCGGGGAGCAGGGAGTCAAACCGGGACGGCTCTGGGGGCATTTTCTCCCCACCAGCCGGCTTCTCGCCTCCCCGCATCCCTCCCCATCCTCCAGCCGCCCTCACACTCGATGGACCAGGTGAAGGGAGGGGGCGCACCAAAGTGCAAACCGGAGCTTGCTTATTTTGTCCCCGGAGCTGGGGGGGGTGCTCATAAGGTCCCAATCCGGAGTGGCTTCGGGTACCTCAGCCTAGATGTCTGGGGCGGGGGGGGGAGAAGAGAAGGGACGCCGCTCGCCTGGGAGCTCAACGGACCCACCGAACGGGATGACCCCTCAGCCCGCCCGGCTTGCCTTCGCCCGTACCTGCGCCACGAGCGGCACCAGCGTCTGCTCCACCGAGCGCGAGCGGATCTGCAGCCCCGGCAGCGGCTCCCAGCCCAGAGCCGAAGCCAGAGCCGAGCCAGGCGGGGAGCGCGGCCACGAGACCCCGCTGCCGCCGCCGCCTCCGCCTAAGCCGCCGCCGCCGCCACCGAGGAACGCGGCCATTGCTCCGGAGCCTCACAGCTCGCTCCTTCTCGGCTCTCCCGCCCGCGCGGGACCCGCCGGGAAGAGGAGAGACGGCAGGCGAGAGCAGAGGCGCCGGGGCTCCCCGCTCGGCTCCGCCTCGGTCTCCTCCTCCTCCTCCTCCTCTGTTTTCCCGCCTTCTGCCGTCGCCCTGCCCTCCGGCGGCCGGCGGGGCGTTTGGGCTCCCTCGGAGGGTCGACCCCGTTTTGTTCGTCCCTCAGCCTTAAAGGCGGGAAATTACACGCCGTATGTTTTTCGTTTTTTCATTCTCAGACACCCCCCGCCCGCTCCCGCTTTTAGTATATAAGCTCTCTCTGGTTCTGCTTATTCACACACAAATGAAGGACCACAGAACCTGCCGGCGAGTGCTTTGCATGTGTGGATCCCTCTGACACGCAATAATACCACAGGCAGTGATTATTTTCATGAATCCTTCAACGGCAATAGACCTCTCCGTGCGTTTAGTTGACACTTTTGCGAGTTTTCAGCTGAGGCGAAGCCATGTCGGCGTGCAATGTGGATAAACAGCTCTTAGGCTGGTGAGACCGATGTGTGAGACACAGGCCATTTCCGCACTAGCCTGTTATAGCGCGATGATTCCACTTTCAACATCGTCTGGCATCCTGGGGTTTGCAGTTTCGGGAGGGGCCAGCCGGCCCCTCCCGAAACTGCAAACCCCAGGATGCCAGAGGATGTTGAAAGTGGAATCATCGCGCTATAACAGGCTAGTGCGGAAATGGCCACAGAATGAGTTTCGTGTCTTCTATTTCCATCTCTTCCTCCACTGAATTCTGGGTGACCCGCGTGGTTATCCCTCCTTTAGCCGCCCGGTAACCTTGTGAGGCAGGTATGCATGGCTTGCCCAAGGTCATCTGGAGCATTTTGTGGGCGAGCACAGATCTCATGGTTAAGCTTGGCCTCACCCGACATACCCTCTACGCTGTTCCCATGTTTCAACCTTAATGGAATTTGCCCAAAAATGGAAACAAAGCAGTGTTCTAAGTTAGATGAAAGCATGTCACTCATAGCACTCAACATGCTTACATTTTTTTCCCATGCAAAATTCACGCATGCATATACTTTGAGACTCATAGCCCTGCAATGAAGGATGACAAAAACTCCTCAACATTAGAAGATATTAAAGATGACATGAATGAAGCAAAATAAAATGTCCATAAGGAGAACCAGATGTCTATATTTGAGGGGAGGTGGGGAGGTTGAGGTATCTCAGTGGGGAGAAATGGGTATTTGGGGAGGTTCTTGGACAAAAGGTATTGGCTGCAGCCATGTGGTGCAAGCTTGGTGAATTCTGTGCTTGACTGTGGGTAATGCTTACCCTCTGACATTCTGCTGATTAAAATAGGGACACTTGTATATTTGTAATGCTCCTATTTTCATACCAAGGAAAACTGCCTGAGCATTAACACCACCATTAGGCTGGGCTGAAGGCTCTTCTCCATCTGCTACAGGCTGCATTAGTTTCCTTGCAATGGTTTACTCTGCAGTGATTAAACAAACAAACAAACAAACAAACAAAAGAGTGTGTGTTTTTGTTAAAGGCACAAAAATAATTGCCCTGTATACCTAACAAGTATGGACCTAATCAATCAAACAACGGGTTGAGCATTATTTTTATTTGTATATTTGTTTATTTACAGCACAATCCTGTGCATGCCTATTTAGATGTAAATTCCATTGCATTACACCAGTAAGTCTGCTTTCCAACCTGCAAACCTTCTAAAATAGCTTACAGCAAAAAACAAATTTGCACAATACAGTCAGGCAACAATATAGCAGAGCTTAGCAGTAGCCTTGATAAAATCACAAAATTAAAACAAATATAATTTTACCGGTTAAAAAGGCATGGGGGAGTAAAACTGTCTTCACACCATGCATCCTCCCTTTGCTCACCAAAATCAGCTCCCGTGCAAGCAGCCAGTTCCAAAGAGAAAATGCTTCAAACGAAAATGCTCTCTTTCAACACCACCAATTGTATCTGAGGATAATTAGAAGAATTGGGCTGGTTCATATGGGAGGAAATGATCCTTCATTAAGTTAGGTCTCCAAGACAATCTTTAAAGATTAAAACCAAAATTATGACATGGATTAGGAGTCAGTGCGGTTCATTTAAAACTAGAGAAAAGTGTTCCCTATACCTCAAGTCAGAAACAATCACAGCACAGTGTTCTGAACATGTTCGAAACAGATGTATTCAAGTTGCTATTGCTCACATTAGCATCCTTCTATTTAAATGTTCTTGCTTCTGTAAAGAAGATTACACCAGGGCATGTGTAAGCAGTGAAAAGTGCTTCGTGCCATAGCGACCACTTCAGTCTTCAAGGACAAAGTGCAAATCTTGAACCAGAGCTGGGAAACACTTTTCAGCCCAGGGCTAGATTCCACGTTGGAAACATATCTCAATAAGAAGCAGCTGCATTCCACCAGTCAGTGGGGCTAAGGGCATGAGGCAACACTAAAATAAATTGGGTAAGGCTACATGTATGTTTTACCAGTTGCCTCAGTTTGGTGGCTTTCAAGCATGCAAAACCTTGCAAGGCTCATGTGCCATACAGAACTTTTCCTTTTAGGAAACCTGATCTCTTGTGCCATGCAAAACCCTCCCATGCTGCAAACTAGAGCACAAACCTGAGCTCTTGTACCATGCAAAACCTGGGCTAAATTGTCATGATCCATTGATTGCTCTGACGGTTAGAAGACTTCCCTACCCCACCAGGGAAATTTCCTTATTGCCAGTCATTGAGATCAGAGATAAAGATTTATTTAGAGACTTATCTGATGATTGGCAATAAGGACAGAAGAAACTTCCCTGATGGGGTAGGGAACCTCCAACAGAATGAGGCTAGCAGGACAGAGGGTTCCCTTTCTTTTCTTGCAACACCCTCAAACACCGGGATCATGATTCTTCTAATCAGTCTTCTAACAGTCAGAGCAATCAATGGATGAAGACAATTTACCCCTACAAAGCAAGTCCCCCTCACCATCTACAGTATATTCAGTCTCTGCTCCAGCTATTGCAAGCTGCTCCCCTGAATTCTTGTTTTTTAATAATAATAATAATAATAATAATAATAATAATAATAATAATAATTATTATTATTATTATTATTATTATTATTATTTCTATCCCGCCTCTCCCAGTGGATCGAGGCGGCATTACAAAAATATACAAATACATTAAAACATTAAAATATACCCCATCCTCCCCACCCACCAACCCTTCTATCCCCCTAAAACATATTAGTTATTAAAACAAATTAAAACAAAATTAACACAAAAAGACAAACTATTCCTGCCTAACTGTTCTATCTCTGGGAATGAGTGGGGGAAACCTGCTTGTTTCCAGAGCAAGGAGGAGCCATCTGCTAGAATTATCATATGTGGCCCATAAATGCAAAAATGTTAACTCCATACTCCTCAGGTATTTATATCTATATAGGACTGTGCTGTTGTTGTTTCCCCATTACGTACTTACCTTTAAGTGCCCTCCCTTATTTTACTTCCAAGAATCAGGCTCTGTGGTTGCTTAGGATAACAACCACACAGCCTGAAACCATTTCTGCATGACAAGGGTGTCCCGCTACGGGGACAGGATGACAGTGGTCAGCTGGTCATGCTTCCACACAATGTCATCACCAGCCCACTGCCATCCCATCCCCATGTGTTGCCCTCATGGGGTATTCACTAAATGGATAAAATCTGATTAGCACCCATGATCACACAATGCTCTCATACCTACCTGTCATGTGGAAGGGCAGGACGAACGATGGCAACGCTTCCTTCCCCAGTGCAGCATGGGAAAGTGCCTGGTTGCACTGCAGAAGGAAAAGGTGTGTCCTGGGCAGAGGGGAGCATTCCTCTTGCACTGCCTTCCCTGCCAGGACTGCAATGAGACAACTCACAAGAGCCCATCATGCAGAAACGGCCTGATTCTGTGCACATTTATTTCAAAGTACTCAGTGGAGCATTCTCACAGAAAAGTGTGCACAGGTCTGCAGCAGTAGTGTAAAGGAACCGTTTTTTAATTATATAACTTTATATATGTATAATTTTTTTCAGAAATAATATGAGACATTACAACTACTTCTGTAGTACGGAATACTAACAGCTCTGGAGATAAGTGATTCAGAAAGTTTATACTGTAGTTCTTGGTTCTCATGAGGAAGAAGAGCCTTTGTAATATAAACACTCATAACAAAGAAGTCCTTTATCTGGAAGTGCTGCTAGGCAGAAGGTGGCTTGAGGTGTCTGAATTTACAGTGCTTGATATTAGATATGCTGAAGGGTGGCAACAGCAGGAGAAATGGATGCTTTTGTCAGCAGGAATGTGAAGACTTATAACTGAAGCTAGATCACAAATATGTACTCACCACTTGAATGGCTGAACAATTCTGATCAATTTTCTTAGTGATCGTAGGAGTCTTGATCTCTTCTGAGGTTCCAGTGAGCAGCTAAGACAATGCTCTTTCACATGGCCTTTGGTTTTTGAAATTTCTCTGCTGTTTCCATTGTCTCATTCTAAATTATTTCCAAAGAGAGTTTTAGTTGGGTTTAAAAGTATTTATCTATTCACTTAATATTTTAAACATTTTAATTTGTCATACATCACCTCGGGGGGCCTGGTGAGTTGAGAGCTGGCACATAAATGCAATAAATAAATAAATAAATAAATAAATAAATAAATATTCTCCCCAGGGCTGAATGAACAAACACCATGCACAGAATTTTTAATTGTTTTGCACACGGTGTTTTCCAGTGGAGTTGATTCACTCATTTGGTTATCAAATAAGGAGAGAGACCACCTGTTACTAATGTATGACAGAAGGACCACCAACCTCCGCTCCTGCGTATTAGGCAGGGATAGGAAACCTGTGGCCCTCCAGATGTTGATGGACTCCAAATGGTATCATTTCTGACCATTGGCTGGGGCTTATGGAAGTTGGAAGGGCCACAGGTTCCCCACTCCTGAGAGATGACATTTAGTAGACATCTACCTTACCCCTTGTTGAAGTTTAGTAACAATGACACCATCTTAGGTTTCAGTGGATGATATCGGTCTTGAATGTATTGCTTACAGTACAAGAGGCAAAGCTAACAATCAAAGGAAGTATATTTTAAGAACATTAATGGTTACATTTTTATTACCTCACAAGAACCATCAGGGCCACATTGGGACATTTTGCTGCCTGAAGCAGAGAGCAAGGTGGTCAGTCCCCACCCCCCATCCCCCCATGGCCTTTTCCGCACTAGCCTGTTATAGCGTGATGATTCCACTTTCGTTTCAAATCTTTTTATTCAAATTTCACAATGCCCAGTTCAATCATATTCAAAATTCACAATTCAAAAAAGAAAAATAAATTAAAAAATAATAATTTACATTCTATTTTACATCACCCTTATCCTCAACTTTCACATATACACCAGATAAATTCAACACAACACTTCTTATATTTCATATGTGCTTCTCTCTCAACTACTTTTGTAAGTATCCCTTCATAAATAAACTTAATTGTCCAAATCAATTCAATCTTCAATCTTTTATTTTCTTAACTAAAAAAAAACTCTTCCCTTATTTTCTTTACTCCATACTAGCTGGTTATTCCTTAGTTGTTACGGTCTAACCATAGCATATATAACCATAACCATTTTCAAGTTACTCTGCTTGCTTCCAAACTTGTTGATTTTGCTTTGTCATTCCTGTTTCCTCTCCCTTGGTCTTCCTTTTCTCTTTACTCTATTCTTTTCTTTATTATTTTCTTTTCCTTCGAGTGATCTTTTTTCTTTAACAAATTATCTTCTACTAGATTCTGATAGTTTCATCTTCCTAATCTGATCCTATTCTTCCATCAAATACTTCTTATTTATTTTTCCCCTCCTAATCCTGTTCTATATTCTATATCTTTAGTCTTTCCAACACATCTTTTCTTCCATTCTAATCCTAAGTATCAAGTATAAACATCTCCTATTCCCTTATTCCTCTTATGGCCAACTTCCCCCACCTAGCTTCAAGTATGGGAACAATCAGATCCCAATCTTCATTGGTTTTCTCCCTTGGATTTTGGGATAACATTGCTGCTAATTTCTCCATTTCTATTATGTCATATACTTTTAGCAACCATTCTTCCACTTCTGGAATTTCCACTTTCTTCCATTTACTTGCATAACACATTCTCGCTGCCACTATCATATGTGTTAATATCTTTTGATGTGATTTTTTTTTTTAGTGATTCTATACGTTCATACATATTTAACAAATATATTTCCGGGTATAACGGAAATTCCATTTGTAGAATTTTCGTTATATTATTGGCCGGCCCCTCCCGAAACCGCAAACCCCAGGATTCCATAGGAGGTTGAAAGTGGAATCATTGCGCTATAACAGGCTAGTGTAGAAAAGGTCCATGTAAGGAAACTGTCAAGACTGGCAGTCATATTTTACCTCAATATTGGCAATAGGACAACTTCCACACCACACCTAAAGGAAATAAATTAGCTTACAGGCATGGAGCAGGATATGTGCTCCAACTCTTACCTCATGCTGTTTGATGGAAAGACCAGTCCTGCTCCTTGTGTGTAGGTGCCTTCAAGTTGTCTGTCAACTCATGGTCACCCCTGGAATTTCATCAGGTTTTCTTAGGCAAGGAATATTTAGAGGTACTTGGCATTCATTAGCAGTTTCCCATCCAAGGACTAATCAGGACTGACCCTGCATAGGTTCCAAGATCAGAAGGGATTTGGTAACTTTAGGGCAATTAGGCTTCCTTTATCTTCATATAAAAACCCGTTTCCTGCCTTCTCTTTGTATCTCATAGCAGTGCTGGAAAGGAAATGGGAGGAGCTTTATAGAAATACACCTCCCTAGACTCTCCTCAGTTTTAGACAAATTGTGGCCTTCCACATAAGCTAAAGGGCCCATTAGAAGAGACTATGGGGAGCTCCTCTCAATCCACCCATCTTTCAAGTTGTGCTTCATAAAGATTTAGGACTAGGTGCATAACTTGCTACTGATGGAACTCTTTGTACATAGTTTTTAAGAGTGGGATACTTTACCCTACATTTGAGAGACAATGAAAACAAGTGACAAAAAGGGCCCTTCTACCATGGTCAGTAATTTATCTGTGATCTCGCAACATTGGCATCTCCTGAAAATTCGTCTGTAAACAATACCAATATAAATGCTTCCAGCAAGCAGTATGCCTAAAACCACCTCTCCCTCTTCAATTTGCTTTCTGAGTAAATTCAGAAAGTGTTCTCTTTTGTTATCTGGAACAGTTCAGCGCTTGTAGACACCAACATTATTAAAGTCACAGGCAGTGCCAGCTATATAACAGCATCATTGTTATTTCCAGGGCTGGCTGGTGTTTCATTAGTGATTAGATCTGCAGAGGTACAAATGGATGCAGACTCTGTTTTGCTCATAGACTTGTCTGTGCACTTCAATATTAGATGATTTCAAAGGATTGATAATAGATTTAGTATTCTTGTCTTTTCCTTTTAGCTGTCATGACACCATCACTACAGTCCAGCCTGTTGTTGTGGTGGTGGTGTGCTTTCCAATAATGTTACCCCAAAATGTAGATGCCACAAGGGCCAACCCGCAATGCCACTCCTCCTTGCAAGGGTGGGGAATTAATTAGCTCAAAATCAAGAGGCTGATGAGAGGGGGGCAACTTCACAAGATCTTGTTACCAATGTTTACAGGCTCACGCAGGAAAAGAACCAGTCAAAGATTCAAAAGTAAGCTAAAAATGTGTTTTTACTGGGGGAAATTCATTTATACATGCACACAAGGTACACACACTCACACATTCACACAAGAACTAACTGAAGGAGAAAAAAAATATGTATAGAGAGGCTGAGGGGTTTTGGGGGATTTATAATTACCAGTCCAGAAGAGTAGCGAAGAGCAGAAATGTATTTTGGCTTAGGTAGGACCTAAGGACAGTTCTCATTCAGGAGCCAGATGGACAGAGTGATGGGAAGACCTTCAAGAGACTGCACTGGGCATCCTGAAATCAGAGGTATTTGTACCCAAAAAATAACCTGTGGCAGTGGAAGGTATGTGCAGTTTCAGATGTGGAACAATGGGAGTTGCAAATCAGACAATGGGCTATCAACCCACTAATGCTCGCAGTGTTTGGTTGACAAAGACATGATGACTGTTGCAATAGCTCTGTGTTGTGGGTGCAACAAAGAAAGAGGAAGGAGTCCAGGTGTACAGGGGATGTGAATCAGTGTCCTAGTAGGCTTCTCACAACGGCATTCTTCAGGAGATTCCAGCTTCTATTATTCTCTGGAACAGCGATGATTTACCTGATAATTGACCAACTGACCTGCCTGTGGCCTCATGTTCACAGTCAGGTTTCTTCCTCTTTTGGTTTGACCTGCCAGTCATGTTCAGGATGGAATTTGATATCAGTGCCAATTAAAGTGTGTTGCCAATTAAATATGATGCCAATTAGATATGGTGCCCATTCCAAACCATACTGATATCGGGGACCCCCAGTGCAGGGCCTTACAGCAATTTCTGACTTATGGTGACCCTAAGGTGACTCTGTCATGGAGTCTTCTGGGGCTAAGAGTGTGTGATGCACCCAAGGTCACTCAGTAGGTTTCCATGCTACCCTGCACAAATTAGTTGAGAAGGATAAAATGCAACACCTTGCAGCAGTGGTGCGCAACTGTGGCAGGTCTAGGAGTAAATTTTTCTACCTATAGGACCCCCTGAAGGCCATAAAGCCTACCACAAACATCTCCCAAACCCAGAAAAATGTCCAGTACTGGTTTTGAATTTTTTTTTAAATATTACACAATATTGGGGTAGGCAGCAACCTATTACGAGGTGAATTGCTGTTTCTGGAGGCAATTTCCTTTTTTCTTTCTTTCTTTGTAAGGAAAAAAGGAGGTCCAGAAATATGGGGGAGGGGTGCAAGGAGCTCGAGCTGGTCCAATCTGGAGGGCTCAAGGCCTGTAAAACAGTATTTGGACTTTTTATACCCCTATTTTATACACTCACATTAATATTGAAAAACACTGGGATTTATTATCTGTGCATTTTGGAGAGTAGTTTTGCTTTTGGTTTGTATTATAATGGCTGTCTTAAAACAGTTTGTCACACATTTGGTGATACTGATTAACTAACTATATATTTATTTTGATGTTAGATGGTTTATCAGGAGTTTCAAACTTTTTTGTGCCAGTGAGTTTGGGAGCTCATTTGGGAATCTGAGAAACAACACAGGTCACCACAACAAAATGGCTGCAGTAGAGGCCATAGTTATTTTCAAAGGACAAGTGACCTTTCCAGGAGACTGAATACAAAAGATACAAAGGAGACATTGGAGTGAATCACAACACTTCTGAACTCACAATTTTCTGCAAAAACAGAAACTAGGGCTATTTCTGCACTATACTGTTATAATGCTACTATTCCATTTTCAACATCCTGTGGAATTCTGGAGTTTGTCGTTTACTGAGGCCAAAGAGGTCTCTGGCTGAGAATTCTAAATGCCCCTCCCTAAACTGCAAAGCCCAGAATTCCACAGGATGTTGAAGGTGGAATAATAGCATTATAACAGTGTAGTGCGGAAATGGCCTAGGTCTAAGGGCCTAGTCAAGCTTCCCCAGTCTTTGGGATGATGGGGAAGAATCTCAGAGTAAGAGCACTGCCTTGGTGATTCTTGTTTGTATCATATTATTCTGTGCAACTGGGATTGATGCTTAAGGCATCATGCTTAATGCTGGCACTGCCCCTTGTAACATCACCAGACTGTGCCCATTATGATGACATCACAAGGGGTTGTCCTTAGGTCTCGGTTTTGGCCCTGAAATCTCAGAGTCTGGAATCATGTTTACCTGACAACCCTAACAGAAACGTGTTTCAGAGGATGTATACTCTTTTGCTTCCTCTCTCACCTTTTCTCTCCCAGACAATTCATCTGCAAATCTCTCTCATCTCAGATCACCACCTTTATTTCTCATTCCCTATGTTTTGACACTTCTGATAAACGCCTTGACATTGGGAGCAGGGAATTTAATAAGAGAATATGAGAAGCCACTCATACATGCACAACATTTTTCTCCCACTCTGGATCAGGGCAGATACTGTTTTTTTATTCTTTCATTTTAATTTTTGTTCTATGCCAGGGAATGGGGACGACACTTAAGAAATTTGCTTCCCCGTCTGCCTAATATAAGTTGTCTGGCCTTCAGTTATCATGCATCTGGGCGTGGGTAGGAATGGTTTCATTTGCTGCTTTGCTTTAGGCAGCAGATAACTTGGGCCAGGGTCCTGGATTACCAGCCATAAATACATGCATTCCTTCTCCCTCTCTCTCCTTCTGTCTCTCTCACACATTTATTGTTGCTGAGTGCCTTCAAGTTGTTTTTGACTTACAGTGACCCTGTCACAGGGTCTTCTTGGAAAGATGTGTTTAGAGCTGGTTTGTGTTGCCTTCCTCTGAAACTGAGAGAGTACAACTGGCCCAAGGCCATCCAATGGGTTTACATGGATGGGTGGAAACTTGAACGTTGGTCTCCTGGAGTCCTAGTCCAGCACTGAGACCACTAGACTACACTGGCTCATATGTGCATATACACATACATCCTTTATCCTCCTCGCTGCCAGAACCCACAAATTTAACTAGTGTTAAAACAGACATCTCTAAAATACTCCCCAAAGTATTTTAAACACACAGAAGGAAAGAAGGAAATCTAACAAATGAAAAATGTATCATGTCATAGCTGAAGCCTTTATTGTTAATACCATATTTACTTCTAAGCTCTGATACAAGAATGAAACCCTCCCCAACTTGCCAGAATGTTTCCAGCTGGCTCTCTCAGTAGCCCATTGAGGTTCTGCAGGTCACATTAGCCCTCTTCCCACCGGCTTCCTGATGGCTTTCTAACCCCACTGCTGGCCCATAGCCCTCCCCTTCTTAGTGACTATCCCAAGCTACTTGCTGTTTACACACGAGCCAAGGGTGCACTTTTTATTTTTCTCTTTCTTTTTCTTAGTGAGTGGGTTCACTGTAGGAAAAAACAAAAACACATTGTTTCGCAGCTGCTCCACCTCCATTGCCTAAAAATGTCCCTATGACATGACTCCGTCTCCATGCTGTATGTATGCACTGTATAATTCAGGATTCCTTCAGGATTCCCTTTCTTGCCACAGCTCGTGTTGTAGTGTAAAGGTTCAGGAGTTGCTCCTATTTCTCCAAGAAAGATGGTGCAGAGACGAATTGAGAGAGAGAGAGATGTGGAGAAAGTGAAAACTGTTTACCCTCCACAAGATGAAGGGCAAGTACCGTATATACAATAATGAATCTTCAACTGCTTTCATAATACACAACTATAGCATTTTGATACCACTTTAACTGCCATGGTTGCATTTTATATAATCCTGTGATTTGTAGTTTGGTAAGATGCTAGAATTCTCTGGCATTCTAAATACCTAAAAAAACTACAAATTCCAGACTTCCATAGGGTTTATGGAGTTGTGGTAATCAAAGTGTATCAAAGTGCTGTAACTGTGTAATGTGAGAGAGACCTTATTCTAAACAGAGAAAGCATTCGCTTCCACATTTATTCCACTGAAGCAGGCAACCATGAAGAACAGGCATTGGTATAAATATTCATAGGGCCCTTTTACAATACGCAGCCATGGCTCTTTATTGCCCTTTAACAGCCTTGTCTGCTTCCCCTGAAATCCTGAGGTGTGTAGTTTAATCAGGCACCAGAGGGGCTCTCAGGCTGAGAATTTTAAACATTCCTCCCTAAACTACACATTTCAGGATTCCATGGGATGTTGCCATGGTGATTAAAGTGGAAACATAGTGCTATAAGTGCATAGTGTGAAAGGGTCCAAAGATGAACTATCTGCAGTTGTGCCACTGTTATGAGGGGGGGAAATCAAGATCACCAGTGTTATATGAACTCTAACATGGGCCTTTCTGGATACATCTTTTTCTCTCAGAATTCAATCAACTATGTCATTTTTTTTCCATCTGAAAAACAACAACAAAAACAAATTCTGAAACTTGAAAACTTTCACTACAAATCATGGCTCAGTGCATGTTATACAGGCAGTTAACACTCTGGCAGTGAAAACTCCTTTTTACAGTCTTTCTATGGCCGCTTATGCCCACTCTGTTTCTCCGCTCATCCTCTCTCTAGGAAGTGTTTTTAACAGCATCAGCATTGAGAGAATGGTAAAGAAGGGCTGGATAAACACAGACTTTCAGTGTTAGGTCACGACAGAATGTCCATAATAGCTAATGCAACAAAGCTTCAGCTGGCAAAGCATAGGTTTCTGCTGTACTTGATCCTGCTGAAGCTGTGTGTGCCTGCCTACAAGAGGCAAGGTAAATAGCAACTGCTGCCAGAATCCCTTACTGTCCAGACATGGAGAGCAAACCAGAGAGAAAGGGGAAGGGTAGACAAGCGCGCCCCACCAGCTATCCCTAGCATGATAAAAAGGCATAGACCTGTATGTTTGGCCACCAAAACAGAAATCAAAAGAAAAGTGGAGGGTGATCACAGAAAAAGCCATCTGGGGATGAATTTTGGAAGAAGGCTTGAAGTAGTTTCTAGAAAGTTCAAAATGTTTTTCTTTACTTAGCCAAGGCTTACTGAAATGTTACCCTGACTTCTGGGGGTCCCAGAACACCTAAGTGCGCTCCAAATATTACAAAGTTGGGAATTAGCAAAGAGCACGAGCTAGCACTAAGAGAGGCAGGGCAACGTAGCGAGATCTTTTACCCAATGTCTACAGGGTCAGGCGGAGTCAAGGAGCAAACAGAAGTAAATAATAATTGTTGTTTTTATTGATATACAGTCAAACATGTGTATGCAACACACTCACACAGAGATCTATAGAAATAAAGGTTGGAGATGGATAGAGGGATTTTAAGAGGAGGTTTTGTATGGGAAATACTGCGCCTGTCCTGAAGCCCAGGTAGTCTGAAGAAAAAGGTCCAGAGCAGAGGAGATTCTCAGCATGAGGAGCTGAGGGGAAGGCTTGTCGAATGAAGCGACAGCAAGGCGGGATGGAAGCCAAGAGCGATCCGAGGAAGTGCTTAAAGCCAGGGGGTCTTATAGGGGAAAATGTGGCCGTAGGCTAGTCCGTTCCCAGGGATAACAATGGGTTTTGGGCTGGAGACAAAGCCTCTGAAAGGAGTGTAATTTACATGATTGAGTTATGACAGAGTTGTCAATAGCTCAGACAGTATGCAAATGCAGAGTGCTTGACAGTAGAGTATTCGGCTCGTCAAGCTGTCTGCTCGGGGCAGGGAGTCCTTTGTAAGTAGCGTGCATACATAATGTGGTACTTGCCTTGAGGTCTCCTAAAGCGGCAGTCTGGCTATTTCTGGTCTGCCTGTATTTGTTTGGAATGTTTCAGCTATTGTCGGCCGTGCCTGTGTGTGTGCTTGTCTGGGGGCCTTGCAAGCACGTGGAGAGGAAGGGGTAAGGAAGGCCAAATTATTGATATCAAATGATATCTAATATCCCACAAGTCCAGGCTAGAAATTACAGTGCCAGAACCTTGTTGAAGTATTTTATCTGTGTATATTTTAAGTTTTGAATTCAAAGTTTGCTGAGATTTGTTGAATTGCTCTTCTTTTTTGTGTTGTAAGAACCTATCTTTATTTTTTCCATTTTATTTCTGCCTGTGCTACCAAATTATAACTTAACGAGTAGCCAGGAACACATCTACTTTGTTAACTGATTTACATCCGTATTCACATTATGCAGGGAGGGTCTGATATCCCATTGCTGTGCTGGTGGCAAGTTCCTTCATGCAGTTGTATCAACATAATGTTAGTAGTATATCTAATGCTGCAGTGGGTTTTCCTAAAGCCTTTTAGCTAGTGGATCTCATGATCATCAGGAGGCATCTAGGTAGTGGTACTGGAAATCATATCCTGGACTAGGAGGACCTTATTCTGATCCAGCAAGGCTATTCTTGTGTCCTTAGAATGCAACTCAGTGGGCCTGAAATGCTGATTAGCAGTTGGCCAAGGAAAATGGAACGCTTGCTGGGGAAATGGAACAGAATGTCCTGAAAATGAACATAGCTGGGCAGGGAGCTGGAATCCTGAACAGGAATAGTCCATGCTGCATTTTAGCTTAATTTATTGCAGGTCCCTCTTGTATAGCTCTTGATACTGCTAGCTCCTCCCACTAGAAGTGACAAGCAATGATTCAAAAGGGTGTTTTTTAGAGAAAGAAATGAGATGGCCATATTGCCTTACTCTAGAGAATTATTTATACATGGGTCATCATCCTATCTTTCTGGCAATCTAAATTATTTGTTCAGCTTCATTTCCAAATAACAACCATTGTTTTTTCATTCCACAATGTGGCAGCATGGTGCCTCCCATGTGATTCACAACTCATTGCATCTGTGACTCCCTCCTCAGTACAATTAAAGCAGAGGGTGCAATGGAAAGCAGGAAAAGAAATAACTTTTACAGTAATGAATAATGAACCTTGAAATGACTTTCGATATGCTGGAAGAACAGAGTCGTGCTACAGCTGTCCTAAAACATTAAAGTTAAATGCAGTGTTTCATGGCAGTGGCAAGAGAAGAAGTCAATGTACACCACGTAGTCTTTCCTTATCATCCTCACCCTCAACCCACAGTATGTCTAAGGCCCTTTCTGCAGCTTATCTTCTTGTGGAAGCACCCGATGGGGATCCCGGCAGTGGCTCTGCTGGGAAGGGTGCACCACGGGAGCGCTCCCCTCTGCAATGGCTGGCTCCCTGCTGAAAAAAGTGCGATGGCCACACCGCTTCCTTCCATAACACAGCCAGGTACTTTCCCAGGCTGTGCTGGGTCAGGAAGTACAGCCATTGCACTTCCAGGGCTTCTGCAGGACAGGTAAGTCCAGGATGGTGGCATGATTGCGGGTCATTGACAGGGAAAACCTGTCAATGACTTAACCAGTAATAGCACCGCCTGGGGGCAAGAGAAGTACAGGACTACAACAACATCATGCAGAAGCCTCACTGTGGACCTGTCCTTTTCCCGTCCCCATGGCGGGATGGGAGGGTGCTGCAGAAAGTCCCTAAGTTGTAGACAAGAATCCTTGTAACTCTCAGTCTTACTTGGAGAATGAAGAGATGAAATCTGCAAAGCACATGCTCTCTCGCTGAGCCATAGGCCTTCCTAATTTTACTAGTTCCATTTTACACTACTAGTAAAGGCCAGAGTGAGTAGGAAGTACCAAGTGGTAAAAAATGTCATCCTATACACAAAGCAGAGGCAGCATTTTTGTGTTATATCTCTATAAATGTAAATATCTCCATCCTATCCTATCTTATCCTGTCTTCGAAGATCTCAAGGCAAGGTACAATAATTAAAAACAACTTTAAAACATAAAATAAACAATTCAACAAAATGAGCAAATCCCAAAAGCCCACAATCTAACTGACCCAAAGGAAGCTGTAACAGTTTGGTTGAAAAGCTGCATTTTAACTTTGTGCTGAAATGGGGACAATGCTGACACCAGTTCAGCCCATAAAGAAAGGGCATTCCACAGCTAGGGTACTACAACTGAAAGGACTCTTTCTGCATAATGAATTGCTCCAAATGGCAGGGCACACAGGCAGGCCTGTTACTTCCGGTTTGGTGCCCTGGGTGAGGACCCCCAGATATCATTTTGATATCATCTAATTCGGCCTTAGCTGGACTGGCTTGCAGTTACCACACTCCATGTGTTTGCGAGGTCCTCCGGACAAGCACGGACATGAGTGCGGCCACTAATGGTTTTACATTCCAGACTCTATTGAGGCCAGCAGCCTAAACTCCACTCCCAGCTTCAGGGGACTTCCAGCCGCAAAATCCACAATAGCCGCACGGCTCTCAGCCGAGCTACTCTTTTATGTTGGGCCATCAGCGTCTCGGCCACGCTATTGTCTTCAAACGCAAATCCAATCATGTTAAACTTGACCTTTCCAAATCCTTTGTCCAGCGCCAAAACTCCTTTTGTTCTCACCTGGCTTGCCATAGCCGAGAGGCACAAACTCCCCTATAAAAACCCCTCACTTTCAAACGGTCTTCGGATCACTTTGGACTGCCATCCTGCCTTGCTGCTGGTTGTCTAAGGGACTCCCCTCAGTTCCCCACGCTGAGCTTTCTTCCCCGGAACCCCTCTTCCCTCCAGGACTACAAGACAGGTCGTATTGCCTTTCCCGAACAAACCTGTTTCTATTTCTCAGCTAGTTAGTTTATGTTTTGTCTTTCTTGTTTTTGTCTTTAATAAAGAATTGTCTGTATTTAGAAAACCTTGTCTAGCTGCTCTCTGACCCGCCACTGTATACATTGGGTTTAAAGATCCTTGCAAAGTTACCCTGCCTCTTGCTAGCTAAAACAGTGTTCCAGCTAATTTTTCCCAATTGGTATTTTATTTGGCAATCTGGGCACCCCTCCTGGGAAGCCCCAAAACACAGGGTAACAGGCCCACTCAGCAGATATTAATACTGGGCAGGTGCACAGGGGAAAATACATTTCTTCAAGTACTGTCATCACCATATCATCTTAAACTTGGAGCAGAGATATATTGACAGCCAGTGTAGTTCCTGTAAAACCAGGGAAATTTGGTTTCTACGTGGTATTCTTGATGGCATTCTTAGCTCTCCCATTTTGCAGGAGGGAGAGAGGGAAAGTCTTTTTAATTTTAATGATCTTGCTGAAGATTAAAAGCACACAATGTGGTGAATCATTTACTAACCAGCTAGTCTGATCCTTCTAACTAAAGCCCCAGTCTTTTATTTCAGGCCTTCAGTAACACAAGCTTAGAGGAACTTAATACTCAAACACTCCTTCTGTCTCTCCACCCTACAGCCTGTTTGTCATCTATTTCCCATTCCATCTATTTCCTTTTCCAATTTAGGAATCTTGCCAATGTGCCCACAGACTATTAATTATTGCCCCTCATGCTGTCATGTCTTCTTTTCTGTGGCAGATTAGGGAGTTTCTCCATCACTTTGCATTAAAAGTGTTGTTTTCATGTTGCTGTGGGAGCAGCAAGTGACAACAGCACCACCTCTCTTTCCTGTCTATTTCAGAGCTTCTTAAGTGAGGTTACTGACATACATCAATAATAGAAAGTTGTATGGTAGCTGTGCAAGCAGGCACACCAGTGATTAATTCTTAAATAGCTATAACCATATCTATGTAGTTAGACAGATATGTTTGTGGATGTGGACACATACAAGCACCCATGATGGAAGCCGGAAAAATGCAGAAATGCAGTGGTTCCTGCCTGGAAATAAAATAATTCAGAAAGAAATTGTGGGAATTATAACACTTTGTAGTTACTCCAAATTATTAGGGATTTAGAAGCAATCTAGTTCTTCCGAGATTACTAGGAAGTTTCAGGTGCATCTATGGCATGGCAGTTACATTTCTTTGTGACTGAAAGATATTGAAGAATAATTGTGTTTGTTGTACTGTCTGCTTATAATGACTGTTTTCATGTGCAATGAGAGCCAATGTGGTGTAGTGTAGTTTACTGAGGCCAAAGAGCTCTCTGAGTGAGAATTCTAAATGCCCCTCCCTAAACCACAAACCCCAGAATTCCACAGGCTGTTGAAAGTGGAATAATAGTACTATAATGGTGTAGTGTGGAAATGGCCTTAGCCTCAGAGGAAGGCAAAGGCAAAACTCCTTCTAAACAAATCTTGCCAAGAAAATTCTATGATAGGGTCACCATAACTCAGAAACTACTTGAAGGCATGCAACAACAACAAATATGTGCAATACAGAAGGAGCAAGCAGACAGCAAAGTGGGAGTCTTTGTTTACAACAAAGAACAGTGTCAACAAAAGCAAGAGCGCAATGCTGTTGATCCCTGCTACTGCTTCATGCTAGCCAGAAAGAAAATTAGAGCTACTTTTGGATTGTCTGCCCCAGCATAAAACAATCTTTTGGTCCACTGCCTCTATTGGCAGCTACTACCCACAGCCATTTAGTTTGCCCCATGCTTCAATCAAGTGATGCCCTCCAGTAATAGTAGTGGAAGTTCTCTCCTCCTCTGGAGTACCACTCAGCAGTTGCAGCCAAGTGCTACAGTCAGCCATACTTTCCCTGTATTACTAACTGAGTTACATTATCCATTGATCTTTATTAATTGTTAATGGCCAAGATACTAAGTAGGACAGCATGTAGCTGATAATCTGTGTTTGCAGTCAGAAGATACCCCTGAGGCTGTAACCAGATACCTACCTGGCAGTAAGCTCTGCAGAAGTCAATGAAGCCTACTCCTGCATATACACACTGTAGATCTGTTGTGTATCCTTTTAATCTCTTTAATCTGGGTCCATTTAATCATTCTAATTATTCCTTACAACAGTCAGAGGATTCACAGTATGCAAAGTTTGGTACTGAAAGTTCGACTCACTAGAAATGCCGTTTAGCATAAGACTTTAATCTAATTCTCCTAGAAGCAGTAAGCCTGTATTTGATCTCTATCATTATAAGGCAGAGCTGGGAAACATGGCCCTCCAGAAGGTGTTAGACTGCAACTCCCATCAGGCTTAGCTAGTGGTGAAGGCTAATGGAAGTTGTGTATGGGAACATCTGAAGGACCACAAATTCCCCACCTCTGACGTAAGCATGCAAACACTTTCTGCCACCCCTCTCTCTTTCTCTTTCTGTTTTTCCGTATATGTGCCTTCACAAGTAGCCTGTCATCTTATAGCAACCCAATGAATTTCATAGGGTTTCCTTAGCCAAAGAATACTCAGTGATGGTAAGTAGTTCCTTCCTCTGAAATATAACCTACAGCAATTGGTACTGGTTGGCAATCTCCTATCAAACACCCTTTCCACACCTTACCTTCTTCCGGCGCTGAGGTGCGGGGATCACGCGAGCAGCCTCCAGCGAGAGGCTCTCGCATCCAGGGTCCTTCGACTCTGCACGAGCTGCCTGCTCACATGAGAGCCCTGCCTCTTCCTTCTGCAGTGCAGCCTGGGACCTTCCCAGGCTGCGCTGGGTCAGGAGGCATGACTGGCATGGCTCTCGATGCTCTACACGCCAGGTAAGTGCACGTGGGGCCCGGGAGCAAAATGCTTCTAGCCGAAAATGAAAAGGTGAGCAATTGGCCCCTGCCGGCCCCTGGAGCACCACGTGATTGTGAGTGCATCGTGCAGATTGCTCCTCACAATCACGCGACGCTCCAGGCGCCCTTTCGCATGGAAAATACCATGTGGAAAGGGCCAAAGTAATAAGCAGGGCTGACTCTGCTTAGCTTCCAAAATCAAAGGGGATCTGATGCCTTTAGGGTAATTAGGAATCTTCTGTCTGCTATCTGGGGAAAAGAAGGTCAGAACTCTAGGTAGTTTTCATTCAGATGTTTCCCTCATTTTCTCTTTCTTTATGGGGGGTGGTGGTGGAGATGTCTAAATGTAGTGGCAAAACTTGCCTGTTCTTGTTTTCTATATGAAGTTGTTGTTTTACTAGAGGAACATTTGATCATATACCTCAACTTGGGGGAAAAAACACTTGGTAACAAGTGCACAGTCCAGTTAAACCCTGCCAGATGGAGAGTTTTATTATTTCATCTGTTTTGCACTTGTTTGTTTGTTTATGATGTTTCTGCATTTGTAAGCCATCTGGAAAATATTTACAATTGTAAATTCATTATCTATAAGGGCTGTTCTTGGTAACAATATAAGAAGACAAATATAGATACAGCATTTGGATGGTGGGTTTGGGGAGAACAAACCAATTAAAAGAAAAAGAAACATGTATTTTCACTTTTCATTTTCCAGGGGAATGGGATAGACAGAGGGAAATTTGTACATGACCCCAAAATAGAGAGTGTCCTTTGGGAACAACCCAGAGAGCAGCTGGCAGATGCAATTTCTTTTTTCAATATTTACTCTAGATTTTACCTAAAGCACACTTGGCACACCTTACAACAATAAAAACCCAGTGAAAACAAATAATTTGAAATCAGATAAAATATATTAAAAACAAAACACCACAGACAGATGGGAAAATAGGGAAGAAGCATCAGTTACTGGCACCTTTTGGTCTTTTGGCCAAAGTGTGATGACTGAAGACAAACTAGCTGTCCACTTACTAGTAGAAGTTGATGGTGCAAATGTAAAGCAATTTTTACTCTGTTTAAGATGAACCCCCACCACACCAGTGTTGGTTTTGTTACAGTACATACATAGCTTTGCATGTGGAAGGGCCAGTTTCTGTTCTCAGTGTCTCCTCTTAAAAGGATCCCAGTGTAGCAGGGCTGGTTGCCATATACAAATCCCCCAAAGCCAAGTACCACAATTGGCCTATTATATGCTTTCTGCAGCACTCCCTCTTCCTTTTCCATTAATTCAATTTTTAAATTTAACCCTAAATAGCTTCTATACCTTCTGGAGTGTGAGAGAGAGTTTTGACATGTAAAGTGAAGGCTAGCAGCAGAGGGAGGAAAAAGATGTGATTTCATTCAAAGATACACAGTCTCAGTTGACCAGACCTTGCCACCCTACCTCACCTTGCTGCTGTGTCTGCTCACTATTCCTTCATCTGCTGCCTGCCCATCTGCTGCTTTCTCATGCTGAACCTCTTCTTCCTTTTTGCTTTGCTCAGTGCTCTTCCATTATTCTTTGTCCTTCCACCTCCTGCCCCTTTACTCACTTGCTATTCCACCTCTTTTCTGCTGTGCCTTTCTGTTGACCCTTCCATCTCCTCCACATTTTCACAGCAGTGGAAATAGCTTCCCAGCTTTCCTACTGCTCCATCTTTCAGCTGTCGGCTTGAGTGGCAACTGCTGCTCATCTCCTTGCCACCACTGTTTAGAAAGAACTGGAAGGAACAGGCCAGCATCTTAAAAAAAGAATATCAGGGAAGTGATGGGAGATGTCTGCAACATAGGGGAGCAACAGCACATCCCCTCCCACCTCAGGAAGTGGGACAACTTGAGCTACTGCTATCCACAAAAGCCTGTTCCAAATAAAGTGAGTTTGTGTTTAACAAGACCCTTGGAGGAATTCTGTAACTACTTAGTGGATTCCTGTGAGACTCTCCCGAACCCCTCTTGCTGATAAGCAGGGATCAATGGGATCCATGCCCCTGTTGAATGGGAAGTGGTCCCTGACTTTCTCATCTCCTTCCTCAAATGATCTCTGGTACAAATCTCCCCCTCCCCACTGGGGAGCACTCATGCAAGGGTGGGTGGGAATGTCAGACAGCTGCTTCTTGATCAGCAGGGGAGTGGCCCTCTTTCAGTCCTAGCGACTGCTTACTGTTATGTGGCTTTTGGGAGAACTTTCACAATCTTTACATAGCCCCTAAACAAGCGGCTACATAAGGATCATGAATACAATAGCAGTTACAAATGAGTTGTTTTGGAGTCCTGCTAGGCCCAAGACTTGTTGCTTTCAGCTAATGGTGGGGGATTTTTGCCCTGCCTTATTGGATTTTTTTTTACAAGTCATTTTATTCAAATTCACATATAAAACAAACAATTGTAACTGTAAATTTACATGAATTATTTTTGATCTTCCACACTGATCTAGATTTCATTTTCAATATCTCTTAACATGTTTATATTATTGTACCACATTTTACTGCTAATATTACGTGTTGGTTCTTGCATTTCCATCTCCACATTCCAGTTCCATGATATATATCCAGTAGCCCCCTCATTAATTATCTTAGACCATGAATTACTCATTTCCATCTGACAGTACCCAGCAATTACCCATTACAATTTGCCATTCTTTTTGAATCTCATCATCTTATTTCCCTTTTAATCTCTGTGAGACCATATCAGCATTTCTATTTTCAATAAATGTTCCCCACCATTGCTCTATTGTGGGTATTTGCTGAGTTTTCCACAACTTTACATATTCAATATGAGCTGTTGTTATCATGTACAGTATTATTCTCCAATACTTCTTTAACCAATACCTTCTAGTACATCTGTCATATTTAACAAGTACAACTCCAGTATCTTAGCGAACTGAACTTTCACTAATGCACAGATTTTGTTTTGTATTGTTGCAGACATCAGAGATAGGAGACCACAGAGTTGGAAAAAGAGTAAATTTATTTAACGCGCGGGCTCAGGCTGGGTCACCCCAGAAAAACCAAGAGCCCTGAAGTAAGGTTACACAGTTATTTTATAGACACAGCATATAAGTTTCATTTTCCTCAGTCCGCCCAAATCCGCCCCCCTTTGAATCTCGCAACACAGCACATTTCTCTTCCTGTTGTTGATATTTCAGAAAGTCACTCTGACCAACTCAAGCAACCTTTATTCAACCATTCTTATCTGCTTTCAACCCAGCCAGGCATTCTACACCTTGACATTTCACCTACTTCTAAGCTGCTTCAGACTGCTTCTATATTTCTGCAGATTCTGATACTTAAGCAAAACTGCCACAATTCCCTTCTTACAATTGCCTTTAAAGTTGTCTCCTAAAGCTGTCTTTTTAAAATCTATAATTTCTAAGCATACCTGCTACAGTATTTCACTCCAATATTTTTTAGCCTTAGGACATGTCCACCACATATGGTATATCGTACCAACCTCTTTCTGACATTTCCAACAAAGTCCAGTACCTGTATTATAGATCTTTTTTAGTTTCTCTGGTGTCATGTACCATCTATGAAACAGCTTATAATAGTTCTCTTCCAGATTCTGGGCTACTGTAAATTTTTGTGTTTTTTTCCAACTCTGTTTCCAAGAGTCTAATTGAATTGAACGTCCGATATTCTGAGCCCATGAGATCATCGCAGACTTGACTGTTTCTTCTTGCCTTTCCTGCTGTAATATTTCTTGATATATAAGAGCTAGTAGATGAGGCGGATTTTCAAACTCCAGTTTTCTCTTTTATTTCAATTCCATATGTTTTTAAGTCCATCTGAAATCTTTCAGTTAGCTGTCTGTAAAGGAACCAACTTAATGTTATTCCTTCTTGTTCCAGTTTTTCTCGTTTTAATCTTAAGGTTATTAGAAATTGACGTCTCAATTAAATCATCATATCGCAACCATTTATCTGTTTCAGTCCATCTTCCAAAAAAATGCTTCTTGAGGGGACACCCATGTGGGGAGCTGCCATATGTTTTTAGTCTTATATTCATACCAGATTTTCAGAAGCGAAACGTTTACATTTTATCCATGTAAAAGCTGCTGCCTTGTAATATATCTGAAAGTCAGGTAATCCCATTCCACCTCTAGTTTTCCGATCTGTCATAATACTCCATTTTATCCTGGTTTTTTTTTCCTTACCGTATAAATTTAGTTAGTTCTCTCTTTGTATAAAAGGCTTAGTATTCGTTACAATAGGAAGATTTTGAAACAAAAAGTTCGTTTTCAGAAGAACATTCATTTTTATTGCTGCTATCCTCCCCATCATTGACAAACGCATGGAAGTCCAGCTTTCCAAATCTTTTGTTATTTCTTTCCATTTTTTCCCATAGTTATTTTGAAATAACTCATTGTTTCTTTTGGCTATCCAGATACCTAGATACTTTGCCTTTTGCCCTCTATTAAATCGTGTTTGTTGTGCTAATTCCTTCTCTTCTCTCTCAGTCATATTTTTGGTTAACAAAACTGTTTTTTCCTTATTAACTTTGAATCCAGAGAATTCTCCATATTCTTGAACTATTCTAATTAAATCTTCAATACAACTCCCTGGATCATCCAAAAATAAAACCAAATCATCGGCAAAGGCTTTTAGCTTACATTGATATTTCTTAATTTGAACTCCTTTTATGTCTTTGTCTTAAACCCCTTAATGTTCCAAGAATATATCTTCAAATCCATTTTAGTGAATTATATTAAAATCTTATTTCTGAAATTAGACTTTAGTCCTTCAATATATCTCCTTCTAACTCCCCTTCTTCTTGTTCCAAAATTCCTTGTGCTGCTTCAATTTCTACCTCTTCTTCTCCATCATCTTCTTCTTCTGGGAGTTGTTCTCTTTATTTCTCCGGAGATTCCTTTTCCTGATCTTTCTCTCCTTCAGGGATAGCTTTTTGTAAGTCTTTCTTCAATCTGTCTATCATTTCTTTTGCTTTATGTACTGAATTGATCCTGTATCTCTGCTGTTTATATGTAAAAGAAATACCTTCAATTTTTTCCCATCGGTAACTAATCTGACACTTTACCAGAAGGTTTGCCAATGGTTTGTACTCTTGTCTCTTCTTTAAAATTTGATAAGGTATATCTTTAAAGATTCTGACATCTTTATCTTCAATCTTCAGTATTCCATCGTAACTTCGTTGTAATATTTTGTCTCTTACTATCGTCCACGTAAAAGTTATAATAATGTCTCTTGGTAATTTCCTCTCTCTTGCTACTCTGGAGGAAACTCTGAACATTCTGTCAATATATGTTTCCATCTTATCCTCTTCAATGTCAATGAATTCTGCCAAGGCCTGTACAATTTTCTCATACAAATTCTCCACTGAAATCTCTGGAACACCTCTGAAACAAAGACATCTTTCACGATATCATAGCTCCTGCAGAGTGCTTTGAGATTCATCCTCTTGTTGCTTCCCTTTCACCTCCGTCATCTCCTTTTCAACTTGTTTGTCTTGTTGTTTTATCTCCTTAGTATCTATTTTTAACTTAGTCACATCCTTTGTTATGATTTTCAGTTTCTTCCCCAGTTTATCTATTTCTTGTTTCATATCCGCTCTCATCTCTTTTCTTGTTTCTTTTATATCCCATCGAATACCTTCTCTCATGCTTTTTAACTCTTCCATCATCTGTGACATAAAATCTTGAGATTTCTGAGGTATATCTGCTGAAGCCCGCCTAGTTGTCTGGGGAGTCGTTATTGTCACTGCTGCCGCCGCTCCTCTTCTTGTTCTTTGATCCATATTTATCCAACTCCCAATGATTAAGTTTTTAAGAATTAAATTATCTTCTTCCCTTGTCCTTCTTCCCAACTTTACAAAGCTTAATATTTTAATATAAATGATCTTATTCAAATGATACAACAATATCCTAGCTTACTATAATGATTTAAAAGTTCTATAAACTTAATCCTAAAGTATTTTATAATGCCTAATACTTAATGCTTATTACTTATACTTGATCAACATAAAATATAGAGTTCAATTCATTATATATATAATTTCTTCACATATCGCATAAAAATACTTGCTATTTATAACAATATAAAATTCAGATCATTATAAATTCAAATCATTATATTTGTAGCTTCTTCAAATTCCTTTCATGTAAAACATAATCACATATATCCCCAGCTTAAATTGATTTACATTAAGTTAAAATTGCCACAGCAAATCTCTGTTTAAAATTGAAATATAAGAATGAATATATATATATATATATATATATATAGTACAAGTATACAATATATAGGTTTATGTAAGCATATGCAAATTTATTCTATGTAATTATATATATAATTAGCTAGAAATGACTTATAAAATGAAATCAATCATATTATACTCAATTCATTCAATAGTTTCAATAGGCTGTGCCAAGGCCTGACTCTCTCCAGTTCCCCCTACCAATCAGAGCTGTAATTCCTCCCTCCTTTGAAGCTGTTTCAAGACCTTGAGTGTGAGAGTTTCTCCTTCACTGTTGATAGCAGGAATCCAAATCGCTCCACTGTGTGTGGGCTGAAGTCTCTCTGACTTTCCTGTCCTTCCGGCACAGCCACAAAACAATTCCCTTGTAAATATTTTTACATCCACAAATAATTCTCAGAGCCAAGTGGGGAAAAAAATCAAAGCTTAAAAGCAAAACTTACAACTCACCTTAAATACTCAGTCCACAGTCCAGTAATAACACAGTTCCAAATTTCACTGTCCAAAGAATCTAAAAAAATATCGATTTAAAGTCCTGTCTCTTAGGAAAAAGAACACTATAATCCAAATACTCCTTTGCAGCCACGTCACAAAGTCCCGATGTTCCCATAAGAAGCACAAAATGTAAAGTCCCAAACAACTCTATTTACGATTCCAAAGACCCAAATTCCAGTTCGAAAATCCAATCTTAATGGTTTATTTATATTCAAAAAGAAAACACAGAAAGGCAGGAAACTTAAAGCGAGGATACACGTACTCTCAGTCCAGTCTTTCCACAAAAAAAAAGAAAAAGAAAAAAAGAGCAAGGAAGAACCGAAGAAGCCCACCATCAAAACTCTCCAGTTGAATTCAGTTATATTCAATTCAGTTCATAACTTGTTAAACACAGCTCCATAAAATGTCCTTTAATATATCTTCTTAAAACAGCTGGGGAAATCTGTTGCAATCCGTCAAAATACAGTCTGTCTTCAAACTATTAAAATCCTCCTTAAAAACTTGTCAGCCATTGCATACTCACTGTCTGCTGGGTCACTTCATACTCCCACTCCTGTTCACCATTGCTAGTCCAAAATTGTTGAGGTTCCAACAGAATAAGAAAAACTAGATCAGGTTGCTTATTGTCTCAATCTGTGTCTTCTTCTTTAAAAGTCGTTGTCGGCGCTTGTGCTGCATGTGTGGCATCCCTGCTGGATCCGTCATAGCCCTTCAGCCCCCCTGATGCCTCCCGCTCTTTCTTACCAGAAAGAGCTCAACACCAGTTTCAGGACCCCCCTCGAGCATCTTCCACACCCCCTTTACCGGGGGGGGGGTGTCTAGCTGCTTATCTGATGGGAAAAACAGGGCTGGATTCCAGCTGGTGATAGCATGGAGTCACGGAGCTTCACTCCGTGCTACCACTCATGTGTGCCATGTGACCGGAAATCTCCTTACTGGATTTTTTGAGTGGCCCACAAGGGCCTTGTTCCTCCTGTGCTTTGCTAAGCCTCCATTTAGTTGAGTTGGTTAGAGGGTCTGGACTTAATATCAAGGTCTTGCTTGTCCCTTTTTGGTCTTGTGCTCCAGATTAATATCTTATACCTTACACCTTTTATATTGATACCATGTTTTACGACCTTGTTTGTTTATTTAATTAATTAATGTATTAATTAATTAATGTATTAATTAATTAATGTATTTATATGCTTCCTTTCTCCTAGAGTGGGACCCAAGGAGGCTTCCAGAAAGGTTAAAAACATGTACAGTATAGTTTAAAACAATTAAAATAGCCATGTAAAAACAGTAGAAAATCATTATAAAAACAAATAAAACTTTAAAACATAAATAAAATACAGCCCTCCCTCCACATTTGTGGGTTTGACTTTTGATTATTCACAAGTGCAATATAGATAGTTCAATACATGTACGGGTTATTTTGACTCCTGTCTCTGATACAACATTTTAGAATGATGGTTAATTTACAATGGAGTCTGCAAAAGGAACAGGGAAGTGAAAAGCCTTTGAAAAAGTGTTCCAGCTAGGTGTCTTCCCTCAGTTATTTTACCTTCATCCAGAAATTAAGGCAGATGTAACTAGTACTGAGTGAACTTGGGTGCATCACATACTCTCAGATCCAGAAAACTCTGCAATAGGTTCACTTTAGTGTCACCATAAATCAGAAACAATTTGAAGGCGCATAATAACAGCAATAAAATTTTAGCCCCAGTCTTAGAACAGGGTTTCAGAGAGGGCCCTATCAACGCTGACTGGAACCTTCTGGGACCCTCCACCATCTGGAAAACACACAAGCACACAGGGTATGGGTTACTAATGAGATTCTTAACTGTTGGCAGCTCTTGGGGAACAATTGACATGGGACCAAAAACTAATATTGCAATCAGCAGTGTTTTAGAGAAGGCAGGGGCCTAGTCAGCCCAGTGAAGCTACACCTCTGTCGCAAGGCTTCCAAGACAGTATGGACCAGGTGACTCTAGCAATGCAGTTACAATCAATAGGGCTTAGAAACGGGTGAACTTGGAACTTCCCTGCATGGGGCTAGAAACAATTGCAGATTGGATTGTATTCACAGAACAGCAGGCCTGCAGACAGCTATGGCTTGGTCAGCAAATGCCTTTTAACTGCTCTGTGGGAATGAGAGAAAAACATGGGGGAAGAGCTCAATAATTAGAAACGTAGGAAAGAGTGTGTGGATCAGATGTGGGCCAAAAATTGGCTGCCAGGTTTTCTTGTTTATGCTCTGGTCATAGTTAGAGTGCAAAGTTGTCATGCCTTATCTTTGAGTTAGTACATTGACTATTTACCACCCAATGTAGACTTCATGGGTTCTTCATGGCCTTTTATGATTAAACATTTAGTATAAGATTATAATCAATCTCTCCCTTTGCTGGGATCTGCTGCAAACCCAGATATGTATGCAGGTTATTACCCAATCAAGATGATGGGTATCACAGCAGACATATAGTTCAGAGTACCCCAACTGCAGGAGGCCAATGCACATTTCGCAACAGTTCCTTGTGTATTGGCATTTTGGTTCTCAAGGCCTTCTGTTCACATCACCCATACAAATTAGAGCATAAGTGCTCTCGTTGTAGAGGCCCTCATTCTGCTTGGAATTGCCAACAAAGAAAGGCCCAGGGAGCCAACAACAGGGACTGGTTCATAGAATACAAGGGGCAAGCAGTTTGATCGCCACTTCCTTAAGATGCTGGGACCAATTTGGTTAGACATGCTAGTTCCATGGTGCATATCTATTAGGAAGTTTCAGATGCCCATAATATATGTGATGGTTTTAAACCCTGCTTTAGTATTCTTTTGCAGCTTTTCCATGTTGCTCCTTTCTGTTTACAGTAATTCAAATCAGTTAAGCATCTGGAATCCACAGTTAGATAGCAGATTAACAGGGAGGTTCACTAGGGAAGAGATTACCAAACACTGTGGCATAGAGACAAAAGTGCCAAAAGATGACATTGCATCACTACTTTTGCTTTCTCCTAGTTCATTCTAAACATTTTGAACTATTGGGCTTCTCATTGGATGGTGGATTCTACATGGATCAGGCACCCCATGGAGATATTTGGCCTGTTGTTCTGCTTTTGGAAGGTTCTGTGCACTGTCCACCTACCTTACCTGCTTAGGTATACAGACTGATACCATTTAACAATGTTGCCATCTCACAAATGGCAAACTGTAGGAACTAAGGAAAGTTCAAGAGTTGTAAGAGCTAGTTGGTGATTTTAATTTTGCTTGTCCTGTTGGACCTTCCTGCTTTGTTTTTATGATGCAAGGCTGGGGTTGCACAAACTCTACATAGACTCAAGGTGACAGCAGAGACATGGGCTAACATGGAGGTTTAGAGCAAGTTTCTACTCCATTTTAATGGAGCTTCAGAAGACATTCACATGTCAGTTTACTTTACAGATAAATAGTGCTGGGGTTTGTTTGTTTTGGTGTCAGGCATGTGTGATAGCTCTTGGAATTTTTCCAAATGTGATGACAGTTTGGTTGTTGGCTGCTGAATTCACAATTTGTCAGTCCACTCTTGGTTACAATATGACCCTGGTCATTGTTGTTAATTTGCTCATCTGTAGGTCCCTTCGTGCCATGTGCATGGTCCAAGCCTTCATGGTCACAGGTCTCCAGTATAATGTTTTGTTCACTGTGAAACATACAGCTGGGATAAGCAATTGTTCACAATCAGATGGACCAGTTTCATCAGCTGGCTCTGACAGTCCAGTCCATGGCTATTTCTGCACAACATCACTGTTCAATGATGGGGATGCATTGCTGGCGGTTTGAGTCATGTTTTCACACAGCATTGTCACGGTCTTGCTGCCAACGCATCCCCATCTGTCACAATAACAAGATACTCCATTACTGGTAAAAATCCAGTAATGGCCCCCAATTGCTCAATGCTTCCATTGCCAGCAGCCATGCAGAAAGGGAGGAAACATGACTTAGGTGCTTTCTTCCCCAGTGCAGTACAGGAAATGGTTGGCTGCACTGAGGAAGAAAGGCACATGTTGCTTGCGCTACCCTTCCACAGGCAGCTGGCCAGGTGCAGAGGGGAACATTGGGGTCATGCTCCCATCCCAGCAGTGGTACTGCCACGATCGTGATGGGACTGCCTCCTCTGTTGTTGTTGTTGTTGTTGTTGTTGTTGTTGTTGTTGTTGTTGTTGTGTGCTTTCTAGTAGTTTCTGACTTATGGAGACTCTAAGACAAACCTATCATGGGGCTGAGAGTATGTATGATGTGCCCACAGTCACACAGTGGATTTCTATGGCTGAGCAGGAAATCAAACCCTGGTCTCCAGAGTCATAGTCCTACACCAAAGAAATTCAAAAGCCAGTGTTCAGCAGAGAACATTATGGTGAATGCCTACTGGGATGACAAAAGTGTGATTTTACTTAATTTCCTTGAGCATGTGACAGCAATGAACAGCAACTGCTGCGTTGCATCACTCCAGTAAGAAAAGACCTTGGAAACAGCTGAATGCGATCTAGTCACACCATGATAATACATGACCCCCCACTTGCACAAAAGAGATGGTTGGTGGGGCCACATCTGCTTTAGAGCCCTGATCTGGTGCCATCAGACTTTCACTTATTCAGTCAGATGAAGGAAAGCCTTAGACATGGTCCTGTGAAGTGGAAGATGCTATCAGACAGTGGACCAGGGAGTGCCCAAAAGAGTTTTTTCAATGTGGATTTGATGGGTGGGTCCAAAGGTGGTACAAATGCATTGCCACTGGTAGAGGTTGTGTTTCATGTTCTTAATAAAGGAGTTATGACCTGACAGCCATTACTTTCATTATGTTCAGAGCCAAGAAACCTTATATTCTCAGTCACAGCCACTGGTCATGCTGTCTAGTGGCTTCTGAGAGTTATAGTGCAAAACGTTGCAAAGTTCTGATTTTGTTTTACTAGATATTTGGGAAAGGATGGAATTAGACACATTGTTGCTGGCAGTCACATGTCACAGTCACATGTTCTTCTGAAGGTCTAATTCTAGCCATAAGGTATTATCTTAAGTGTTGCCGCTGTGCATAAAAGCAAAGCATAACAAGTGCTGTGGATTCAAATCTAGAAGTATTTGTCCTTGGGTATTATTCTGCTGTCTCCCTTTTTGTTTGGTTGTCTGAGGCATGACTGCATTATACAAATGGTTTACCAGAAGGACAGTCTAAAAGCAGAAGAAGACAGTGGCAAAGCAACCCACTTCTACATTAATTAACACTTACCTTTCCATTTGCAGTGAAAACATGAATTATAATGCTGACAAAATATGATTATGAATATGACTCATATAATTATATATGATAACAAGTTTTTTCCTCTGGGTTGCAGAGGAACATGATTTGTCTTTGTTATGTTGTTCTAAAAAATGCTTCTAGTAGACTTTTCAATTATTTTCAATTATGCATATCTATATTTCTTCAAAGGTTAACAAGCCACTTGAAAAACTGATAAAATGTCTCAATATTAATATTGGCATTTTATTAGTCCTTTCAATATTCTTTGTTACTATTAATTATTGCTACTGATACTAACTTGATGAACATGAACTGAATTGGACAAATTACTTTTAATTTTTTTGGAACCAATTTTTATGACAAAGATTGTGAGATACAGAAGTGGAAACTGGAGACGTTTTGTAAATCAAAACCATGGATCTGTAAAACAGTTAAAATATTTCCACATATGATACTTAAGCAATTCTTCATAAACAGTGCTCTGCCTTTCAGTGTCATGTGCTTAAACACTCTAAAAGTTTGAACTCATATGTCATCATAAAGTAACTGCTTTAGTTTAGACACTTCATTTTCACTGGGATACAAGTTCTGATCATTTTTGTTGTTTTGTGAGGTACAGAAGTGGAAACTGGTGATGTTTTGTAAACCAAAACTATGGATATGTAAAACAGTTAAAATATTTCCACACATGATGCTTAAGCAACTATTCATAAACAGTGCTCTGCCTTTCACTGTCATGTGTTTAAAAACACTCTAAAAGTTTGAACTCATACGTTATCCTAAAGTAAATGCTTTAGTTTAGACACTTCATTTTTACTGGGATGCAAGTTCTGATCATTTTTGTTATTTAATAGCAGATATATGATGATGATTGATTTCTACTTTTCTTTACTTATAGACTGAAGCAGGGAAGAACAACAAACAACATAACAAATAACTGTAGTTAAAAGAACACATAAAACCAGTACATATTAAAATCCACCAATAAATACTTTAAAATTCATAAATTAAAAATAATGTTGATAGACCTGCTGGAAGACACTAAGCTTTGCTGCTGTTTTAAATGCAGACAGCGTCTCTAGTTGATGAATCTCTTCCGTCAGGTCAGTCCATAATCTGGCAGCAGCCAAAGATAATGTCCTCTGTGTAACACTCAGCCTAATTTGGGCTGACTGAAGTAGATGTCTCCCAGAGGACCTCAGCATACGGGATGGATTATGTAGGAGACGGCAATAGTTTAGGTAACCAGGACCCAAATCACGTAGGATTTTAAAGGTAAAGGTTCACACTTAGTACTTTGCCCAGAAACTAGTCAACAGCCAGTGGAGTGGTTTTAATATTCGTTCAACTTAGATGTACTGATAACCAGTCTGGCTGCCATGTTTTATACTAATCAAAGTTTCCAAACTTGGTACAGAAGTAGTCCAATATATAGTGCATTGCAGAAGTTCACTTGTGAGGTTAGCAATGTGTGCACTACCATCTAGGCCCTGCAGGTGCCTGACATTACAGCTGAAGCTGGTAACAGGCACTCCTGGTCGTTGCATCTATCTGGGCTGTCATCTGGAGCAACAGATCTAGGAGCACCTACAAGCTGCAAAGGCAGTCTTTCAGGGGAGTGTAACCCTCTCTGAACCCAGGTTAGAACCCTTGAAAGTAAGTATTTCTGTCTTGTGTGGATTCAACTTTAGTTTGTTCTTTGTCACTCAACCTATTACCACCTCCAGGCATACATTCAGAGGAGACACACAGTCCTTAGCTGATGCTATTACTGAAGGCATAAAGAAATCTGAGTATCAACTTCATACTGATAGCACCCGCCCCATGCCTCTGGATGATTCCTCTCAGCGGTTTCATGGAAATGTTAAACAGCATTGGGGATAGAATGGCACCTTGTGGTATGCCATATAACAACTCCTTTTTTTAGCAGCTGTTATCCCTAAGTACCAGAGAGAGGTGGGACTGGAACTACTGATACACAGTGTCCTTAATTCCCAAACCAGAAGGATTCTGTAGTCAATGGTACTGAACACCACTGAGAGGTCCAAAAGTACCAGCAGTGACACACTCTTCTGCCAATGCTCAGGCAAAGATCATTCACTAAGGTAACCATAGTGGTCTTAACTCTGTATCCTGCTCTGAAACTGGTTTGAAATGGGTCTAGGAAATGTGTATCATCCCAGACTTCCTGGAATTGGAAAGCAACTGCCCTCTTGATCACCTTGACCAAAAAGGAAGGGTTAGAGTTGTTAAAGTCCAAGCGAGGGCTTTTTAAGAAGTGGTCATACCACCACTTCTTTTAAACAAGATGGAAAACTCCCCTCCCTGAGAGATGTATTAATAATACATTGTAACTGAAATTTAATTGCATCTCCTCCCTGGGTGACCAGCCAAATAAGACAAGGATCAAGAGGACAAGTTGTCTTCCTTACTCATCCTCGCAGCTTGTCCACATCTATAGCACACATCGAGTGAAACTGATCCAGTGTAATCCTACTCAAGGAGTTACTGGTCACCTCAGTGTCAACTTCTGCTATAGTAATGAAGTTTAAGTCACCTTTTATCTGAGAGATTTTTATTTCTGAAGTGATAGCAAAAGCATCACAGAAAATTGCTGAAGGCTCTAGATTCAGAATCAGGAGAGAAGGTGCCTGAGTCACCAGCCTTAATACAAATCTCCAGACACAAATCTCCAGATGCACTATGTGCAGAGAAGAAAGTTTTCTTCACTGTGTGCATTGCCACTTTATACAAACAAAGATGTTCTTTATATTGTGTCTTGTTGGATATGTTGAGTTTTCTGCCATCTGCACTCCAGTTGTCATTCATCCCATTTCAGCTGCCTGAGGTCTTCTGTATACCAAGAAGCCCAGTTAGTAATGGATTGGAAAGGATGTTTGGGAGTGATCTTGTCAATAGCCCATGTCATATCTTGATTCTGCCTATTGACCAGGGCTTCAGCAGGATCATAAGTGGTACCAGCCATGAAAGCCAGGACAGTGTAGTGGTATGAATGTTGGACTAGAATTTCAGGAAGCCAGGTTCTGAATCTCCACTCAGCCATGGACACTCACTGGGTGATCTTGTGCAAAATATACTTTCTCAGCTTCAGAGGAAGGCAATGGCAAATGTCCTCTGAATAAAACTTACCAAGAAAATCCTAGGACAGGGTTGCCATAAGTTAGACTCAACTTGAAGGCATATAACAACAACAGGATTAGAATATTAGTATAGGCATTTAAAGTTATTCTTTAAATTTTGTGTAATCATATAGAGCATAAAATTCCAGATATGTGCTCTGTGTTTAATGTTTATGAAATACATTTTATTCTTTACCTGGAATTGCACATCTAATTAAAAGGTTCTCAAGAAGTTTTTGAAAGGGAAGATGCAGAACTGAATACCCTATTGTCCCTACATGAATCTGTGCTCTCATTTTGGCTCTTGAGCTAAATTATAAATATCTTGACCTAAATCATGTCTATTACTTATGTGTTGAAACAGACTGGGCTATAATTATTTTCACATACTGCTACTCCTGCGTGTGATTTTTATGTGACATTTGTATGTGATTTGTTTTTTGTACAAAATTATTAAGGCATATGGATACATACACACAGACAGCTTCTGATAGCTGCCTTGAATCCTTGATATGGGGGAGGGAGGTAAATGGATATACATATCACAACTGAGCTACATACTGGATCTGGATTGTTTGCTTTAGAATTCCTGCCCAAACATCTTTATCTATATATTTTCTTCTTTGTTATATAACATGATGTAAAAGGTATTGTGAAGTGAGAGGGAAGAGACAAAGAAGGGAATGGGGAGAAAGACACATAGAAATAAAAAACAAGACATTGCTAAAGTCCACAAAATAAAATAGATAGCTTTTAGATAATAAAGTGGTGTATTTACAGAGCACAATTACAGCAATTGGGTACCAGTTTAATTGTCATGGCTACTTTCTATGGAAGCCTGGAAATTGTTATTTGGAGAGCTACTTAAACTTCTCTGCCAGAGACCTCTAGTCCACTCCTCTGCACTATACCTCTCTAGGAGAGAATGCTAAACTTCTCCCCTAAGTATAAACCCTAGGATTCCATGGGATGGAATCATGGCAGTTGAAGTGATGTCAGACCACTGTCATTGTGAATTTGGATACATCCTAGGCTTTGGCTCCAGAGATGCTGAAGAAGATTCAAATTATTACTATAAAATTATGTAACATGTCACTTCAACTTTGTGTATAAATTGCCAAGCGACACACTAGGAGATAAAACATGTTAATCAAAGTATGTAAAACCAATATGGCCTTATGAGATAAACTAAGTAAGAATGAAGTAATGCTGCTTCTTTATTGAATTTCCTTCTCCCAGAGAATAATGAAATCCCATCCATCTTTCATAGGTCTTGTAGGGTCTTTATTTAAATGCAGGGTTTCTTGAGGGAAGAAGGAGACTGGAAGATGTTCAGGAAGCTCTTAATGGGGAAAGTGGCATATTATTAAATAGAGTTGCCCATTCAGGAACACTCCAAGTCCTGAGAATCATGGGCCAAAATTTGTAACCTGGAGAAAGCTCCTGGTGATGACATTAAGTGTTAAGCATTAAGTACTGTACATAGTTGCTCAGAGCTTGTTATTCCAACATACAAACACAGGCCCTTTCCACACCCTACCTTCTTGCGTGGTCCTCCAGTGGTGATCCTGGCAGCAGCTCTGCTGGGAAGGGAATTTGATGGGAGCACTTCCTCTGCGCCAGACTGGCCCCCCTGTGGAAAGGAGCGTGATGGATGCACCCCTTCCTTCTGCAGTGCAGCAGGTACTTTTCCAAGCTGCTTTGGGGCAGGAAGCACTGCCATTGTGCTTCTGGGCCTTCCATAGGACAGGTAAGTGCAGGATGGTGGTGTGATCATGGGTCATTGACAAGGAAAAACCATCAGTGATTTAATTAGCAATTGCATTGCCTGGGAACAGGAGAGGAGCTGGACTGCAACAACATCATGCAGAAGCATCATCACAGCCCTGCTTTTCTCTCTCCCTTATGCTGGGATGGGGGGCTACTGTGGAAAGGGCGAGAGAGAGAGAGAGAGAGAGAGAGAGAGAGAGAGAATATATTTTCTTGTTTGGAAGTTAAGATATTTAGTGCAGATCAAACCCTTATCTGAAGGGACTATTTCCAGCTCAAGATGAAATGAGAGTATTATTCCTTTCCACCTATTTAGAGATAAGGAACAATGAATCCAGCTTACTTGCATCTAGGGAGATGGTGAGTACAGAGCAGAGTAAGAGTGAACCTTGGCACCATAACAACTGGGAAGGAGGGAGGTAGCTAACAAAGTATATACATAGACCCCTGAAGAGTCTTGACGAGTTGTAGCAAGCAGTCAATTAAGCCTTGGAAATTATAGCAAGTTGGAGATTTGCACATAAACGTTTTGCCCGGAGTTGAGCCCACAAAAAACTGGAGAGTTTGCTTTTCTTGTCTCCTACCTAGAGATCACCCATGAAAACTGGAGACTCGGGATTGGGCCTTGAGATCTGGCAACCCTATAATTAATGGATAGAGTCATATCATTGACTCTTTTAGGGTATAGTTGCTGACAAATCTATAAAATAATGTTAAACATGTCTGCATTTCTAGTGAAGGGAAATAAGCTGTCAAGGAAAGGTCACATTCCTGCCTGTTGCCTTTGAAAAGTTCCTGCCAAATATAAATGCCCTTCTGCCAAGTAGAAAGGAGGGGCTAAAAAGAGCTCTTTAACATGGGGGAGCTTTTTAGTCTGGAATGTGTTACGTGGACTGAAAGAATGTGCAGGAGGGGAGCTCTCTTCTCTCTTACTGGGAGTATTTGTGAGCCTTACACACTGGTTGTAGTTCCACTGATCTCAATGAGATTACAAAACATTAAGGAAGGGGTAGGCAACTTCAGCAGTTCTAGAGTCCAGTGTTCTGTCCCTGGGACTTTCTGGGGGCCACATGGACTGCCAAAAATACACCCCTGGCCTCAACACAAGGGAAGGAAGGAGGGAGGGAGGGAGGGAGGGAAGGAAGGAGGGAAGGAAGGAAGGAAGAAGGTAGAAACTGATGGAAGTCCATTGCTGTTTTTGAAAAAATGATACTCTTTGATGTTAAATTGTGATGCTATATTGCTCAGGTACTTATTTAAAACATGAATCTATGTTCTCAAAGGCTTCCAGGAGAAACAATTTCTTCCTGTTGTTAGAAAAAGGACAATTTGGTATGTCAGTGTGTGTGTGACTGGGATGGAAAAGGAAAGAAGCAAGCCAGCCACACTTGAATGCTGCTGTAGTCCCAGGGCTGCTCTTTGCCACACACACACACACCTCCCACTCTAACTTCACAATAAAGCAAATGGGAACATTCCATTACAAACAATGGGCTTTAAGTCGGCCATAAAAACATACCACTTTGTTGCTTTACATGGGGTATAATCATGATTAACTTTTGGCTGATTGTGCCCTAAGTTGTTAGGAAGTTATCCTGAATTAGTGTTGCCTGGTTTTCAAAGTATCAGTAAGGGATGGTTGAAATCCATGACATACCAAGTTGAAAATCAGGAAGTAACTATTAACAAGTTTGTATTCGGGCTAAATGCTTATTTCAATTAACTTAATTCAATTAATCTAGCCATGTATTTCTCTGTAAAGTAGCATATTGTCCACATTAATACATTACTTGTCTTTATGAAGTGCCCACACTCCGAAATACAGGATTTTTTGACATCTTGTTCAGTCTATATAAAAGGTAAAGCTTTCTAATCCTCAGATTGGGGACATCGCTTATAATAAGGGATACCTGAAAACCCTACCCTGAATGGAAGCAACCTTGTATCACAGAAGTGACAATACTGCTAAAAAGGTCTGCATGAATATGCAGTGAAATTTCTGCTAGTATTTCTTCTGATCGGATGTAAACAGATGATATTTGGTCGCAGAGCATATACAAAATATAGATACAATATTTCACACAGATGCATACATGCAATCTGTCAGAAGAACATGTGTACTTCAAATTGTATGCAAGTCAAAGAACTTAGCTCTTCTCACATCCTTCTGTTATCACAGGTCATCTTTTATCTTTTACCCAAATGGTATTCACACAGTCAGGATATTATTAATGTTAGTATATACCTAAAAACATACAAGAGATCAGAATTAAAACAGAAGTAAATCTAAATACCCTAAAGGCACCAGATCCCATCTGATCTTGAAAGCTAAGCAGGGTGACCTCTGGTTAGTACTTGGATGGGAGACTGCCAGTGAATATTATAGACTCTGGCCATTTCTGCACTACACGGTTATAGTACTATTATTCCTTTTTCAACATCCTGTGGAATTCTGGAGTTTGTAGTTTACTGAGGCCAAATTGCTTTCTGGCTGAGATTTCTAAAGGCTCGTGCCTAAACTGCAAACCCCAGGATTCCACAAGATGTTAGAAGTGGAATAATAGCACTATTAACAGTGCTATTATTCCACTCTGTTTCAGAGGAAGGAATGGGCAAAACCACCTCTGAGTATTCCTTGCCTAAGAAAACCCTATGAAATTCATGAGGTCACCATAAGTCAACAGGCAGCTTAAAGGCATATGCACACACAAACTATTAACAATATTTTAAAAATTTAGAATGTACACTCAAGAAGAATAAAAAGCGTTTAAAAACAGTGCTGTTTAAAACAACACGGCATCCTCAGATCTTAAAAGGCTGTTAGAATAAAAAAGGTTCCATCTGTTGACGGAAGCACCATTTCTGCACTAGGCTGTTATAGCGCGATGATTCCACTTTCAACCTCCTATGAAATCCTGGGGTTTGCACTTTAGGGAGGGGCTGGCCGGGATTCTATAAGAGGTTGAAAGTGGAATCACCGTGCTATAATAGCCTAGTGCGGAAATGGCCCAGGACAGGAAAGAGGGAACCATTCTAGTCTCCTTGGGGAGGAAGTTCCAGAGCCTAGAAGCTGCACTGAGAAGGCCCTATTTTGTGTACCCACCAAGCATACTTGTGAAAGTGAAAGAACGGCCTCTCCTAAGGATCTCAGAGCCCCGGCAAGCTCACACAGAGTACACAACCAAAACAGAACAAAACAAAGCACTGTATTAGAAATTAAAGCACAAAAGAGTTAGATTCCTTGCCTGTGGAACTTAACCTCCTCCCTTTTTACTGGCAGAGTACAGAAAAGGAAAGTGTGCACAAGAGAGCCCTTGCAGAAACTCTACCCAAATAAGTTGCTCCTTGCCCCACTTCACTGACATGGTCAAATTTACAGATCCTCTGACATAAATTGGCTGGGTACATGGGAGATAAAATCCCAGAAAAGATGAGAGCATACTCTTGTCTATACATTTTTCTGTCTTTCTCCCTCTCTCTTTCTTCCTCCTATGGATATGAATGGAGCAATTGCACCATTAACCTGTGGGGGTGAACACTTCCTGCTGCCCTCCACTGTCAAGGACACTGCTGTTACAAGGATCCGTGGTAGGTGGGCTTCTTCCTCCAAGGCCATTTCCCCACGAGGCTGTTATAGTGCTGTGATTCCACTTTCAACATCCTATGGAATCCTGGGGTTTGCAGTTTTGGGAGGGGCCGGCCGACACATTTGCTCCCTACCAAGGAAACTGTTGTTTCTTGGAGGATTGGATGACCCTCCTTGCCACCTTTTATTAGGGCACCTCCCCCATGTAAATGAATCCCTCAGTTTACCTGTATGGAGTGCTGGGGATAGGGAACCTAATGGGCATTTCTACTTTCTCTTGCAGGAAGATTAGCACTTGCATGGGACGCACCATAAAGAAGACTCCAGCCTAATCATTAATATCATGTTCTGTTGGCTTCCTGCTACTAAATCATAAATCATAAACATTTAGTCTGACATCCTGACCTGTAGTTTTATATGGAAAAAGTAAGTAGAACTAGATGATCAGATTTTAACTGGCTATCTGATTGATTGCTTTGTGTTACATAAAGTGGATGGCTAGGTTACATAGACCCCAGGAGATGAAGCATTTGCGACATTTGGTAACAAGATGTTCCCTAGTACAAAGTATTTCTGCCATCATAAAACATTTTTTTCCTGCCCCAAATATACAAAGAATGTCATTTGACTCAAGCAATTACTTCCTTCTCAAGATTTGCCTGTTACACAGTACTGTTGCAACCAGAGCCATCAATTTAGCATTTAACTCTCATCCAATCAGACAGGACACTTTAGTCCCCCAGAGTCACATTTTGTTGCAGAACTGACATACAACTAGATCAACAAGGCAGGCATTTTATGGCAGTGCCACAGAAAGAGTTGTAAACAATATCCCCTGAATTTCACTTACTGTTTCTTTTTCTAAACTGAAGGACTGGAACAAAAATTGCCAGTACAAACCTATTGCCTTTTGCCATTGGCAACCTTTATTTTTTTCAGAGCTGCTGTTATGAATTAGCACAAAGAATCTCCCATGCCATTTTGTGGGACATTTTTGCTGAGAAGCAGAAGTGACAAACTCTGATTATTAGTAGACTGGTCCTATTCAAGCAAAATTTAAATTTCTTCCATTGGGAAGAAATTGAAATTCATGGGGGTCAGAAAGACACCATTTTGTGGTTTCACAGCCATCCTCAGTGAAAACTTAGAATAATAGAATCATGGAGTCATAGAGTTGGAAGAGATCACAGAGGCCATCCAGTCCAACCCCTGTCATGCAGGAACCCACATCAAAGCACTCCCAACAGATGGCCATCCAGCCTCTGTTTAAAAACTTCCAAAGAAGGAGATTCCACCACACTCTGAGGCAGCATATTCCACTGCTGGAGAGCTTTGACTGTCAGGAAATTCTTCCTGATGCTCAAGTGGAATCTCTTTTCCTGTAGTTTGAATCCATTGCTTTTTGTCCTAGTTTCTGGAGCTGTGGAAAACAAGCCCATTCCTTTCAAGCCCATTCCTTTCCCAACAACCTTTCAAATAGTTGAACATGGCTATCACGTCCCCTCTTCTGCAAATTAAACATATCCAGCTCTCTGAGATGCTCCTCATAGGGCATAGCTTCCAAACCCTTCATCATTTTGGTCACCCTCCTCTGGACACTTTCCCGCTTGTCAATATCCTTCTTGAAATGAAGTGCCCAGAACTGGACACAATATTTCAGATGAGGTCTGACCAAAGCAGAATAGAGCAGAATTATTACTTTCCTCGATCTGGACACCATACTCCTATTGATGGAACCAAGAACTGCATTGACTTTCTTGATTGCTGCATCACACTGCCAACTCATGTTCAGCTTGTGGTCTACTAAGGCTCCTAGATCCCTTTCACATGTACTGTTGTTCAGCCAGGTGTCTCACATCCTATATTTGTGCATTTCATTTTTTCTGCCTAGGTGTTGGACCTTACATTTTTCCCTATTGAAATTCATTTTGTTAGCTTTGGTCTAGCTCTCCAATCTGTCAGGGTCATTTTGAATTTTGCTCCTGTCCTCTGGGGTATTAGCAACCCCTCCCAATTTGTTATCACCTGCAAATTTGATCAACATGTTCTGTATTCCTTCATCCAAGTCATTGATAAAGATGTTGAATAGCACTGGGCCCAGGACAGAACCCTGTGGCACCCCACTAGTCACTTCTCTCCAGGATGAAAAGTAGCCATTGGTAAGCACCCTTTGAGTTTGGTCAGTCAATCAGTTACAAATCCACCCAACAGTAGCCCTGTCTAGCCCACATTTTACCAGCTTCTTTGTAAGAATATCGTGAGGAACTTTGTCAAACACCTTATTGAAATCAAGATATGCTACATCCACAGCATTCCCTTCATCTACCAAGTTCATAACTCCATCATAAAAAGAGATAAGATTAGTCTGGCATGACTTGTTTTGAGAAATCCATGTTGACTTTTAGTAATCATGGCATTGCTTTCTAAGTAATTACAAACTGTCTGCTTAATGATCCGCTCTAGAATCTTTCTAGGTATTGATGTTAGGCTGACTGGGTGATAATTATTTGGGTCATCTTTTTTCCCCTTTTGGAAGATGGGAACAACATTTGCCCTCCTCCAATCTGCTGGGACTTCTTCTGTTCTCCAAGAATTCTCAAAGATTAATGCCAGAGGTTCAGAAATTACTTCTGCCAGTTCTTCCCCCCACTTTCCTTTCTCTTTCTCTTTCTCTTTCTCTTTCTCTTTCTTTCTCTCTCTCTCTCTCTTTCTTTCTTTCTTTCTTTCTTTCTTTCTTTCTTTCTTTCTTTTGAATATCCTTGAAGGTAGTTCATCTGGCCCTGGAGACTTGAATTCACTTAGAGTAGACAGGTATTCCTGTACTACTTCTCTACCTATACTGTGCTGAGTTTCTGCCACTTCCCCTGTTACTGCAGTTGCTAGCCCGGATTTGTGGGATATTAGATATCACTTTGATATCAATAATTTGGCCTTCTTTACCTGTTCCTCTCCACATGCTGCAAGGCCCCTGGACAAGCTTGCAGACAGGCACGGCGGACAATAGCTGAAACATTCCAAACAAATACAGGCAGGTCAGAAATAGCCAGACTGCCGCTTTAGGAGACCTCAAGGCAAGTACCATATTATGTATGCACGCTACTTACAAAGGACTCCCTGCCCTGAGCAGGCAGCTTGACGAGCTGAATACTCAACTGTCATGCACTCCGCATTTGCATACTGGCTACTCTATTGATAATTCGGACTTAACTCAATCATGCTAAATTCTGACCTTTCGGAGGCTTTGTCTCCAGCCCGAAACTCATTGTTTTCCCCAAGTGTGGACTAGCCTACGGCCACATTTTTCCCTATAAGAACCCCTGACTTTGAGAGCTTCTTCAGATTGCTCCCAACTTCCATCCCACCTTGCTGCCACTTTGCTTGGCGAGCCTTCCCCTCAGTCCCACATACTGAGAACCATCATCTCTACGAACCTGTGCTGTAGACTACTCGGGTTTCAGGACAGGTGTAGTATTACCCAAACCAACAACTCCTCTAAAAATCCCTCTATCCCACTCCAACCTTTATTTCTCTAGTTATCTGAGTGAGTGTGCTGCATACACTGTTTGATTATATTTTAATAAAAATCACAGTTATTATTTCACTTCTGTTTGCTCCTTGACTCGTCCTGACCCCGTAGACATTAGGTAAAAGATCTCGCTCTGTTGCCCTGCCTCTCGTATTGCTAGCTTGTGCTCTTTGACTAATTTCCCCAACTTGTATAATTTGGAGTGCACTTAGGTGTCCCTCAAGGGACTCCTAGAAATCAGGGTAACATCCCACCTGGTACCTACCCTCCAGGTTGAGTACTTTTTTTTCTTTTGGGAGAAAACTGAGGCAAAGAAGGTGTTGAGTAGTTCTGCTTTCTCCCTGTTAGTACTTGGTCATCTTCACCATGCAGTGACCCTATCATTTCCTTGTTTTTCCTTTTGCTGTGGACATACCTTTAAAAAGCCATTTTTATTGTTTTTAATCTCTCCGGCAAGCCTGAGTTCATTTTGTTCTTTAGCATTTCTGACCTTCCCCTTACATATCCTGGCTACTACTTTGAATTCTTTGGTGATTTTCCCATTTTTTTCATTTCTTATACATGTTTCTTTTAACTTACCTCCCTTGCAGAGAAGAGGAGATGAAGTGCCATATGTGAACCATCAAAAAAGCTGCAATTCATGTAGGTTATGCGCCCTAGCCTCAACATCTTCCTGAACAAGCATCTACAACAAGAGGTCACTGGCATTATTTCTTCACTTGGGCAACAGATAAGAAAGCCTGCAGACGATGCACCATGGGAGGGAAATGTGCTTGCGCAGATCACTTCAGCATCAAAGTGACATGCTGTGGTGATCTGCAGGTTGGCTGGCACAAAACAGGGCCTTTCACTGGGTGACATTTCCCTCATTGGAAACTGTTTGATTACTGGGGTAGAAAATTGTCCTGTTCATATAAGAACTTCCTGAAAATAAAGAAAAAACTGTTGATTTCTTTCAGAAGTTATGTCAGTTGCTTGTTTTGGATGGTTTTCCATTATTTTGAATCAGAAACAACAGTAGTAGTTATTTATGGACACAAAAATGTTGTGGACTACATTTATTGCAGAAAAGGAGGGCTGATAGCTTCTCAAAAGGGACATTTCACCTCATGTAAGCATATGTTTTCTAGTGCTCAGTGTTTGGGGACTGTGGAAAAAAATTAGGCATTTTATACCCTGCAATATAGTGGTATTTACCATGGAGTCAGAAAATAGTCCAGAATAATGCAGGTCTTTTATCCCTGTAGATCAGAAATACTTTGAAACTGTATGTTAGTAATTGAGTAAGTTTTTTCTTTACTTTCATATATGCACTTTAATATTGAGGAACACTCTTGATTCGGCACCAAAAAGAAAACAAAGCAAAACACACTTTTGGGACCTGGAGAATTTTACATTTTGCAATGTTTGTGTGCATGTGCCTTCAAGTCTGTTGACTTATGATAACCCCATGAATTTCACAGGAGTTTTCTTTGGCAAGGAATGCTCAGAGATGGTTTGCCAATTTCTTCTTCTGAAATATAGCCTACAGCACCTAGTATTCACTGGCAGCCTTCCATCCAAGTACTAACTAGGGCTGAACCGTCTTAGCTTCCAAGGTCAGAAATTATTTGGTACCTTTAGGGCCGTGATTCTTAACCTCAGGTCGGGGGACCCCGGGGCTCTGCAGAGCCCTCACAGAGGGTCCGTGAAGCCCTGCCGCTGGAACCAACAGAAGCAGCAGTCACAGGGGAGTAGCAGCAGAGGGGTTGTGAGTTCTGAAACTGCTCCCTTATTTGCAAACAAGGGAGCAGTTTGGGTGTGCACACATATAACCCTCCTACTGCATCCCTGACAAAATGGACATGGTGGCAGATGTGCGTGCACACCCAAACTGTGACTCTGGAGGCCATGATCTGAATCTCTACTCGGCCATAGAAACCCACTCTGTGACCTCAGGCAAGTCACATTCTCTCAGCCTCAGCGAAAGGAGAAGGCACCAAATCTTCCTGAGAAAACCCTCATGATAGGTTTGCTTTAGGGTCACTATAACTCAGTTTTCAAAGTGGAGAAACATGATGGCTAGAAAGAATCTTCCCCTGTCAGCAGCAGTTTGTGGTTGTTTGCCTTCAACTCACCTCTGACTTACGGCAGCCCTAAGCTGAACCTATCACAGGGTTTTTTTGGCAAGATTTGTTCAGGAGGATTGCCTTTACCTTCCTTTGAGGCTAAGAGAATGTAACTTGCCCAAGGTCACCCAGTGTCTGAGTGGGGATTTGAATCCTATTAGTCTCCAGAAGCCATAAATGAATTTTAGAAAATTAAATAAATATTTTAATATTTAAATGAAATTTAAATATTTAAATATTGAGTTAAGTTTTTGGGGGTCCCCAGCAACAAATTATATTGACAGAATGTCCCCGGTAAAGAAAAGGTTAAAAACCACTGTTTTAGGGTATTTCAGCCAGGTCATTTTGCAATACATTGGAATTAACGAATAGGTCAGCAAGCACCCCATAATTCCCTAAATATATGCTCTTTTTAATTGTTCTAAATGAGGATTAAAGGTTGCTTCATGAGGTCCCACAATTTACAGCAGCACAGGAGTCCTTCAGAATGATACACATAAAACAGTTTAGGAAAAATAGTGTTTAATTACAGGAGTAGCTAACAATATCCTAAACTTGTTGACTGGGCAGAAATGTTCTATTTCAGGAGGGTAATCTGTTCCCTGCCAGCATGAGATTTCAAGAACATGTTTCAGTGTTCTGTAGGCAGCCATAATTAGTAATGATTGCTGTTATTTCTGTATTATTTGAATTGATTCTTTTAGCTTGGGCTTTGGAAAGCCAAGAGGCGTGTCTGTCCAAAACACATGCCCTGAGCTGATCTGCTGTTGGTCCCCTGCCAGTCAGTACAGAGGCAGTAGCCAGCCAGGCTCTGGTATACCCATGAGCTAAAGTGAAATGACAGGAGCAATCATCAAGCAGATAATTAGGATATGGAAATGGAGAACATTGTGGCCTCCAGAGGTTGATGAATTACTACTCCGACGATTCCTCAACAGTGCCCAAGTTGGATGGGGCTGTTGAAAACTAGAGTTTAACCACATCTGGAGTGCCGCAGGTTCCCCAGCACAGCTTTCAGAAATGATTGACTGTAATGAACTATGATTCCCAGTCATACACATGCCAGGTAATGTATACAAGCATGCGCCAGAAATTGCAAGGCTTTTCACTTTTGAGCAAGCTTTTTAGTACTAGTATTTTTAATATAATGGTTGGCTGCTGGATCCTACAGGAGAAACTCAGAAGCAGCAGGGGCAGACATTTTGTGTTATCATGTGTCATTTTAGTTTATTGCTTTCCCTTGGGATGAGGACTGCCAAATTTGTTTTTATAAATCTTGCTCCTCGTTAGGCAGAGTGAAGCAGCCATCTCATGCAGTACTGCATGAGGGTTACTGTAAAGAAGCAGCAAATTGTTAAGTATTAATTTATGACTGTTATATTTTTATTGCCAGGGAGATGGAGAGAGGCAGTTGTGCTATTTTCTGACTCAGGTGCCAAAATAACATGCTTGGCCTTGGGAACTAGTTATCACAGCTTTGTGGGTAAGGATATCATGTGACTCTCCACCAGCTCAGAGAGAAAAATGTATTGGGTTGGTCCCATTGCTCTTGTTCTTTCAACATCTGTGATTTTGTGAGTAAAACTTCTGGCATACATTATGTTATGAAACGGGGTCTGACAAACTGGATAAATAATATTCCTACTGCCAATAATGGGGTCCAAACTTCACTTAGAATGGGGAAACACCTCCCCTTATTACATTTGAGACTTGTCATTCAAATATAATGAGTTACTTGCACACTGTGTCATGTCAGTAAATTCTTCCAACATAAATAGAAGCCGCTGCCTAGCAACCCCTGTTGCTTAGTTCCTATACAACTCCAGATGTTCTGGATATAGGAAAGAGGCATTGGTGGCAAAACAGAGCAAAGTGCAACATTGTTAGTGTCAATGATTCAGGCCCCACTTTCAAAAGGAATGTTTTGTATCCCAAAGAGAAATGTAGAAGGGGCTCCAAAACCTAGTTCCCATTAGAATACGTAGGGCAATTACTGCAAACATGTAGGAAACAGGGGGATATGAAAAAAACAACTGGAAGATTGGGGTGAGTTGCTAATGAGCTGCTGAACTCTAATTAGATTGTTGGTGAGATTATGGGAAAGAAGACAAAAAAAGTTAACAACTAGCTTTCAGGATATATACCTGATCTGCTAGGAGATAAAAGAAATAAAAATAAAAATAAGAAATGTAATGGTTCATCCATAGGGTTTTCAGCTGGCAGGATTTCAAACTAGATTTCACTCTAACCAGACTGTATGATTTACCAGAGACTGAATATTATAGAGATTATAACTCTGCTGTTACATGAATGCTGACCAAAAAGAAAGCTGTCAGATTTGGCCACAGATAAGTAAAAACATACAAACATAAAAAGCAGCCAAATTGGATGAGATGAAATCCATAGCCATTTCCGCACTAGGCTGTTATAGCACTATGATTCCACTTTCAACATCCTATGGAATCCTGGGGTTTGCAGTTTTGGGAGGGGCCGGAAATGGCCCATATCTAGCCCAACATTCTGTTCCCAGAGTAGACAACCAGCTACCTTATGGGAAACTCACTGGCAAGACATGGGTGAAACTGCACCATCCCTCTCATATTCTCCAGCAAGTGACGTGAAGAGGCACACCATCTCTGATACTGGAAATAACACATAGCCATCTTAATGCCTAACTGATGGCTGCATCCTCCATTAATTTATCCAACATCTCTTTAAAGCCAATGAAGTTGGCAGCCATGACTGCCTCTCATGAAAGTGAATTCAACAGTTTAACTAAGCACTGTGTGGAATACCAACTTCGACCTGTACTGAATCTCTCACCAGTCAGCCTCAATGAAGTTTCCTGAGTTTCAGTATACTGAAACAGAAAATACTGTGTACTGAAAAAGGAAGAAATAATAATAATAATAATAATAATAATAATAATAATAATAATAATAAAAATTTATTTCTATCCCGCCTCTCCCAATGGATCAAGGCAGCATTACAAAAATATACAAATACATTAAAACATTAAAATGTACCCCATCCTCCCCACTCAGCAACCCTCCTATCCCCCTAAAACACATTAGTTATTAAAACAAATTAAAAACAAAATTAAAACAAAGAGACAAATGATGAGAGGCGGTGGAACACTAATCTGGGAAGGCCTGTCGGAAGAGAACCGTCTTGACTGCTTTTTTAAAGCAGTCAAGACTGGTAATGTGCCGGGTCTCCTCCGGCAGGCCATTCCATAACTTGGGAGCAACAGAAGAAAAGGTCCTCTGGGTAACTGCAGCCAACCTAGTTCTGATTGGCTGCAGTAAATTCCTCCCAGAGGACCTTAGTGTGCGGGGCGGATTATATGGGAGAAGGCGATCCCGCAGGTAGGCTGGCCCCAAGCCATGAAGGGCTTTAAAGGTAAAAACCAACACCTTGTACTGTGCCCGGAAACTAATAGGCAGCCAGTGTAAAGACTTCAGAATAGGTGTTATATGGTCAGTTTTAGATCTTCCGGTGACCAACCTGGCTGCCATATTCTGAATTAATTGAAGTTTCCGGACTAAGCACATGGGTAGCCCTATGTAGAGTGCATTACAGAAGTCAAGCCGTGAAGTTACCAGCGCATGTACCACTGTTTTTAGGTGTTCCAAGTCCAGGAAGGGGCGCAGCTGGCATATCAGCCAAAGCTGATAGCAGGCACTCCTGGCTGCCGCATCAATTTGAGCTGTCATCTGAAGCGGCGAGTCCAGGAGCACCCCCAAGCTGCGGACACAGTCTTTCAGGGGAAGTGTGACCCCGTCTAGGACTGGTTGACAAACCTCTATACCTGGGCTGGGGCCCTTAACAGCAAGTACCTCCATCTTATCTGGATTCAGCTTCAGTTTGTTTTTCCTCATCCAGTCCATTACTGCTTCTAGGCATTCATTTAGAGGCGAGATGCCATCCTTAGTTGATGCTGTTATCCGAGGCATGGAGAGATATATCTGGGTGTCATCAGCATACTGATAGCACCTTGCTCCGTGCCTCCTGATGATCTCTCCCAGCGGTTTCATGTAGATGTTAAATAGCATTGGGGACAGGATGGCGCCCTGAGGGACGCCAGATTTAAGCTCCTTTTTCGAGGAGCAGCTGTCCCCAAGCATCACCATCTGGTATCTACCTGAGAGATAGGACCGGAACCACTTAAGTGCAGTGCCTCCGATCCCCAGCCCTCTCAGGCGTTCCAGAAGGATACCATGATCTATGGTATCGAAAGCCGCTGAGCGGTCCAAGAGTACCAGCAGGGTCACACTTCCCCCGTCGATACCTAGGCGTAGATCATTCACTAAGGCGACCATGGCAGTCTCGACTCCATATCCTGCCCTGAAGCCAGTTTGAAATGGATCTAGATAATCTGTTTCATCCAAGACAGCTTGGAGCTGAAGGCCAACAGCCCTCTCGATCACCTTGCTTAAAAATGGAAGATGGGAGACTGGTCTGTAATTATTCATATTCAGGGGATCTAGGGAGGGCTTTTTTAGAAGCAGCCGTATAATCGCTTCTTTTAAACAAGCTGGAAAATTGCCCTCCCTGAAGGATGCATTAATAATATGTCTTAAGTAGGTCTTAATTGCAACTCCTCCGTGGACGACCAGCCTTGAAGGGCAGGGATCAAGAGGGCAAGTTGTCCTTCTTACCTTTCCAAGGAGCTTGTCTACGTCCTCGGTACTCACTGACTGGAACTGATCCAGTATAATCTTGTTCACGGGGTCGCTGGACGCTCCATTTGTGACCTCTGCTATAACACCGGCATCCAAGTCGGCTCTTATCTGAGAGATTTTATCTGCGAGATTTTATCTGTGAGAGTCTCCTGTCCAGTTTCTCTACATCATGCATAATTTTATACATCTCTATCATGTCACCCTTTCTTTCCCTTTGTTCTATGCTGAACAGGTTAGCTTTGTTCTAAGCTAAACAGCTTATATCAGTCACTGCCAGCTCAGATCCCATCAGTGTATGTGTGAAGCTGAAATTAGCTACCACAGTATGTATCAATTTACAGTAGCTCATAATGAATCTCCTTTGCCATTTTATAGCCCATTCTCCCATTCAGATGAGCCTTTTGAAGTTCTTCTCAATCTTTTTTTGTTCTCAATACATTATATGGTTCACTGTCATTGGCACACTTGTCATTTCACTACTCAGACTTAACTCCAGAATGTTTATCGATACATTAAAAATGCTTGTACCAATACAAATCCCTAAGAGCTTCATTGCTGACAGACTGTGAGAACTGATCATTTATTCCTGCTATTTCTGGTTCTTAAGTTAGTTTCTGGTTCTTAGGAGTGCTTCTCCTCATATTTCATGACAGCTGAATTTGTTGACAAGTTTTTGCTGTGGGACTTTGTCAAAAGCCTTCTAGAACCCCAGGTAGATAATGTCTATCATATCACTCCTGCCCATGTATTTATTGGCACTTATAAAGGATTCTAAAAGAGCCAGGATTTTACTTCTGCAGAAGCCATACTGAATGTTTTTCAGCAGCGTTTGCTCTTCTATATGCTTGACTACTGCAGTCAGACTACTGACCAGGGCAAGTTGTAGGAAGCACGCACATCTCTTATTACAACAGCTCTACTGGCTACCAGTCTGTTTCTGAGCACAATTCAAAGTGCCGTTTAGGACCTATAGGGCCCTAAGAGGCCTGCGTTCAGGGGCCCATTCTCTCTATGAATTGTAGCACTACTGTTCCAGTTTAATTGCCATGGTTCCATTCTGTGGAATCCTGGGATTGGCAGCTTGGAGAATTTAGAATTCTCAGCCAGAGCATGCCAATCCCTCTCCAAACTACAAGCCTCAGGATTCCATAGGATGGAACTATCATAGGTAAAGTGGAATAATAGTCATATAATTCTGTAGTGTGAATGGTTATCCGAAGGACAGTATTCTCCAATATAAGCCTGTCTCTGTCCTGATATCTTCAAGGGGTCCTTCTCTCTGCCCTGCCACCCTCACAGGTTCGTCTGGTGGAAACATGGGAAAGGGTTTTTAAATGGTTACTTTCTGGCTGTGGGGTAGCTAGTCCTCCATTGTGTTCTGCTGGCAGACAAAATAAGTTTTTGTTTCAACAAGCCCCTGGCTTTCTCTGTTGCTCATAGAGAAAGCACTTTTAAGAATGTGCTAAATCATATTTATTTAAATAGACATGTTTTAAAATTGCTTTTAATTACGTTTATAGTTTAATTATATTTTAACTTTTATATGTTTTAAAGATGTAGACTTTTAGCTATACCTGATTTAACTTTGTGAGCCACCTTGAACCCCATGGCTGGGGAAAAAGTGGAATGTAATTATAAGCAAACAAACAAATAAATAGACAGACAATGATCAATAACGCTTTCCCCAAATTTACCTGAAATAGAGGTTATTTTCCCTATAGTTTCCTGGATTACCTTTGTCCCTGATGATAAAATTTGTGGCCACTCTCCAGTCCTCTAGTACAACAGCTGATCTCAGGGACTATTCTTTAAGAATTCTCAGCTGGGTACCATCTGGACCTGATCGTTTGTTTGCAATTTGTCAGTTAGATCTTGTAAGCCCTCTCTTTCACGGCTGCTTGCCTCTGCTCTTAACTCTCTCCTTCTGGAAGCATTCATTCTGCCATAGATATTTCCCCTGTTGGCCCACTGAAGGTTGGAACTGGGCCATGAACAAGATGTATGATTGTGTCTCTCTTCCTAAAATTCCTGACAAACCAAATGTTACTACTTTCTTTAAATATTTTTTAAAGTAATTTAGGTTTAACTTAGGAAGAGAAAATGTGAAAATAAATTAAAAAAAATGTATCAGATATTTATGGGATGGCATAGTAACCCTGTTCACAAACCCAGGGGATAATACATAAACTTATAGAAAATGTGAATATGCTGACATCTAGCAACAGATGTTATAACCACTCTCTTATCTGCTAAGATACTGAAATTTAATTTACTGATTAGTTTTTATTTAGTGTCCCAGGCTCACAGGGGCCTGGGACCTTCAGAGGTCCTGGTCCCATGGATTTCTGCTTTGTTCCCCTTCCCTTTGTCTCATCAGAAGTGAAATAAGTTTTTTTAAAAAAACATTCTGCTTCTCTGCAATCTCCTTATCCTCATTCAGAGCTCTTTCAATTTTATTGTTATCCAGAGGTCTAATTGCCTCTCTAACTTCCTACTATTTAAACAATTTTACATTGTTGATTTTGGCGCTATTTAGGATATGATCCTCAAGATATATTTTTGTATCACTACTTCTCTTGCATTTCTTTTGTGCAAGTTTGTATTCTTTCCATTTCTCTTGGACAAGATTTCCAGTTTCTGAAACAAGCCTTTTAATCTCTAATAGACTTTTTCACGCTGCTTATTAGCCATGCTAGTGACCTTTTGGACTTCATATTTTTGTTTCTGACATGTGGTATGTGTTCTAGCTGAGCTTCTTACAAATGTGGTTCTTAGTAGGCCCCAAGCATTTGACCATTTTAACCTTTCTTTTAACTTCCTTTTCATCAGTTCCTTTACTGTAGAGAAGTTATCTCATTTGAAGTAAAACAGAACCATTTTGGTTGGTATTCCTGGTGCTTCCCAACTTATATATAAATCAAATTCGATAGCATTATGGTCACTTGTTCAGTTGTTTTAATCATGCTTACATTTTGTGCTGGATCTCAGGCAGTACCACTAAGATTAAGTCCAGAGTTGCATTCCCTTTGGTTGTTTTGATGAGCAGTGGGTCTAGGGCACATTCTTTTGGGATATCTAGATATTGAATCTCTTTGTTTTGGATGGAACATGCCTTTAACCTGTCAACCAGTTAACAAGTTCATTACTTGAGTGTTATGAAAGTGATACTACATTTTCTCTTTTAGATGCTTCCCCTATTATTATTCTAATTCTCAAGATGCCTCTGAGCATGTTGCTTAAAAGAGTGACAGCATGTCCGTAGTACTAAGTCATGTCTGGTGCCTATTATTTGTCACTCATAGTGATTTTGTGGAGGAATCAGAGGCTTTAAAGGCTTATTTGACACAATGCCTTCCCTAATATGTTGAGCATCACCACCTTCACTATGCCTTTTCCTATAATTGCTATTGAGTTTATATCCATAGACCAACCAATACAAAAGCTAAGAGCTAAACCCTAAATGCTGCAGCAAACCATGATTAGACATCTGATTATCCGGGGCTAGAGCAACAGTGCTGAAGATGAGACACTGCTGGAGCCCACACACCCACTTATCTAGCCTTCATTTTTCTCCTTCTTTCTCTTCTGTATCCCCACCCTATTGGATGAAGATGGCTGCAGTGTGAGGTGTTCTGGGTTGTTGGTGGCGTGCAACAGGGATGGAGGAGGAAGGTGCAGAGGGAGCTGGAGCAATGGGCTTAAACCTATCATTCAGCCGTCATTTAAGGAGATGAGAAAAGTGTATGTGGGGGGAGACGGATACAGAGAAAGCATGTGTGGATGTGGATGTGTGGATGTTCACAGAGAGAAAAACTCAAACAAAAGTTGCTAAACCCTGAAAGTGGCTCCTTGGCCTGCTGACATTTGCCCACTATAGTCATAATCCATTTCCATGCCATCTCTATTTGGACAACAAGAAATATTTTCACTTTCATATCTTGGGGATGGTTCAACCCAGACTGAATACTTTCCACCTCCTGTTGGCTTTCTGCCAGTGCTCAGTTTAAAAGATGCTTTGCTATCCTGTTAATGTTACATACCAGCAGTTTCGTTCTATCCTGTTTCAGTTGGACTCTGCTACTTTTGTACAGGCCTGGCTTCTCCCAAAATGTTCCCCAGAGCCTAACAAATTTAAAGTACTCCTCTCTCCACCACCGTCTCATCCTGAGACTCTTCAGCATTGCTTGTCTATTTGACTCCATGTAAAGAACAGAGTGATCTAACTTAGAGAGCCTGGCATTTAGCCTTCTTCCTAACAATCTAAATATGACCTACAGGACTTCATGACTGCATTTCCTCATGTCATCGTGCCAATATGCACCACAATGGTAGAGAACAATCTGGCCTGTTACCTATTTTGAATACTTTGGGATTTTTTATAGTTTTTGCTTTAGAATGCACACTTATAAAATATTTTTAACCAAACTTGATATTTACATTTAGGCTGAGGTCCTAAACATTCTGTACAAAGTTTGGGCCTGCCAGCTAAACTTTGTTTTCCTTGTCTCAAAACTGTTAAGAGTTCAAATGGAGGTCTGAAACAAATTTTAAGGATTGCAGATACTACCACCCATACTTTTGTTTAATTCAAATCATAGGCAAAACTATCAACATTGCTTGGAAAGTGCTCTAATTGTGTGTGCCTGTGTTTGAGAGAGTGTATGTGAGAGAGAAAGAGGGAGAAAAAGGGAAAAATTTGTGGGAGATCTCCTTTTTTCCTGTATGCCGAGGATTGATTGTGGGAATTCTGAGTCTATAATTATTCAGCCTCCCTAACTCCACAGTCGGTTTAATGCATTACAGTGGGCTTTTGGCAAACCAACACATTCCTCCTTTAGATATAGTCCCTAAGAGGGTGGCAGTGGCAACAGATGGCTACCACATCCGTGGGGCAATTAATCCATTCCAAGTACTGTCGAAGGGTTTCATGGCTGGAATCCATAGGTTGTTGTGGGTTTTCCGGGCTTTGAGGCCGTGTTCTATTAGTCTTTTCTCCTGACGTTTCACCTGCATCTGTGGCTGGCATCTTCAGAGGATCTTTATATTTAAATATTCTGAGGAAAATGAGAATCAAGATCCTCTGAAGATGCCAGCCACAGATGCAGGTGAAACATCAGGAGAAAATACTAATAGAACACGGCCTCAAGGCAGTTACCTAATTTGGCCTCCCCACAAGAAGCCTTTTTTGGGAGATGGAAAGACACAGAAAAATGGCTACGATATGAAGACTTATTAGACATAACAGATGACTCCGGTGTGAAGATGAAATCAAGAGAGAAATTGGAAACTGAAGGAATAAAATTAAGCTGGTTTCCCTATAGACAACTAAAGGAAAGATTTCAGATGGATGTACAAACCTATGGAATACAACAAAAGGAACAAATTCAGTTATTAAGACTAAGAGAAAATCCACCACATTTATTAGCATATTTGTATAAAGAAATTTTACAACAAGAATGTGAGAAAGAGACAGTTAAAGCTGAAATGATACAATGGGCACAAAACGTTGGACACTCAATACAGTTAGAATGGTGGGAACAGAGCTGGCAACGTACACAGAAATTTACCGCTGTCCAAAATGTAAAGGAAAACTACTACAAATCATTTCATAGATGGTACATGACACCAGAAAAATTAAAGACAATTTATAAGTCAGCTACAGGTCAATGTTGGAAATGTCAGGAGAACACGGCCGCAAAGCCCGGAAAACCCACAACAGCCAATCCATTCCAAATTCTAAGCCAGGCTTTACAGGAGCAGTTCAAGGTGCTAACCCCTATTCCTAAACTGGTTCAGCACCTTGGACAGCTCATTTAGGACCAGTAATCCTGGAAAAGATTCACACACACCCCACCAACAAAGGGGCCACCATCTTGTCTGGACACATTAAGCCACCCACCCCTCTTGTTTTAATTCCAAGAGACACACTTTTAGTTGCATCTTCCAGTGTTTGAGTACCCAGCAAGAGTTTATTGAAATCTATTGTGGGGTGGCAAGGCACATTTCATATGCCTTTAGATTCTGAAGTTTAGGAGTTTGGAAATTCAGCTCTGTAGCATCCCACACTTCTCCTCCACCTGACCAAATTTCGCCAATCAAGACCCCTGTAAAAATGTGGTGCACCCTTACGAACCCCCCCAAAGCCCAAACAATCGTGTATTTTATTTGACTCCTCCCACTCACAGTGGTACTTGTCTTGCTCCAAGCAAGATAATTTTAAATATTCCGAGAAAAATGAGAATCAAGAATCTTCCCTGTTTTATTTCAGTTTTTAAAAACCCCCCAATAATTTCTATGTAGTTGCATCCTATGTACTGTATTAGTACTTTCTCCTATTGCGACTCGGAAATCTTGAGAGAGAACAAAGAAGCTTCAACTCTTTGGCCATTTCCACACTAGGCTGTTATAGCGCGATGATTCCACTTTCAACCTCCTCTGGAATCCTGGGGTTTGCAGTTTCGGGAGGGGCCCGCCGGCCCCTCCCGAAACTGCAAACCCCAGGATTCCAGAGGAGGTTGAAAGTGGAATCATCGCGCTATAACAGCCTAGTGCGGAAATGGCCTTTGCGAGAACTGCGAGGTGTCCGTCACTTCTGCCTGCGGCCGGGCTTTCCTACGGCAGCCGGTTTGAGACAAACATAGCGGCGCGCAGGAGAAAATGGCAGCCCCCGTAGAAGTATGCCATGTAGCTTGCTGTGCCAACCGCGCTGGTCCCGGCGTCGTCTCTTGGGGAAGAGGGGGACTCGTGGCTTTCGGCTCGTGTCACTCCGTCGTGCTTTACGACCCGCAGGTGAGACCTGGAGGGGGTCGGGGATTTTGGCAAGGGCGGGGCTCTTGCCCGGCTAGGCAGCTTCTCCAAGGCATGTGCTTTGAATGTGTTTATTTGGGGGTGAAGACTTGCCAGGAAGGCTTCATCGCCTCTTAAAAGTGCAAGGTTAGATGCAGTTCAACAGGTGAACCTCCCACCCCCGAAGGCGGACTCAATGGCCATTTCCGTATTAGCCTGTTATAGCGCTATGATTCCACGTTCAGCGTCCTATGGAATCCTGGGGTTTGCAGTTTAGGGAGGCCCCCTGCCCTTTGAGGCTGCTCGGTAAACTGCAAACTCCAGGATTCCGTAAGATGTTGAAAGCGGAATGATAGCACTATAACAGTCTAGTGTGGAAATGGCAAAGCCTTTGTTTGATGCGTTTCTACCTCTCCTGCTGTTAGACGGGCAGGAGCCTTGCTGTGTGGCATCATAGCTGGATTTCTGGACAAGTGGGTCGATCCAGGTTCATATTCTTATTTAACCATAGTTCACTGGGGACTGGGAGCTTGGAAAAGTTCCTTTTTTGGACTGTAGCTCCCGGAATTCTCCAGTGGTCCTGATGGCTACACGATTCAGGGAGCTGTAGTCCAAAAAAGTAACTGTTCCAATCTCTGTGCTTTCTTAACCAGCGTTGCAGATGAAGGTAAAAAGAACCTAACCACCTTGAAGAAAAGCAGGTTAAAAATATAATTAAAATGATCCAAATGATGACATGGCATGTAAATGCAAAAGTGGAAAAGCATTCTGACCTATGGACCTGCATAACGTGAAACTAGTTTGAGTGACCAAAGTGGTTTAGGTGTGGGTCATAGAAATATCTCATAAAAATATAGATATCAAATAAATGATATGCACATATATGGGAACTGACCTATCCTCTCTGTGTTGCCTGCTTTGCTTTGCTAGTGTTAGATCATGGTTGTGTACACATCTTGAATGGCAAAAATATTTTCCCACAGTATTTTATCCATTTAACGCTACTGTTAGCAAAATGATGAAACACTTGGTTTCAACATCTTTTAAAACTTCTCTGCAGAATTCTCTGTTCTCCTTAACAGAGAAAATTGTTACATATTTTTGTTATAAATCTATTTGTGTGACCTTCTTTCCTCTTCAGAAAAGAAAAGTAGTTGGTACACTGAACGGTCACACTGCCAGAGTTAATTGTGTACAATGGATTGACAGAAACGATGGATGTAAGTACGGTTTAAATGCGTATAAAACTAAGGTTCATATTTATACTTGCCACTATTTTAAATAAGATGAATATGACCTGGAATTGTCCAGAATTCTGATAATAGATTTTTGAATAGTTTAGCCTTTGACTAGATTTTGGCTAATATTAATGTTAGGTGCAAGCGATAGGTGCTGGTAAGGCAAAAGGTCAGAAATGGATTCACTTGGTATTGTCTAGATAATACATGCAGTCTGGGAAATGGGCTGGGTTTAGACTGAGAAGACCCAGTCATACAGCTGTAGCAACACGGTTGCCTCAAGCCATGTAGGGAGCAAATGAATTGCAGCGTGCAAGGGAGGGAAGGGGGAATGTTCTTATTAAAAGCTCGTTCACATAACAAGAAACTGTTGTGTGAGTTTGGTATTGTATGTGAAGGAGACTGGAAGAATACAGTGGGCCTGTTCTCATGCAGTATCTGCACAGATGAATACAAGGATGTGCAAAGTATCATGTACCATTATAGTTGATGAATACAGCAGATATGTACCTGTGTTTCTGCTGGAACACACATGTTGCATCCATTTACTATAATGGAATGCGAACATTTGCATTTTTGTTCTACATGAGGGTTCCTGGAACAGAACCCCCATATATACAAAGGGCACACTACAACAGCTCTTTTTGAGCCTCCCCTTTATTTGTACTTCAACTGTGCCCTTAAAGATAGAACAGTGAGCTGTTAAAATTCCCCAAAAATTCTTGGTTGTAGCAGGGAGGGGAATGTTCATGGCAGTTAGTATTTGTTTTTAAATATAGATTTAACTCTATTTATAAATGTTTTATATTTTATTATTGAAATTTATACATTCACAGAGCTTGTAATGCCATTCTGCCCCTAAGCAGCTATGGGGCCAGGGCTGAATACAAGGCTGCACTAGATAATCCTATGGGTTTATCCAGCCATCACCTCCTCTTTTCTTAATATCACCAATACAGTATTAATGATACAATTTAATTGTAGTGTTAAACATGGAGAGGGGAAAAATACTACTGTACTGCACTTTGCCAGTTTGTGAGTCAGGATGCAGAGAGTGTCTGTAGGTGTGCTAAGGGGCTGGCTTCTTTCTCACCCACTCCAACTTTTCATAGCAGCTTCCCCTGCTTTAGCATCAGAGCCTGGGAAAATTGAGTTTCTTTTTGGAACTACTAGTCCCAGAATCCATGCCAACAGATGCTTTCTGAGACTTCTAGGCCAAAATAATTTACTTTCCCAAATTATACTTATCAAAAACTGATTTCTCAACTCCCTTTGGATTCAGAGTGGCGTTTTTTTTTAAATTTCATGGGCACTTGTAAGAAGTGCAACTAGAAAATCTTCTTAGGCATGCACAAATAGTTGCACATTTGTTTGGATCCATTCCATGTATTTTTCTTCTGTGATGTAGACTTTCCTAAGCTGTCAGGATTCTCTGGTTGTGACTGTTGCAGTGAGAGTGCCCTCTGGCGGGCCTCTTCTACATTTGAAATGCATTGCTAGATGGTACAAAGAGTTGTGGCCAATTTGCTAACTGGGGCTGGCTAGAGGGAGCATACAACTTCCTTGTTGCAGCAGCTCCACTTGTTGCCAGTCTATTCTGGGCAGAGTTGAAACTGCTGCTGCTGACCTATAAAGCCCGATATGGCTTGGGCCTATACAGTTTGAAGGACTGCATCTCCCTTTACGTACCTTCTCAGAGCCTGTTCCCAGGCTGTGGTACTTCTTCCTTGTTCTTCCTTCTGTTGACAGCTGTAAACATTTTTGCGGCACTAAGCTTTTAGAAATTGAATGGGGTGGGCTTTTAATGATGTGCTGTGCACTTTTATGGTTCACATAATGTTTTAATGAATTTTAATGTTTTTAACATTTTACTTTATAAATTGTTTAATTGCTTTTTAATCAATGTTTATATTTATGCCTTTTTCTATTGTAAGCTGCCTTGGGTCCCATTGTTGGGAGAAAGGCAGATATAAATTAATAATAAATAAATAATAACAACAATAAAGTCCGTATTTTTTTTCAAGAACACACTCAAGAAAGCATGAAACTCCTTAAAAAGGAGAGTCATAACTCTGATATGCTGATTATAGCCTCAGTATTTCATTTCTTAAGGTAAATAGGCACCTTTGTATTTGCCTTAATAGACTAGATGTATCAGGTTTTAAAGAGCTGTATTTTTTTCTGCAACTACTAAAAGTGTGAACGTGTAGGTTTTTAGGGTTGAGCAAAAGGAAGTTTAGAGGCTACATGTGGCCCACGAGGCCCCTCCCCCCATTGTGAACTTCCAAACCCTGAAAAAAATATTAGATACCAGCATGATAAATCCGGCATGTTTGCCCTCTGAATACAATATTGCCTCCCTTTTTATTCTAAATTAGCCAAAGGAGAAAATTGAGTTTAGAGGGCAAATGATCTCTAGAACAATGTATCTCAAGTTATTTGGTACAGAGGGCCAGCAATTGTTTTTTCTCATTATGCCAGAGACTGGCACCAAATTTTTGCCCATGGCCTACAATTTTTTGTTTCTTTCCTGGAAACTCACCAGGAATGAGATGATGGCTCATGGACTCACACCAGTCCAGGGATGATCACTTTGAGTACCACAGCTTTAGAGGCTTCCGAGTATGTGATTTGTCATTTTTTGAACTAGATTTTGAGAATGAGAGTTGGAGGATGGTGCAGCCCAGGAAAGCTCAGTGGAGGGCAAAATGCCCCAGAAAACCTTCAGAAGTTGCCACTGCTGGTTTATTATGTGTGTGTCTGTGTGTGTGCAGGGGAGAGATTTCTTTCTTCTTCTTTTTTTAAAGAGACAAAAACCAGCAAAATTTCTCTCTCCTTGAGTAAGTTTTCAGAATAATGAATAAACAGTATTGCTGTTCCAAAATTTTGTACTGTTTTTGTATTAATGTTATAGGATATGACCAGCTCTCATTTATTTTAAAAAAATCACATTATTTTTAATGCATTATTTCAAGCTCTAGTTGTCTAATATTCACTGAGATAGCAGAATGGAATGGGATCTATACATTCTCCTCTTTAGGAAATGATATAGTGTAGGAAGACATTGATACCAGTATGATTGTCATTAGAATTAAAAGATGTGGGAAGGTGGTTTATATTGATAGGTCCATCTACTCCAGCAATGTCTATCTGGCAGTGGCTTTCCAGGTTTTCACAGGTAGCAGCATTCCCTAGATCTGTTTGGAGATCCTTACTAAACAGGCCTGAGAGTGCTTAGCGTCTGTAGTCAGACAAGATCAGATATTTTAATGATGAATAAAGTAAGCAAAATGTCATTTCAAAATCTTTTGAGTATGAATTGTTCAACATTTTTATTTCTCCACTGCTGTTTACAGCTTTGCAGATGGAATTGATTTCTGGAGGGTCAGATAAACTTCTTATTCTTTGGGAAACACAAAATGAGAAGGTAAGTAGAGGCACTGTCGTCTGTAAATTAAGAGAAAACTCATCTATGCACATTTTTCAAAAAAGAAAAAGCAAACTGAATCCAGAACAGTTTCTAAACTGTTCTCCTCAACCAAATACAACCTCCTTTATTATCTTGTCCAAATTTACAGTGAGTCTCTGTTATGTTAAACAGTCTTGTAACTGAAAACAGTAGCTGGACATTATCTTTATTTCACTCTCAATGAGTGTCACGGTAAACATGAAATATATCTTTTCAGAAGTCTATCACTTGCATATATGTTATATGTATATACATGCTATTAAGGGTGCATCCCTAAACATACTTGCTAAAGACTGAATATAGAGTGAACATAGTAATTTACACCCAAATAAGTAGTGTTATGTGTATATATACGTACACACACATACATACATGCATATATATGTGTGTGTATGTATATGTATATGTGTATAGGAAGTGACCATGGTGATGAGTAATGCTTGGAAAAGCTGCTTTTTGAATTATAACTCCCAGAATGCCATAGCTAACTTGACTCTGATGGGTGGGTTTTCTGGTTCTGGAACTGATGGTTGAGCTGGAGTAAGAAGAGGTGAAGTAGCCAGTAGTCAAGTGCAGTAGTTGAGTGACCACCTCCTGTACATCAAAATATGTAAGGACTTTTTTTTAGAAAGTTGCATTATATATTCTTGTCACCTGCCATGTTCCATTTTAATTCAGTGCACTTTTGTTCTTCTGCTGTCTTGTTCTGATAATAAGTAAGCATTAATGCCTAACCCATTTACTCCTTTATGCATAGTCAACAGTTGTTTCATAGATTTGTTAATCAGTTTGTTTACCTCTCTTTCCATGGCCGAGTATCTCCATTTTCATTTTACTTCGATATCATTTTGGAGCTGTCACAGAGTAGACAAATTAGTACCACAGAAGCTAAGGATTCATCTGATCATCAGCTAGCAAACAGTGACTTTACTAAAGGGCTTAAGGGAATTCATACCAATACCTCTTTTGTTGTAGATCACCTTTTTGACCAAGTGAATGTTGTAGTGACATTCAGCCTCAGTTTTCAGTGTGTAACAGAGAGCTTTTCAATCATATGAAGAAGGAAAATGCAAAAACAGAACAACATCCAGTGGTATTTTATAGGCTTTTTAGCAAATAAAGACAATTGTTTTAGCATCCTGAAATGTGTATTCTTTTTCTCTGCATACGTTCACTTGAGCCTTTCTTTGTCATAGAACAAGACTGGGGAATGTGTGGTCCTACAGGTGTTGTTAGACTGAAGCCGCCATTTGCTGTGCTCAGCATAGCTAATGGTGAGTTACTGTAGGAACTGCAGGCTGATAGGAAGGCCCATTCCCCCTTCTCCCACTGTAGAATAAGAGAAAGGCTACCTTAATTTTAATCTGCCTTGCTTGGCTAGATTTGTATGCAGATACAAAGGCATTGCTTGTACATAAACAACCTACTTGGGATGCTTGCTCACAGATGTGAAGATGGAGACAACAACGCTTTATCCCTTCTTTGGCTGTGAGTGTAATTGTGAGGGAGAACTGTAGCTTGCAAACAAAACAGTGCTCTGATGTCTTCTTCTCCCATTCTCTGAGCAAAGCCGATGCCTGAGGAAAAGCAGTGCTCTGGTGATAGAAACAAATTCCTCTTTAATGTGGTACCTGCTTTCTTGGAACTAATATGCTGAAAAGCTGAACCCCAAGGAGAAATTCTAGTAGGATGAAGCACGAACTGTGACCATTTATTCCCAAAGGCCTAGTTGGTGACTGAACAGACAGTGATTTCAAGACATTTCATAGGCTTACTATAGAAGCGTTTTTAACTGGTGGAGCAGAAGGCTAAATAAAGTTTGTATTCTTTTAAATTGGGGGCTACCTTCTTTTCTAAAATGGAATGCTTTAACTAAATGGAATTTAGAAGGCTCAGTGGAGGGAGGATGCAGTGTTGCTACATGCTAAATGGGAGGATAAATACTCAAATTATTCAATTGCTAACATTTTACTTAAAAATATTTGTCGTCCGGAAGGATAAATGACTTGCTCTGAGAAAATTCTGTTGGTATTTTCTTACCCTATGATGAATACCAACGTACTGCAGGATGTATAATGTCACATGTTATTCCATAGTCTGCAAACAACCACTGCTAGAAAATATATATTTACTAGAGGTGGAATGTTTGAGTAGCTATCAGCTCCTCCTCCTCTTCCGAATGGGATCAACCTCCTGACAAACAGTGTGTGTCACGAATTCCTACATAATGGTGTGGGAGATTCATTGATGCCAATTTGTAATAGTAACTATGAAGAAAACAGGTTTTCAATAGCAAAGTGCAATAGATTTGTTGGACCAATTTTAGTCTCAGCCAGGTTTTGTCTTTTTTTTTTTTAAGTACACCACAGTTAAAGATGTAAGGAATACTCACAATTTTTAAAAAAAAATTTAAAACATTTTTTGCTAGACAAAAAACAGTATCTTGAAACATTGACACCACACTGAAAAAATGCTCAACCATTTCAGGACTTTTTCCTTGAGGATTTTTTTTTTTGTAAAAAGCTCAAATATTCTGTATAAAAATGGATTTTTTTCTGCGTAAATGTGTTGGGCAAAAGTCCCTGGAATAACACTCTGCTTCCCAAAAACAAAAACAAAAACAAAAAAAAATAGCTTTAAAGCTTATTTATTTTTGCTTGTGAGGATGAAGTGAGTGAATATTTACATCCTTAAAGCAAGTGGCTGAGACTTGGAGACACTATTTATAGCTCTTCAGTGACAACATTGTAAAAAGCCTATGTTATAGGTCTTGTTCTATGCCAATTCTGCAAAAAAAAAATCAAAACAAAATGATGATGATGATGATGATGATGATGATGATGATAATAATAATAATAATAATAATAATAATAAAAAAAAATAACCCTCTGGGGAACTAAAATGCCTGACTGATTGGATGAGAATTAATCACTATTTGCTATTAATCCATATTTTCCTTCAGTTGTTTTCTCTTCTGCCTCAAGGATTTTTCTTTAATAATATTTGTGTTCAATTTAACGGAATCCTTTACATTTTTGGCACATACCAAAATGTTTAATGCAGCTATAGAAAGTAGATGAGAATAACAATAAACACTGCTTTTGTAGACTTAATGGAATTCTAGTTTTTAGCCAAACACAGACTAACATAAATAATGAGAATGGAGTATGTGTTTCTAATGGAAACTGAAAAACATAGCACATTGTAATTGGCATACCTATGCTCTCCGTTGAGGCTTTACATTCAGTCATTTCCATAGTTGGACAATTCTGAAAACTCTGTATATATTGCATAGCAATTTGGCTTGAATTTGAGGGCTGTTGTCATTCCTTCAATGCATTTATATAACCTTCTGTTTAGCTTGTGAAGTGCACACCTCTTGAAGGTCACACTGAAGCAGTGTGTGCTTTGGATGCAGTTTACATGACAAATGACTCTACCGCAGAGTTAGTTCTACTCATAGCTTCTGCAGCGTCTGACTCATCAGTTAGAATTTGGTCTAAAGAAGGAAAAGAAGGTAAGCTTCTGACTTTGCTCTGTAACAAAGTAGGTATCAGAAATGATGTTCATATTCCCCCTAGCAAGCTTTGAGAGCCAGTGTAATGTAGTGGTTTGAGCATTGGACTATAACCCTAGAGACCAGAGTTGAGTTCCCTGCTTGGCCATGGAAACCCACTGGGTGACCTTGGGTGGGTCATACTTTCAGCACCAGAAATCCCTGCCTTTGGATCACCATAAGTCAGAAATGACTTGATGGTACACCACCACCAGCACCACCACAACAACAGTAGTAAGATGTGTAGTGTAAATGCATGCATGCTTAGTTTGTCCCATCAATTTATGTGTGGGTAGGATTTCAGCTTAAGAGATGTCTTTGTCTTGCAGACAACCTTTTCCCAACCTTTTTTAACCCCTCAAAGCCACATACACTCAATGGTAATCTGTTGAGGACTCAGTAAGGAAGGATGATTCCAACAATGCCCCCTTCCACATAGCCCTTCCCAGCACACATATTCACTTATGTACAGATTTACCCTGTCTCCCTCTCTGTGAGCCAGATGAAGATTCCCCTCCTACTGCTATTAAGCTTTTTCCCTTAAGTAGTTGAGGGGAAGGGGTCTCCATTGCAATTCTGGGGTCAGCCCCTCCTCTGCACCAACTGCTGCTCAGTGCTCTTCTCTGCCTGCTTGGGTGGAGAGGGAGTAGCCAGCTTGTGGTCAGGACATAGTTGTCTTTTGAAAGTGCAGGTCTGGTAATCACACTTTCAGTATTCACACTGGCTGGACAGAGCTGATGCAGCTGCAGGTTACACAAGCCATGAGTGGCCCATTCCTATCTTTTTTTTTTTTAAAGAAAATCTGGATTTCTGCCAGTTGCAATATGCTAGTTTAGAACAGTCATTAGTGTGCTATTCAGTGAAGTTCTAAAGACTTTTTTAAACACTGCTTTTCTGAAAAATTGTTTATTGTTTGAATCTTTCTGTAAGTTGCCTTGGGAATATAATAAAAATCCAGTATAAAAGATGCTGTTTGTTTTATGCCTTCAAGTAGTTTCCAATTTATGGCAGCTCGAAGGTGACCCTGTCATGGGATTTTCTTGGGAACATTTGTCCAGAGGGGTTTTGCCTTTGCCTTCCTCTTAGGCTGAGAGAGTGTGACTTTCCCAAGGGAACCCAGTGGATTTCTATGGCTGAGCAGGGAACCCTTGGCTCCTGAGTTGTAGTCTAATGCCCAAGCTACTACACCATGCTGGTGCTCGCTTGCTCTCTCCCTCTCCCTCCTTCCTCTCTCTCTCTAGTATAAAAGTATTTATACTAACTAAAATAAATGAAGGTGGCAGTCCAGTGGAGAGGCAAAGCAGAAGTACTTGATCTAAATTATAGGGAGCCTTGCTGATCCAGTGCAAGTTATAGTCACATTCGCATCAAACTAGAGGGCAAACTGACATGAGACAAATTACTGGAGAAAAGCAATGGCGGCTGAATAAAACCTTATTCAGAAACTATTTATGTTTAAGGATCAAATATTGTGGATAGTCACCAATGGATGGCCATTATCTTCATGTTTGTCTTGTGAGTTTCTAGATCATTGGTGTTAGAAACAAAAGGGTGAACCAGATGCTTTAAGCAAAATACGTCCTAGATCACCTCGTTCTGTGGAAAAACCCTTTGGTTATAGAGCTCCCCATTGGACTAATGCAAGTCATGTATCTACCATGATGTATAACTGGCATTCATGTCAGCATCTGTGGGGTGTAACTGGAGAACCCTTTCATATATTTGTTTTCTAGGGGTTCCAAACAGTTGAATAGTGTGTAAATATGCAACTTTGATATCTGGTGACTGATAAAATAACCTCATGTACAACTCATGTAAAGAATGCTCTGATGATTTTTAGAAAGTCGGAAGTGTTAGCTATATTTTATTCAGTATGTAGATGTTTTCACCTGGGGTGAGTGATGCTTTCCAGGTGTTTTGGTCTATAATTCTCGGAATCCTGTGCCGTTATCGATGCTGGCTAGTACTCATGGGAAATGGGGTCCAAAATCTCAAGAGGACACTGTGTTATCTTTCCTTCGTGTATAATATAGCCCCACTTCATGCTTTTATGCTGTATTTGTTAAATGAGTTTGGTATGTAGCTATACTGTGTAGCAGTAAGTGGGTAGTAATAAGGGGAAAAGAATTCCTCGACTGCCAAATTCAGTATGACTTGTAAAGAAGACTAGACTATGATCCACTGCAGTATCTACTTTTTAGCTTTTCTAGGCCTTATTTTCTTCTCCCATTCTTGTGCACAAAAGTGTTTTGTCTTTTCTCTCTCAGTAAAATGTCTTCAGACGCTGCTATTTGGAAATGGGTTTGCAATGGATGTTTCTTTGTCCTTCTTGCCTGGCACCTATAGTAAGTGTATCTACATAATCATTGCACTCAGTGTAGTTAATGGTTGGTGGCAAGATTCAAACATTGGGTCAAATATTCTGTTTTAAAAGCTTTTACTAAAACTACAGTGCTGCAATCATAATATCTAATCCTATGGATGCTACCTAGGCAACACCCATTGTCACACTCCTATTACAATGTGACTTGACACTTTCCCCCCAGTTGGTGTAATTTTAAATTCCACCAGATTGAATCTATGAGAAGTTATGAGGGAGTTCTGAATATTGGTAGTTTTCTTTAACAAAGTATTTATCTGTTTGTTTCCCAACCTGTATCTCAGAACAGTGTACAGTAAAATCAATTCAGAAAAATGTAAAAACAATAATTTTGGAAGATGAAACATATATTTAATTACTTATCTCTTAAAGGAAGACAGTTTTAAAACAAGTTAAAGCAATTTAAAATTGTTTCAAGTGATAATTCAACCATAGCATATGTGCAAATTCAAAAAAATCAGTTAGGCCCAAAAGGCTTTAATAAAAAGTCATGTTTTTAACTTCATGCCAGAACAACACCAGTGCTGTTGCCAGTTGTGTCTCTGAAGGGAAGATATTTCATAACTGGCACCATTTCCGCATGAGCCTGTTATAGCGTGACGATTCCACTTTCAACCTCCTATGAAATCCTGGGGTCTGCAGTTTCGGGAGGAGCCGGCCAGCCCCTCCAGAAACTGCAAACCTCAGGATTCCATAGGAGGTTGTAAGTGGAATCGTCATGTTATAACAGGCTCATGCGGAAATGGCCTGGGGTGCCACAGCAAAGTAGGCCCTCCCCCATGTCCTGCCACACTGACGGATACAGAGGAGAGGACTCTATAACACACTTCATTTCTCAGGCAGGCATATATAGGGAGATGAACTCCCTCATGCATTGTGATCCAAAGCTGTTCAGGACTTTAAATGTCATCACTAACACTTTACATTCAGACTGGAATCATATTGGCAGCCAGTGCAAGTACTTTAAAACTAGTAGTATACTGTATGGTATTCCATTCTACAGTCTTACTACTGCATTTTGTGCTAGCTGGAGCATTTGAGTTGTGTTCAGATGTAGCCACATTTACAGGACATTGCAGTCTGGTGTAGAAGTTAACAGCGAGTAGACTACTGTGGTTAAGTTATAGTCCTGTATGAGTCTGTTCAGAATTAGTTTTCACTGCAAAGCAATAGAGCTCACTTCCAAGAAGATGGACATGGTATGACAAACCTTTCTTCTCAGAAAGAAGTCTTGTTAAAGCAAATTCCAGATAAGTGTGTATAGGATTTAAGCCTGAGATTGTTTCTGCCATTTGCCTGTAATCTATTTTTTTTCTGATTTAAACATAAACAGATCTTGAAATAATACATTTTCAACAATTAATGTGTCATTTCAGTACCAGTACTGGCTTGTGGTGGAGATGATTGCAAAATTCATGTATATGTGCAACAAGCTGGACAGGTAACTACTGTTTCTGTCTCTGGTCCTATAAATGGTATGACGTGTTTTGATATTCATTTTAGTGTAGTTCTGATTGCTGGGTGCCTATTTTGATGGTCTGAAGATGCAGGCAGAATACTTTGGGAGAAGGTGCTCCTTTAGATATTTAGGTCCAGGCTGTTTAAGAGTTACAGGGAAAGTCAGTACTAGCACTCTGAATTCATCATGGAATTTTATGGGTAGCCAAAGGGGATCTGTATCCTCTCTGCTGAGTAGGATATAGGCAGCTATCTATATTATGTACCAGGTGAAGCTTCTAGATGAAAAACAGACCCAAGTGTAACACATAACAGTAATCTACTTGAGAAGCTACTATGATATGGCTAGCTGTGCCAGACTTGTAAATTTGTAAACCAGATAATAGTAGTAGAAGGCCTTTTGTTTCTAAGACTGATTGAGCCTTTAGTAACAAAGCAGAATCCAGAGGAATCCCCATACATCAGTGCAGGTTATTGAAATACTGATTTTCATGCTACCTAATTGAGCTGCTTGTTTATTGCAGTTTCAGAAAACTTTGATACTCCATGGCCATGAAGACTGGATAAGAGGGGTTGAATGGGCACCTAATAGTAAGTATTAAAGTATCTTTCCTACATTTCCTAACAATGTGAGAGGCTGGCCAAGATCACAAGAAAAAGCCAAGCATCCAGCATAGTTTTTATCTGAATTGCATATTAGCAGGCACGGGATTTTAGATAGCATGAGGGAAGGAGAGGAATTGTAGAACCTGATAATGAGAGTTTTTGACATTATAGTGAGATATTCCTTGTTAGAATTCAGCTCGCATGAATTTTCTTCTTCATGTTTTGAAGATACCATTGATGTAAGGTTAAAATAATTTTAGAAGATTCCATCAAACCGTAATGTGCAAATGTGCTGTTTTCAGTAATGCTGAAATGGAAATATTCTTTTAGTTTACAGCGTAGGAGAGCTTTATATATATATTTTTCCAGGATAAAGGTGCCTGACCCAAGCTTCCTAGAGTTCACACTTTGTTGCTGCAGACAGATAGAGGTACAAACAGTGAGGCCTTCTAGTACAACTTCTTTGTACAGGAGGATTAGATTTTATGAAGAGCATGATATCTTCAGTGGAGAAATTGTTAGATGTAGGACACATGAACACACAGAACAGATTTTACTTGCCGTAGTTAGGGCTGCAAGTACTTTGTGCTAAAAAAAAAATCAAGATTCTTGGTTAAGGAAATGTAAATGATCTGTTCTGTATAAGTTATTCACATGCAGTCTAGCTTGTATTTTTTATCTTATTTTCTATAAACTGGGACTTAGGGAGGGAAAGAACATAGAAGCCCCACGTGCAGGTACTGAAGATCCATTTAATCACCCGAAATTAATATTCCCCATTGTCTATTCACTTTCAAAGGATACTTTTGCAACCATAATGATTTGGCATTTATTTAAAAAAAAATGGTGGTTGAGATTCTTGAAAATCTGAATTACATGACAATGGCCTCATTCAACATTTTTCCTGCTGTTCTATGAAATCTTAACACATATACAAACCTGTCTGTAACTTACAACTTGATATGTGATATGTATCACATATCAAAAATGTCTCAGACTTAGAAGTGATGGGATAGCAGAGAGGATTTTTCTATTGATAGATAACTGATTCTTGCCATGGCACTACCTTTCTGCAGTGGTGGCATTCTGTTTTCCTATGAGGCAAGAGGCTGTGCTAGTGATAGCAGTGCTCCTGGTAGGGTGTTCCATGTCAGACAGGCTTTTGCTGAGGAGCCAGACTAAATGTGCCAAACAGATACTGGGCAACAGCAGTAGAAGCAGTGACAACAGCAGTGACACTGGTGGAAGATCTCTCAGAGACAAACAGCAGTGATACCATAGCTAACACTTGTTAGTACTGTACAGAAGGAGAAATGGTAAACCACGTTTGAATGTCTTATTGCAAAAACGCTATGATGAGACAACCCAAAACAATAACCAGAGATAGTAACAGAAGATGACACTCCCAGGTTGGAAGACACTCAACAAACTACTGGGGTATAGCAGAGGACAATTGCATGTAGCACTGTGGCTAATGGTGCAACTAGAATCAAGCCAAAAGGATGTTCAGCTGCTGATGTGCTCAGAGGTGAAAGGAAAGTCTGAAGCTGCATAACACATAGGGACATGCAATGTGAGAAGCATGAATTAGGGGAAGCTAGACATACTAAATCAAGAAGTGGAATGTATAAACATTGTAGTCCTTGGGCTGAGGACAGGAATGTGATATTTTGAGTCAGATTGTTTACATAATGTTTTACTCAGGAAATAAAAATCTAAGAAGAAATGAGACGGCATTAATAGGAGAGATGGAGCAAAAGCAGCCAAAGGATATAACATAAAGTTTGACTGAATCATATTGCTATGACTCCAGGAAAAACCCCTCAGTACAAGCATAATCTAAGTTTATTTTCTAACAACAGCAGAAGAAGAAATAGAAAGATTCTATGCTGGAGTCTAGGAGGAAATTGATCACACACCAAAACAGGACTTCCTGTTAATCATAGGAAATTGGAATGCAAAAGTAGGAAACAGGGCAGAATAAAAGATTGTAGGAAAACTTGTCCTTGGATCAAGAAATGAAACAGGAGAGTGACTGACTGAATTTTTAAACACATTCTGCAAGCAATGAAAGAGGTGATTGAATGCGTTGACGTCACCTGATGGCCGATATAGAAATCAAATAGACTACATAATTGGAAGCAGAAGATGGAGAAGCTCCATTCTCTCTGGAAAAACAAGACCAGGAGCAGATTGTGGCATAGACCATGAAATGCTAATATAATTTTTAGAGTAAAACTAAAGAGCACTAAACCAACCATTGTGCTGAATTATAACCTGAATAATATCCCTGTAGAATTTAAAGCTTATGTGAAAAATAGATTTGCACTATTAAGCCTAAATGACTAGGAGCCAGAAGAACTCTGGACTGAAGCCAGGGGCACTGTCAGGGAGGAATGAAAAAAGATGCTATATGCTGCTTAAAAGAAAACCTACTTCAGGACAGATGAAAAGAAGTACTTTCTCACATGTCACATAGTCAAAGTATAGGATTTGCTTGGGTAGGATGTAGTGATCATTTCCACCTTGGACACAAATTCATGGAGAATAAGGCTATCAGTGGATACTAGTCATGATGGCTACACATTATCTTCAGTATTATAGGCAGCAGCTTGCTAGGAAACCCTGAAAGCAAGATCTCTTTGTGTGTTTCAAGGGTTCCCGAAGCATCTGAATGGCCTGTTTGAACACAGTGGTGGACTAGATTAGCCTTTGGTGTGATTCAGGAGGGCCTTTCTTATGTGCTTGTGTCAGATGTGCCTTGATGGCTTCTCCTGCCTCACTCAGTACAGAGTTGGGCCAGTTCCTTTCTCTTAGGACCTCTCCACACTACACTGTAATAGTGTTATTATTCTGCTTTCAATCTCTTGTGGAACTCTGGGGTTTGTAGTTTACTCAGGCCAAAGAGCTCTCTGGCTGAGGATTCTAAATGCTCCTGCCGAAACTGCGAACCCCAGGATTCCACAGGATATTGAAAGTGAAATAATAACTCTGTAACTGTGTAGCGTGGAAAAGCCTTCAGATTCACATTGCTGTTATGTAACCCAAAACTGTGTATTCATAACAGTTCAGGTAATACTGAACATTTTCATCCCTGAAACAGCCTAGAGCTCTTCTTCTGCATATAGATAGCTTTCCTGAGGTATCTGAAAAGACCCACAGAAACTAAGGTTAGGCATTTCTCTAGTACTGCGGCTAATATATCAATTTAATGTGAATTCTGGTCCATTTGCTTTAACAAAGTGTTTCCTTCAGCAGGAGTTAAGAACTTGCTGAAATACTGGTTTCATCTGAGCAAAGAGTTTCCAGCTTAATTTTTTTCCTTTCTTTTTAATCATTGATTAAATTTCTTTAAAAGATGGCAATCTCTTCTTGGCAAGCTGTGCTCAGGATTGTCTGATAAGGATCTGGAAGATGTGTGTTACTTCATCACTTGTGGAAACCCAAGATGAGGACATTATTAGGTTGAAGCAGAACATTTTCGCTGTGAAAAATAATAGTGGTAAGATTGCACTTTATGAATTGCTGTTGGCTTGTCCCAGGTTACACTGAATTATTTTCTGCAGTCCCAAAAGGAAGTTTAAAATTGACAGTTGGTTGCTTTGCTTTGCTTTGCTTTCTTTGAGAAACTTATTGCCTGTGTTTGGGAAAAACTGACTAATGGAAGGTTTCCCAACTATATCAGTAACTGAGCTAAAACAAGTCAGTTTTATTTTTTATTTTTTATTATTTTAATTAGCCTTACAAACAACTGCCCCATTCACTGTCACAAGAAACCATTCGTCTTATTTCTTGAACAGAAATTATATCTTTTCTACAATGTAACCTATTTTACTAGGAGAGAGAAGAAAAAAAATGACATTCTTTCCAATTGTGTGAAATGTACTTGAAACTGCTTTTTTTCCTGAAAATATTTTCCCTGTTAGTATGGAGCTCTGTTTTGTGACTATATGGGAGATGTACCTACACCCAGCACTGTGCATGACAGAAATGATCCTGAGCTCTATGTCTCTGTTTCCTAAACAGACTGCTGGAGGTGCTCAGTGGTGCATAAGTGGCGTACATTTTCTTTTAGAAATTTCTGCAAGGCTGAGTTATTTAACATGTCTGGGCACTTCTTGACATTTAGCTGCTTAACCATATTGCCCATACTTTCCATTAAAATTATGGTTAGTGTCCAAAGGGAGGAATAGGTCAAGTTATGTTTTTACGCATATCCAGTTGATTTCAAGGAATTAGCAATAGAGTTGTCTTGTGGTGTTCTCATATGAAGCTACCTGATGCTATGGTACTATCACTGCTAGTGTTTCATAAATAGCGAATCACAATGCCGCTTGTCAAAATAGCCTTGAAGATGTTAATTCTCTTTTTGCTTTGTTTTGTGGTAGGTTTAGAGACATCTTTTGCTGTTACACTGGACTCCGTATTAGCTGGTCATGAAAACTGGGTCTATGCTGTCCATTGGCAGCCTTCATTTTTCAAAGGTAAGAAAGTTATGTAAGCCGTGATTAATAGTACAGCTAGATATGGCCAAAAACATGGGTCTGCTGCTGAAAATGATAACCCTATACTGACTTCTCTCCCACCTCCACTCCCCTTGTAGTGAATATTTGTGACAAGACATTCATCATTTTATATATTTTTCCATGCCCATGGCAACCGGTGATGTGGAACAGCGTCTGGGGTATGGAAGGCAATGGCATCATTTGACACATATCCATTATTAAATATTTTGGAATGGGAAACTTGGCATGGGATGCTTGCCTTCTGTTCTTGTTATACCCTTTTATGTATAATATAATCTTATCAGTGCTGTGCTGCCATATGCAATAACTATGCACACCATGTTTCTTCTATGTGCTGCAGTGATTCAGTTGAGTCCATGGAAGAGTTGTTTTAGACTGAAGTTACCATGATCCCCCAGCAAATATGACCACTTGTCACAGTGGCTGGGAAATGCTCTTGTCAAAAAAGTGACTTTTCCAAGCTGTGGTTCACTTGTGCTTCCTTAGCTTCTTCCAGTATATGTAGTTGGATGCTTCTAAAGAAATAACACTGTTCTTAGGGTTGAGGCAGAAGTAACATTGTCAATTGCTGTACCCGGATTAGGTCTACTAATGTTTGATGTCATTACTGATGTAAGGATTTCTAGTGAGTTAAAATTTGTTAAAATTTGCATTTCAGAAGGGAGAGGGCAGTGGCCTTCAGCAGTGCTATGCACAGTGCTAGAAAGTTAGAATCTCATATTCTTTTGGAAAAAAATGTCTGGCAGTAGTTTCAGCGGCTGTACCCCGAATCCTGTAACAAGCAAGATAAGGTCCATTTTTAATGATTTCATTGTGAATCTAGATTTGGCATTCTTGACTTCTCTCTCTTTCCAAAAGATTTCCACGATTCTGCCAGTACAACCCCCTGTAATTAATTAGTCAGTGGGTCACGATTTCTCATCTGAGGACCAGTGAATCATGCAATGGGTCGTTCCAAATGATGACTGTCCTTGGCACTATTTTTTCCTCCCTCATAATTGGGGCAGAATTAGTATAATTTGAAAGATATGATCAAGAGAAAATCCATATGCAAACATCACCTTTTAAAACAGGATAAGACAAATGCTACGGTATCTAGTATCCATTTCATAATATTTTTTGCCCACATAGCCTATTCAGAATGATGTAAAGTGCAACTAGATATTTACACTCTCTTTGGTTCAGTACAGTTCGTTCTACATTGTACCTTTGTGGATTTATTTTTTAAATCATCTGCTTCTCTTTACACATGCAATATTTAATAAAAAAATGCATGATAACATCTTATATATGGGTAATTTGTTTCTTTGTACTGTAGATGGCAGGATGGAACAGCCAGTGAGGTTACTCTCTGCTTCAACGGATAAAACTATGATCCTTTGGGCTCCAGATGAGGAATCTGGGGGGTGGTTGGAACAGGTAGACATGCTATTTCTGTTTTCCATATTTGCATTCCTGTCCACCCCAGTTCAAGACATTTAGCGACAGGAATCTGAAGTCAGAGTACAAATCTAAAAGAATTCAGGAAGAAAATAATCTAACCACAAAAGACTGTTTCTTTAGGACAAAGAAACATTCTGCAGTATTTCAAAAGACAGACAGCCAATCCTAAAAAGCAGTAGAGCTGTTAGGGGTATTCACACCTTACCCTGTACATTTATTTACACTGTACCTACATGTGTTCAGATGTTTGTCAGAATTTCCATCACTATTTTCATTCCTAAGCTGTACCCAGGTGCAATAATCCTCTTGAATTCAGGGTACAAATGAAGTATACATCTGTACACTCCAAAATAAGCACATGTATGTTTGCATGAATTGAACAACACATACTCACTTTATGTATGCGTGTAAAATGCAGTTCCCTATGTTTTGCATGGAGCATCACTCTTTTTGTCCCTAAGGAGTTGCCGTGGGAAATTCTGAGGGTGGTTTGTGTGTTAGTTATGACTTGAGAGAAGAAAGATACTCAGGGAAGAAAAATCAAGGAAAGTTATTTGAATTAAAAAAAAAACTTAGGTAAAACAATGGACCCCCTTTGATCTTGGAAGCTAAGCAGACTTAGCCCTGGTTAGTAGTTGGATGGTAGACCACCAATAAATACCAAGTGCTGTAGGCTGTATTTCAGAGGAAAGAATGGTCAAAACGACCTCTCAGTGTTCCTTAACTAAGAAAACCCTGTGAAATTCATGGGGTCATCATAAATTGACAGATGACTTGAAGGCACATAAACAAGAGAGTGGAGGATAGTAGTGTAGTTGATGCCCTCAGTATAGAAGTCATCCAGCAGGAACTTTGGTGGCAGAGAGTGGCAGGATAATTGCCTTTCAGCCCATGATTGTACGGCAGGAGACAGACTGAGATCCTGAATGGCCGTCTGATCTATTGGACTCCATCCCTCCTATTTTTTGTTTGTTTCTTTGTTTTGTGGTTGTCCTTGTTGCTTTCCTTTCCTCTGTTCATATTACATCAGTTCTTGTCAGTATTTGTATTTCATTAGCTGCCTCTGTTACACTGCTTCTTTATGTGAAGTTCCCTGTTAGGCATTATGCCTACCAAACGCTGATACGTTGTACTCTGTGCATTTTTATAATCTTTTCAAAAGGCCACTTAAGTTAGTGGCTATTGTTTTACCCTGCCATGGACTAGAAGAAATAATGATTCGCTACAAAGCATCACTTGCAAGCTGAAACCCAGCTTGCAAGTGAATCCATACTCCTGGGTCTTCAGAGTGATTTACTCTCACATATCCCTTCCTGGGATTTGCTGTGGCTTTTGGTTACATGGGGACATGTAGATTGGGTCTCTGTCAGAAACCAGAGAGAATGTAAGTTTGGTTCAAAGTGGGCTTGCCAACCATGGTGACAAGGGAGACTGGATTGGGTTACCCATGGCTTGTGTCACTGCACATGTAACAAACGAACAGATAAACAAGGGCTAAAACTGAATAGGGAAGGGAGAGGATTTGGTTTATGAGGCTGGGTTCCAATTTGAAACCAGGTTTTGGAGGCAGGCAGTGTTCTATCTGCCTTGGGCCCTTGTGATGGGGAATTAAGCTGATTAGCCATTGTTTGGAGAAATACTCTCTGTTATATTTGTATTGCTGGCTGCCTGTTAGCTTGGCAAGTAACCCATGGAATAATTGTAAATATTCAGATGCATTACTAGTAAATATGTTGAAATTGATTTCATTCCACTCCTTGAAAAAAAAATCCCTGTTTTTTAATAGTTTCTGGTTCCTTTTTAAATATGTTCTTAAATCTGTCAATATGTGTCTTAAAGAAACTGAATCAGTTGTTTCATGGTTTTGAAGTTAAGACATCTTTTGTCTTAGAAGGCCTTTCTTTTGTCTTCACTTTGAATGGTAATGCATAGATGAAGATCGGTTATTCTGCTCAGTGTTGAATCCATGTAAATAAGAGTGATGATTGGCTCACATATTTTGTATCTAATTTCTCAAAAAGGTTCGAGTAGGAGAAGTGGGTGGAAATACACTTGGGTTTTTTGACTGTCACTTCAGCCCAGATGGCTCAATGATTCTTGCTCATGCATTCCATGGAGCCCTGCATCTTTGGAAACAGCAAACAGAAAACAAGGCAAGCCAGTTTATTTCTACTTCTAAAATGAGATAACATGCACTGAATATTGTAATATTGTGAGTGATGTCTTTTTGCTCTTTCAACACAAAGAACTATAAATCCATTCTGAACACCCCCTTTAATTTGTATCATAAATAGTCATGAACAAGATGAAAGGAACTTAGGTGACTAGGGTTTGCCTCTTGAGTAGTTTGGATGGTAAACTTATTAAGGTGTGAAGTTGCCTTTATTCTGAGTTAGAGCATAAAGCCATCTGGCCCAACATGGTTTACTGGTGTAGTAATTGCATTCCCAGGTATCAGAAAGAGATCTTTTCCAATCCTGCTCCTGGACATTTTAACTGCAGAGTCCAGGACTGAAGCTAGGACTTGCTTACAATGTGTCTGTCTATAAGCCCACCCCAAGCTGCCCTTGTGGATTGGTAGGGAAGTTAGGAAGGGAAGGGTGATGGGCAGTGCAGGGTAATCTTGTCCCTTTGGTTATAAATATTTCAGAACATAAAAAAGATGTTTTTGACATCCAGCAGCTGAACATATGTCTGATATTTCTGCTCTCATCCTATTTTGGATCATCACTTTCAGCGAGCATAAATCCATTCATTTGGGCCAGCTTGATTCAGAACTTTCCTTTGTTAGCTGTTTTTAGAGACAGACACCTTGCAGCCCATGGATTGCATGTGGTTCTCCTTATCTGTTTTTTTACTTTCCCGCTAACTACAAACCCATGCTCTGATTTTCTTCTATCAAAAAGTCAACTTGCTAATTTTTTTTTAAAGTTGGGCCTTATTTCAGTGTGTGTGTATTTGTATGTGTGGAGGTGGGCTATTTTGCTCTGTCCCCAAAACTGAAATTTTCAAAAAGTGTTTAAAAATTTTATGCAGGGAATCACATTTTTGAATGGAGTGCGGGCTCCCTTGGGTTCTTAGAGGGCAAACTTGGCCCTTGAATCCACTGATGTTTCTCAGCTTTGATTAATCTGTGATCTACATTGTTTTGCATTGAGAGGATCTCTGTATCTAACATACCTTTTGAGTGAGCCACAACCTATAACATTGATGCTCTTGATTTAACAGAGAGAATGGACTCCAGAAGTGGTGATTTCAGGACATTTCAGTGGCGTGCAAGCTGTGAAGTGGGACCCAGAGGGAGAATTTATCATCTCTGTTAGTTCTGACCAAACAACAAGAATCTTTGCACCATGGAAAAAAGAGAACAAAGAAGAGGTGGGTTTCTGATTGTTTTTTAAAGCAAGGTTGTTGAATTTTGCCTAAGATACATTCTAACAGTATGTGAAACATTTACAATGGTTTACCTCAAATTCTCCTCTCTTTCTTTGCTCAGTGCTCTGATCTGTAAATTTGGTACTTTGGCATTATCACAATATTGCTGAAGTGTAAAAAATTCTAGTTATTGTACTGGAAACGGTTGTTTAAAAAGAATGGTTGGTTATTTGTAGACCTCCTTTTAGATTTAATCTGTTGTTGTTTATGTAGTATTTGTTGTTCTATCCATTTTCCTGTGAGGAATACAAATGTATTTAAAGAGAAATTTTGAACCAGCTTGGTGTGGTGAATGGAGCTGGACTTAGACTTGGTTGGGATATTGGACTTTTAGTTGCTCCATATTCCTTTTCCATGCAGGGTCCTTTCCTCTACACTGGCTTGTTTGCTTATGAATGAAAGAGGATCTCTGGTATTTTCAGGGAGGACTGAGATGGAGTAGAAGCAGGAATGCTGTAGAGGAAATGGATTGAAATATACTTGTGGAGTTGACATTAGATTAATGGGGTAAAAGTTCTCAATTTTTCTCTAATAGACTACAAAAGACGTATGTATAAATAAATAAATGGTTATTTTCCTAGGTGTCATGGCATGAAGTAGCAAGGCCCCAAGTCCATGGGTATGACATGCAGTGTCTAGCAATGATTGGGCGATTTCAGTTCGTGTCTGGAGCAGATGAGAAAGTTCTTCGTGTTTTTACTGCACCCAGGAATTTCATTGAAAACTTCAGCAGCCTTTCTGGTATATCTCTGGAGAAACTGTATTCTGGAGTAAGTGTGTATTTACTTTCTTTTAAAAAGAAAAATCAATAATGACTTTCCACACTATAAATTTAGAGCACTGTATGAGACTTGGCAGAGTTTTGAACATATGAAAATGCCACATTGAGTCAGGTCGTTGGTCTAGCAGAGCCTACTTGGACTAGCAGCAGCTCCCTAAGGTCTCTGGTGGGTATTTCCACTTGTCACCTAAGAGACTTTAATTGGAGGTACTTGGGACTTATCCTGGCATCTCCATCATGTAAAGTATCTACCACTGAGCTATACTTGCTCTTTTGTTTCTTGGAGACACATAAATAATGTAGGAGTATGGAACTCTCTTACAAACAAGAGAATCAAAGCTAGTGTGAAAGTTCCGCATGATCACAAAGTTTACATGTATAGTTTTGCAACAGAATTTTGAGACTGAGTTTGGATTTTTCTAGCAGTCACTGTTTTTTGTAACATAGATTTGGAGCTAGCTTGGTGGAGGCTGGAAGCCCCTGATGTTCCCTGGCGTGTAAAGCTGTGGTGGAAGAGCGTGGTGCCTCTCAGCCATCTTGATTGTTAATTCCATTACAAATATGCACTTGTGCTTGTATGAAGTAGCAGGAGATAATATGCATACCAAATTTCAGTTTTATAGCTCATGGAAGGTCAAGTTAAAGGCTTATTAACCTTTTTAAAGCTGGTGAAATAAACAGTTTGTTTACAAGTGAGAACAGATCTCCAGTACTTATGTGGAACATTTTTCTTTAGGAAATGATTGATCTTCCAGAAGGGGCTACTGTACCAGCGTTGGGTTTGTCTAACAAGGCTGTCTTTCAAGGTAATATGCTTCCGTAGTTGATTAACCATACCTTGTTTTGTCTGAGACTAACAAACTTTAGTTGATTTTAACCATAGTTTGTTTGAAACAACAAAACTTGTATGTGTACATTAATAAAAGTGTTTTCTTCTGATATACAAACACAGCCATTCTCTTTCTTCTTCTCTGTCTTGTTATGTATGTGTGCTGTCTAGGCATAGAATTATTATTAGTAAATAGCTAGATATAGTTGATTTTGACTGTTGTTGAGTTCTTATAGTCACTACTGTTCAGATTAGACGAAGCCTGGTGCTCATGTTGCCCTCTCAGTGTTGTTGGGCTGTAAATCCCATCCGTCTTAGCCAGCATAGCCTGTGATAAGGAAAAATGGTGCTGAAGTCCAGCAAAATCTGGAAGGCTACATGTTCTGTTGTGTGTGTTTGTGTGTCTTCAAGTTGATGTATGGCAACCCCATGAATTTCATGGGGTTTTCTTAGGCAAAGAGTATGCGGGGGAGGTTTTGCCAGTTTCTTCATCTGAAATATAGACTACACTACCTGGTATTCATTGGTGGTCTCCCATTCAAATACTAACCAGGGCTGACCTTCCTTAGCTTTCAAGATCAGGCAGTTTCTGGTGCCTTTCCCTAGCCCTGGGATAAACAAAACTGAACTAGATGGAGAAATTGTTAACATACTAAAAGGCAGATTCTTCTTTTTTTAGAAATTGGTTAGATTTCTTATAAGGCTTTTCCATAATTATCTTGGTTACAGCTGTTTCTGCCCCACATAATAGTCTAGCAATGCAACCTTTGCACGTCTACTCACTGGTAAGCCTTGTTTAGTGATACTGATTTCCAGGTAGGAGTGTATAGTGACATTCTCCAACCCGGTGGCTCCAGAAGTGTTGAAATGCACTTCCAGGAATCCTTCAGGCAATATAGCTGTCAATGTATCTGGAGGCCACTAGTCTGCAAAAAGTTACTGTACAGGATTGCAGCATTCACTTATAATAATGTGTGGCTTCTTTCTGTTGATAAACCCGTTAGTAACCCCATACTGTAGCAGTGAACTATTGGTCACACAGTTCATTGTGATTACCAGGCTTCAAAAGCTCTAAGTCCCTTTGATGATTAATTTTTTGCACCATGATTGCTCTCTAATAATTTCAGTGCATAGCCTGCCTTGCTACTTAGACATGGATCTTAACAAAGCAGATGATGACAGGTTAACTTGGAGGTGTGTCTGAACTTAGGTGCTGCACGTTCCCATACTGTTCTGATCTAGTAGGAACCCATGATTTTTTTTCTGAAACTTTCATTTGTGAACACAACTGGTTAACAAATATGAGTGTCACACTTCATGACTCACACCCATAGTTGATGGTTTGGTAAAATTATTCTGTTGCATGTATTTTAAGCTTTTCTTTTTTGAATGAAATGCCTTTCCTCTATTAATATATTTAGTGCCATTGTTATGAAACAACAAGCTGCATTTGGTACAGAAATAGGCCTACAGAGCTCTGCGTGGGATCTCACAAGGGCTGGAGTAGAAGTATTGATATTCACAACTGGGCCAATAAGAAATAAAGATAGTGCTGTATTCTCAGATAGGCTAAAGGAGCAATCCACAACATATGAGTTAACCCCTTGTACCAACCTGGTTGAGGAAGAACCACTGTAAAAATGACAGTCAGAAGGCTAGAACAGTATCTTTGGTCTAATTATGAGAATTAAATGTTACTAGAACTTTAGAGGGCCATAAAAATGACTACACCACATGAAATCCAAGAAATCAGACAAGATTATTATTAAATAAAACTAGTAAGACATTCACAATTTTAGGTGGAATGAGCCTGAATATTTGTGAAGGGAAAAATATGACTGCTGCAAATATCCTCAGCACATGCTCACACCCACACATCTTTGCCTGCTCTGTGCACAGGTACATTAACACTGCTGTATGTGACCCTTAAGGGAAGGCTGGATCACATGGATTAGCCACAAAAAATGCCCATCAGTATGAAATGACAAAAGGACATATTGAGATGAAGATTAAATCTACTTCTTGGCCTCCCTGACTTGTAAAATATTATTTAGTAGTGTTGGTATTGTTAGTATTAGTAACGATCATGTTATTGCTAGTAATGATAATAGCAACAACACAATTAAACAATACATCAATAGAATGCCTTTCTTATTAGAAAGGAACTGGCTTCTTTTTTCAAAAATGACATCTCACTTTTTGACATAAAATTCCCTTATTCTTAAAAAGGCTGTTAACAGCACAATCCTGTACTTCTTTACTCAGAAGTAAGTGCCGTTGAGTTCAGTGGTACTTGCTTCTGGTCAGTTAGATACATGATGCATAACAGGCTGAAAGATACAGTATTTCTGCAAGGGAACTTTTACTCCCATGGTCTTGGTGCTATGGCACAGACAAACACATTGCCTCTTTCCTTTGCTCCCCCCTCCTTCCCTCCCTGTCATTCTTTCTTGCTATTATAGAGTAAGCTTGCTTCTGTCTGCCTAGAGTTGTGCCCTCAGATCCCATTTCTGGTTATTTTCTTGGTTACTCTACTGTGTGGTTAAATACTGGCAGCAGTCTTGTTGTTTTTATATATAATGCAGTTGTAATTTATATCTGCCACAGTCTGTCTTACATATTCATAAATCAGATAGATGCTTGAGGTATGTTACATAATTTTGAAGGTACAGAACTTGTCTCACATTGCAGCATTTGTATTTTGACCACTTTATAGAGTAGAAGAAAAGGACTGAGTGTGAAATTTGGACTGTGAGATTATACCAGCTTCTTGCCAGTCATGAGAATTATTTTCCAAGTCCTCCCTTGGCTTGTGTTGTAAGGCCCAAATGTAATTATCTTGCAGAGTGTAACATTTCTTAATCTTCCTATCCAAAGCTAATTAGATTATAGACCAATCTTCATTCAGATTTTTCAAAATCTGAAGACTGTGGTTGTTCCTTTCTGCTTAGTATTTCTTAGCCATTCTATCTTTGGGCTGTTGTTTAGTTGCTCACTTCAAAAGCAACATAATCTTTTACAGCTGGAGATACAGCAGTTCAAGCAACTGAAGATGAGGAAAAACTGAGCAGTGCTTCCAGACAGTATCATGAGAATTACTTTCAGCCATGTAGTCTGGCAGGTAAGCAACACATCAAAATGCTATGTATTAAGTTCAAGAATGAGGTTTATGGAGCTGATATGTGAGAAGGAAGATAAAGGAGGAGAGCTTTGTTGTAAGAAAATGATAATATGTTGTTGTTGCTGCTGCTGCTGCTGCTGAGTGCTTTCAAGTTGTTTCCGACTTATGGTAACCCTAAAGCAAACCTATCATGGGGTTTTCTTGGCAAGATTTGTTGAGAGGAGATTTGCCTTTGCCTTCCTCTAAGATGGAGAGGTTGTGCTTTCCTGAGGTCACCCAGTGGGTTTTCATGGCCAAGGGGGAATTGAACTCTAGTCTTCTGAGTCCTACTCAAACCCCCAAACAAGTATACCATTGGTGGCTCAAGAAAACAATAAAACTCAGTTCTAAACCAAATTATTTCTTCCAGAACCTCCCACAGAAGATCATCTCTTGCAGAACACACTGTGGCCTGAAACCCAAAAGTTGTAAGTTACTTGCTCTGTAGATCTAGAAACAAAGGAAAATAATGTGTTCTTTTCATTTCTTTTAATTTTTCAACCATATTCCCACAAATGGCCTTGACTATTTCTGTATTTTACATGATGATGTTCTGGGCGAATGGATGAATCTCTTATTTCAAAACTATGTTTGAATATCACTGCTGTCACACTTCATTCAAATTGTTCAGGTAGCATACTTGGTGGAGCACGTCAAGACTGTTTACATTTTATCCTGACAACAATGTTGGTACATGAAATAAGTTTGTTGGCTAAGGGGCGTGAACTTGAGTCTCAAGTCACAACAACATGGAGATAAGAACAATGCTGTGTGTGATGGCCAGAATTCTACATCAACTGCTGAGTTAAGTGTATGTAACTACTGGCATGATGGACCTCTTTCTCACTATGCAGCTGATGCTCCATAAGGTAGGTAATGGTCGTGGGAGTTATGATCATGGCAGTAGTGTCAGAATTGTGGCTAATTAGTGCCTGTGAGTACAGAACTGTTACAAATAGGTAACTGTTCTGTATTCACAATCACTACTTAGTGTCACAGATGCCAGCTGCGTGTTGCCAGGCAACAGAGTACAGGGTCAGCAGGAGGCTGTAGAGACACAGAGACAGGTAGCAGTTCAGAGTGCTTGCCTGTCCAAAACGAAACAAAGTTAAAGTCAGTCCAAGAGCTCAGGAACCCAGCAGGCAGCAAAATCAGACAGTCCGGAGGTCAGAGAGCCAGGCACACAGTGAGCAGAGCGTCTGTAGTACACAGAGGCAAGGACTGGCAACACATGAGTTGTTTCTGGTGTCAAGGCACTGCCCAGTGCCTTCCTTAAGAAGGCTGGAGCCAGCTGGCTCTCATCCCAGCCTGATTAACTCCTGGTACACTTGCTTCTGTGTGTCCTCCTTCAAGGCTGCTGTTCACCTGGGAAAGCTGAGTCCTGGCCTGTGACACTTAGGCCCTGTTTGCACTGCATTTTCGATGTGAAAGGGCCCCTTGAGCATCGCGCACATGTGAGGAGTGGTCCACATGACGCACTCACATTTGCATGATGCTCCAGGGCCCAGCAGGGACCACTCACACTTTTTTTCATTTTCGGCATGAAGCCAAAAGTGGTGCACAGTTGCTCATTGCTCCAGGGGCCCGCGTGCACTTACCTTACGTTCGGAGCCGCGGGAGCTGGGCCGGTTGTGCTTCCTGTCCAGTGCAGCCTGCGAAAGGAAGAGGCGGGGCTCTCGTGCGAGCAGGAAGCTCGTGCAGAGCCAAAGAAGCAGAGAAGTGAGAGCCTCTTTCTGCACCCCAGCGCTGAAAATAGGTGAGTTGCGGAAAGGGCCTTAGTCACGATAGTGATGCTATTGCCATGATCATAACTCCTGCTTTACCAGGCATCAGCTGCCTGAGGAGAAGGAGGTCCATTCTGTTGGTGATGAGAGCATGGGTAAGTAATGTTTCTGTCAGGTTTGGGAGGAAGTGGTCAGTCCAGGAGAGTTATTTAGTTAATTGTACTTAACTTAGTTAACCTGGTCTACTTAACGAAGTAGCAGATGTAGAATACTGGCCTATATTTGTATTTGACTTGCAGCCTACCCCTTTCGAAGGGATTAGGACAAGTAGCAGTATGGTAATTAGTATATCTTATCAGCTCACCACTAACAAAGAATGTGGGTTTCCAGGCTAGGAGTGGGGATTGTGCAGTTCTCCAGTTGTTGTCGGATTGCAACTCTTAGCATTCCTCACCATGCTGGCTGGGTTATGGGAATTGCAGTCTAGGAACATCTGATTCCCATCCCGTCCTATGACAGGCAAAAATTGGTAGCTTAGTTAGCACTTGAACCAGTAACTTTCTGGCTTACAAATTGAATTAACAACTATTACACTACTGCATTTGGTGAACAGGAAACAGTTTATACATTCTTAAAAAGCAATAGTGGCCATGAAAAAAATTCCAAAATCCAACACTGTTATTGGCCTATATAAAAATTCAGAAAAATGTGCAAGCTTTTGAGATTTCTTCTTTAGGCAGGAGCTTGCAAAAAGCAAGAGTGAGGGAAGGGAGGAAAGAATGAGTAATGTCCTGGAGTATATGAGAACATAGTGTTGTAATGGTGGAGAAAAGACCTGCAGACATTTAAAAGAAGTCTAGTAGATAATATGGTGGTTTTAGATTTCAATTGCAGCTGCCCCCCAGATTGCTGGGAGCAAAAACAGCAAAAAGTATGATTCATATTTGAAAATCTATTTTCATTGGTCCTGAATACAGTGCTTTGTAAAAATGAGAAATGAACAGTAGACAACTGAGTGGCTGGTTGTGTGAGACCAGTTTCAGTGTGGCAGTAGTTTGTCTAGTGGAAGAATAGTTTACTTGGATAAAATCAGTGTTTCTTTAAGTGTAGGACTGATAGTCTCTCAATAGGCAGTTGGAGATAGATTATTTCCAGGTCCATGGAAAGATTCTGCAAGTTTCGCATCCTGTAATGTTTCCCAAGGCAGCCTAGTTTGTTCTCTGCTTTCTCCTTCTCCTTCTCGTCCTCCTCCTCCTCCTCCTTCTTGTACCTTTAAAGGAATTTAAACTGAGGCAACACACTTTGGAAAGTTTTTCACATTTTTGGCAGGCGGCACCACAGAAGTGGCATAATTTTGAGCAGTTTGGCTGTAGTGAATCTAAGGACAGGAGTCTTGGAATATTCATAGGGATGTAAAAGTGTTGCTGATTTACTCCAACTCCTTTGCGAAGGACATTTCCAAAGATCTGCACAACTTTTAGCTAATTAACCTGAATACAGACTGTGGTCCACGTGGTCCTGTTTTTTTTGCAGTTCCAGTCAGATATCAAAAATTTTGCTCTTGAACTGTAATCAGCTTGGTTAGTCACAAATGATGCAGCTTAGCCATGGTGACAGCAAGATATGGTATACACCAGTGCTTCTTAACCTAACTGATGTGGTAGGCCAGCAAGAATTTTATTTTCCATTTGCCAGGCAGTGGCACCTTTTTTATGCCCACTGGATGTCTTTCTTTTTTTTTCCCTTTGAAACTTCCTGCAGCCAGTGGCTCATGGATCAGTCCCTGGACCACTAGTTTTTAGTAGCACTGGAGTACAAAAAAAATTGGAAACCTCAAAGGTATCTAGGCATTCTGTCCTGGTAATATCAGAATATGGTACTACATAGGTTTCATGTTGACAGCTTATATTAAATAGGCTCCTAAAAGTAGCTTTTAACTGAAACAGAGAACTGCACCAGTACTGCTGCTCTGATAGAAATCATGATTGTTCCAGTGACTCAGTCTTGCATTTATTATTGCAAAAATTTCATGAGTGCCATTTAGAAGTATCCCACGGAGGGGTCAACATGGGGTTAAGATTAAGCTAATTAAAATTCTAACTGGAGGCTATTGCCAGACTCATCTAAGGATAAGAAAGTAGTTGTTGGGTAACTGTATTAGACAGAATAGCTATATTGGTCTGCAGCAGCAGGAGGAAGATAGAAAGGTGCCACAGTATTTTCTCGAAGCAGTAAGCTCTTTTTAGTGTTTCACAGAATTTGTCCCCTGGTTTGATCTTAGCAGTGGAAAATCAATGAGGAATATGTTAGAGGGCATGGCAGAACCCTCATCTGCAATACATTACATCTCAAAATGGTATTTGAGGCAGTATGTTATCTAGTTCTGTTCATCCAGCTCAGCACCCTTCAGTCCTTTTTGGACTGCAGTCTCCCTTAGGGCTACCTTGTGTGGTCAGGGAAGATGAGGCCTATAGCCCAACGTATGTGGAGGGCACTGTGTTAGACTATATTGCATATAGTGAAAAACAAAATCATATGTTGACACAATAGCTGCTTTTATACTGAGCATGTAGGGACCAATCATTGTCTGCCTTTCTTGCCAGCCTTAACTAGAATTGATGAGCTATTGTAAGGAAGAGAGCAGAAACACTCTGGCTGGAGGCGCATGTGATATTTCTCTTCTTGACTTAGTAGCTTTCCTAGTAAATTTGGAGAATCAGATATATGAAAGAGAACAGGACTTTTGTAACTTTTAGACGCTGTGCAGAGACATTCTGGCAGGGTCAGTTCAAGCTGTAGTTGGTGAAAGTCCTTCTTTTATACAACAAAGCAGTATCATGGCTGGGTTTAGGGTGGGAAAGAGTGAGGTTTAAATCTATATTCAGTCATGAGGTTCACCTGGTAGCTTCAGAGCAATCATTTTCTCTTAACCTAACTGAAGATGATGTAGTTAACTCATTTTGATTTTTCATGAATGTGCTCTAAATTAATTCAGTAAAGATCAATAAAGGTTTAGCCATTTAGCTTTATTTGCTGATTGAATGCACTTAATAAAGAAATAATTGTTAACTAATCACAAGCCCCATCTTTGCAGCCTTCCTCAATCTGGCACCCTCTAGAACCCATTAGTCCCCAGTCAACTATTTGGGATGATGGGAGGTATAGTTAGCACATTTGAGAGTAGAGTTTTAGGGAAGGGTATTCAAGAGCAGGGATGGAAATCTCCAAATGTTGCTGAACTGCATAACCCATGGTTCCTCAGTATTGCCTAGTCAGACTATGGAAATTGCATTCTCACAACATCTGCAAAGCTGAAAATTTCCCATCATTTCCATAGGGGAATGAAACATCTGGATACATTTAAAAAAAAGAGGAAGAGAAAGATTTGAAACCCATAATAATCCTTGTGGATTGTGTAAGGTAGCTCTAATAAGCTCAGAGGAGTGACTTTTTCTAGAAGACAGCCTTTAGCTGGCTGGTTAATGATGCTCTGAGAGGGATACTCTTTACATTCAGCAGATATCTCATTATGAGAGAAGGTCAGAGGAACAGGTAGCAGAGATGTAAGTTTAATAAGGCTGGTGGCTCCCCATTCAACTGAACAGATAGTTTCCCTGTAACAGGGACGATTTTGTGGAAAAGGAAATTCTGTTTCTAAAGCAGGGTTGTAATTTATCAAAGAACACACCACATAGATCTACTGAGTTTGAGGCTGATGTGGACATCCCATGCGTGATCAAAATGTTAATTTTGCATGTGTATGGTTTTTAAAAAACATTAGATATTTGCTGCTCAGAGAGCTGAATTTGAAGCCATTTTGGAGCCTACTTTAATCCATATTTTAATTAGTGAAATTTCCCATTCTGTTAGAAGCTCTTCAGAGTGAGAGCACTGCAGATTGCATATTATAATTACAGGGACGAAGGCATTCCCCTAATTTATAGAAACTGGATAATGATGATGTAAAAGAATTAAGAATAAGGTAACCTCGTTTAGAACAGCCCAGTGAGATGATGAGATGATGATGGTTAGTGTTACTCTCTTTGATGAATGCCACACTTTACTATGAGGAATGATCAGGGAAGCATATAGATGTTTTAAATTGTGCGTATGGGTCTGTGTAGTTAAAAACTCCCAGTAAAAAGAAGAGAGTGAGAGAAGATAGGATAAAACAAAATTTGAAAACTGATAGAAAAGAAAACCCACTTCCCTGCATCCCAAGGAGAAATGATTAGTTCTGTTTCCAAGCCTGTATTGAGGGCCACAGAAAGCACAACTGCCAGCTGCTCCAGGAGCAGGCATATTAACACTTTTGTCTCCTGCGCCAGCCTAGTTCTCACCTCATGACTGGAGTCTATTTCCCTTGGGTGACTGAGTCAAACTTACCTCTCATGGTCTTGAGATCATGGGATTAAAAATCCACTCATTTTTTAAAAAGTCTTTTTCAAGCCATACACATTTTTAAAAAGTATTTCTGAGAGATTTGAGTTCAGCCATTCAGAGAAGCAACTTAAGAATAATACACGGAACTGGTGATGCTCAATTTCTAATCCTAGATTTTTTCTATCTGGACTGGCTTCTTGGATGGTTCCTGTGTATCTCATCATCGGTCTTGATTATGTTTGCTGGGCCAGAATTTCTCTTAGAATAATAGAATCACAGAAATCTAGAGTTGGAAGAGACCACACAGGCCATCCAGTCCAACCCCCTGCCATGCAGGAACACCCTCAAAGCAATCCCGACAGATGGCCATCAAGCCTCTGCTTAAAAACCTCCAAGGAAGGAGACCCCACTACACTCCGAGGCAGCATATTCCACTGCCGGACAGCCCTGACTGTCAGGAAGTTCTTCCTGAGGTTCAGGTGGAATCTCCTTTCCTGCAGCTTGAATCCATTGCTCCTTGTCCTGGTCTCTGGAGCAGCAGAAAACAAGCCCTCTCCTTCCTCTACGTGGCATCCCTTCAAATATCCTTCTCAAAATGGAAAAATGAGTGGGACTCCTCCTTCTCCATTGTGCATATAACATTGGCAGAGGCCCAATTCTTATAATCTTCTTCCCTAATTTTTTCTTAAAGAGAAAGAAGTAGCTATGCCTACTGGCTTTTGGGCATTTCCATGGAATGCTTGGCTTGCCAACAGTGCGTGGTTTCAGCAAATAATTGAAAGATAAATTTGTGTGAACTTCTCTTAAGAGCTCATACCATAGTCCAAGCTTTCAGATAGGTGACAGGTCAAACATGATTTGGAGTGACTTGTTTGCCTTTGTTTCCCATTTGCTCAAAACTTGGTTTCATAAATTCACTCCCTTCTTGAGGGGACACACCTGCCCTATGGTTTGTCTCTGATCTGTAAATTTAGACAGAACAGCAAACCACTGTCGGCACATACCTAAGGAGTCTCATTCAGGCCAAGTACTCAGTGTGTGGGTGAGAGAATAGGGAGCATGCAGACTGCCTATAGCATAGCATATTTGACAACACATTCCTTTCTATGCATGCAGGCTACCTGTAACATTAGATCTGTATTTGTAGCAACCTTTCCTCTTCCTCTTCCAACACCCCATGTATTCTGAATATTCTCTTGAACAGTCCTCCAGAAAAGGCAGTATATATTTGCATCATTCCATCTTGAAGATCTAAGGGAAAAGAAAGACATCATCAATTCCACCCCTTAATTGTAACAGCCCTTGATTGCTCTAGCTGGATAATGAGCCAATAACTTTCTTTAAGGCTTGGGATTTTTCTGCACATTTTTTGAAGCAGTAAGCATTGTATTTTGACAGACACTAAGCAAATATTGTTAGTTCCCAATTGTAATTGTGTGGTATTAATCTTGAAAGGAGTGATGTGAAATCATGTAAAATTGAGGCTTAATGTTGCCATAACAGCAAGAAAAACAGTTAGGAGCTGGATTGCTAAAAATAGAGTATTTCATAGTTGGATTTCTGTGCTTAATATTGTTGTCTCAGCATCAGATTTCAGAATAAATTTTTAATTTTGATAAATATTTAAGGAGATAATGCTGTATAGGCATCTACTGAAGTGTTTGAATGTAAAGATCATATTTTTAGAAAATATAGACTTTGAAGCATCTTAGATATCTTATAATTTGTTTTCTTATTGGGAGGTGAATCCAATTGTAGTCCCAAACAAAGTTGATTTACTGCAGTGAATGGGACTTGTTAATTGTGACTTAAATCAGATTTAACCCTTGGTTGCAACATACATACAAAACCAATGCCTATAATTAGACTTTTTTTGTTGATGATATTGGGAGTCTGTTAGAGTTTATGATATATACATCTAGTATAATAGAGGTTAGATTCTTAAAAGTCAGGTATAATATGAATCAGCACTGGCTTACACAAGCATGTAATTCCTGTATACCGCTTTATTTGCTCAGCATCAGCTATTGTTGTAAATAGTGTTGAACTGGGGTGATTTGTAAGTTCTGCTTGCAGCTTTATACATGAGATTGTGGGGGCTTTTAGAACATTTTCCATGCCTTAAATCAAATAAAATCTTAACTTGCATGTTTATTTGGCTGTATATCTAAATCAAAAAAGTAGCACATCTTAATTCTATATGCCATTTCTGGAAAGTTTTCCCCATAACTAAAAGTATTTCAACTAAAATGTTTTATTAGGGAAAAAAATCAATAAAAATACATAATGTAGTTTTAAATATTATAGTCAAAGCTCTAGTCACAAATTATTTTTATTGGAATATTATATATTTTGCATTCAGTTCAAAGTAGGCTGCATATATAAAAGAGTTACAGCACTGGAGGATTTACTTCACAATATATTTTTGAACAGCAGATTTACTCTGACCTTAGAAAAAGAGTTTCTAGTGCTGTTTCCAAGGAAAGCAAAGCATTGGCAAATGAAAGAGAAGCTCAGCTTCTTATTACAAGGAACAAATCAGCATGCTACCTACATGGTTGCTAGTCTTGCAGCTAAGTCTGTTAATTTCAGGAAAAAGAGTTGTAGATATGAAAGAGACTCTGACTGCTAAGTATACTAATTTAACCTTGTATAAACTTCCTAGATTTGTATTGTCCCCCGACCTGTATCATTACATTCTTATTAAGTTTTGTGAATAAAGTTTATAACATATTTTAAAGTATCTTTTTCTTCTAGGTGTACTTTAAATTTATTTTAAACAGTTTCGATATGGTTTATTGAAGAATAATAATTCTAATAGGTTGATGACAACAGGAATATTTCCATTACATATAAACTGGGAATTATATACAGTACTTCCACGTAGACTAGAAGATATCATTAGCAAGTGATCTATCTACTAAGCCTAGCAGTGTTCATCCTGTTCTAAGAGAGTTATTGTGTTGCTAAAGCAAATCCGAAAATCTTTGACCCACAGGCTCACAGATGCTTTTGGGTCACCTCCTTTCTTTGACCCTGACCCCTGCACACAAGAAGTGCAGGGAAATCTCTGAGTTTCTCCTGCTTTTCTGTGTACATGCCTCCTTCCAGTAAGGAGGGAGAGTGGTGAGTGAATGGGCCACCTTCAGTTCGCATTTGAAGTTGTTGGCTAAGCCCTGACTTCAGGATTGAGCCTGTGCTGACTGAAGGTGACTTGGCTTCTTATTCCTCTTCACATGGGAGAGACGGAGAGTATGTGAAGTCCACTGCTCTCAGCTGGTGTTTGTAACCGCTAGCTGAGTCTTGAGGTTATGGTTGAGCTAGTGCCGGCAAGCTGAGAATACTTTGTTCTTCCACCCCCTCCTTTGAGCAGGAGTGATGCATACCTGATAGATACAAAAAAAATTCTCTAGTTTTTAAATAATTTTAAACCTTTGAATTAATTAACAGTTAAGATCTGGCATCAAAAGCCGTTGTCTTATCACTACTGCATTTCATTTGTCATTTTAGATACGGCCATGGCTATGAAATTTTTTGTGTTGCCTGCAATAATGCCAAAACTATTATTGCCTCAGCGTGTAAGGTAAGGAAAAGTAAAGATATGAAATTTGGGTGATAGGTATGTTGGCTTTAATCATGCTGAGTGGTTTTAAGAACATCTGGACAGGCTTGTTGGCTTAAGTTGTGGGTGGCAACTGCATGTGGGCGTTTGGAACAAGTATGTCCCCTTGGCACCCTATGGGTGGCACCTCAGCATGCCAAAATACATCTGTTTTTCTCCAGGGTCCCTTTCAAAATGATGACTGGAAGGGACATCACATCAGCTCTTCAAACCATTTTGAAAACAGAGGCGTTGAGAATGGGTGTTTCTGGGGGTGGGATTTGGGGTGTATGAAGGTGTTTTTGCATGTATTTGCATATTTGAGGGACTTACTGTGGGTCTGGGGATGGGGAATTGCCCCAAACTCCTGCAGTAAATGGAGGTGGGATGGGGTCTTTGGAGGACTGGCAGAAAGTTTGAAGGGCTGCAAGAGTATGGTCCGGACATGCCACTCTTTTCCTCACCCCTGGATTAAATTGGAAGTTCTTGGGTCTACTATCCTGCTTCCCACAGTATGCAACCAGATGCGTTGGAGAGGTCTGTAGGCACAAAGGTAATACCCCTCTCCAGTTCTTGCTCTCCAGAGACTAGTTCTGACAGGCATACTGTTTAGTACATTGGCTTTATTTTGAGCCATTCTTTAGTTAAATAACAAATATGAAGATTTGTATCTTAAAAAACATATTTGAAAATGTGTATTTTTAATGTTCATGTGAGACGAGATTCCATAGTATATTTTGTGGATGATTTCCCATATGTATTATCAATTGTAATGCTGTAGACCAGTGGTTCTCAACCTTCCTAATGCTGCGACCCTTTAATACAGTTCCTCATGTTGTGGTGACCCCTAACCATAAAATTATTTATTTATTATTTACAATGCCTCCCCCCCCCGGCAAAGGCTGCCTCGCCGGCCAGGAACAGAGGGGCCGGCAGGGAGGGAAAGAGGAGCCACGTGTCTCCCCCGGGAAAAAACTCCGAGAACCCCCCTGGGCTCTGCTTCTGCTTCGCTCTGGTTTCCACTGGGGGGGGGCAGTGTGGGAAAAGTTTCCAGAGTGTCGACCCTGGCCGGGGGGGGGGAATCCCAGCACCTTTGTCTTTTGCGCCAGGCACAGCTCACCCCCCTGGAAAAGCACCACCTTGCGGCCCCCTGCCCTTCCGCAGCGCCCCCCTCCGTGGCGAGTGGGGCAGGGGCCGTGGCGAGGAGGGGGCCTACCCCCTGTGCTGCTGCCACACCCCCAAGCTGGCCCTTCAGGCGGGAGGTTCTCCCGGTAGTGGAGAAGGGGAGCGATTTCAGTCCCTTCTGAACAGGGGGCAGGAGGATGCGAGTGCGTGGCTTGCGCTTGGGCACCACCACTGAAGAGGGAATGGAGCCTAAGACCATCAGAAATACGTATTTTCCGATGGTCTTAGGTGACCCCTGTGAATGGGTCGTTCGACCTCCAAAGGGGTCGTGACCCACAGGTTGAGAACCGCTGCTGTAGACTGATGAAGAGCAAAGTGAGTTTTCAGAAGGTCAGGGCGAATGTAGCCATTTTAATGCAAAATACTATCTCCTGCCAGCATAAACAGAATGTGAACCTCTGGAAACCAAAGCCTATCAAAAATACAGTCTGTTCTTAATAGGAAGAATGAGTACTATTAAAATGACCGTAGTTACGAAAGGTTTTTTCCCCCTCTACTTTGTGAAATGCCAATGTGTTACAACAACAATGAAAAATAATTAATAATTTTATTTGGAATGGAAGACTTGATATAGGAATGAAAAAATCAAATAAATCCTAGGAGAACAAAGAATTAGGAATCTCTAAGAACAAAAAATATTTTAAGGTGAATAAATTGGTATAGCTTGTATTAGGGATGAAAAAGGTTTGCAGATTTTGTTTCTTTCAAGTCAGGGCAATAGCAAGTAAAGTGAAAATGGAAATTAGAAGTAATACATTACAAGTAGTGACATCATATGTAATATTTTACTTGTGGCATAATGTTATTTTTTAAATAAAATATGACTGGAAATTATGTAATTTTTTTTAAAAAAATTGTGGATATTATTCACTGATTGTAAAGTGTTAACTTTGTGAGGTCATTTTGGGGGATTTGGGGCTATTTTTGTATTTTTAAATGTTTTGGAAAAACGTGCATAGTTAATGTATTATTAGTGCATTATTAATCTGCTGCTCTTTAAATAACAAGCCATGGCAATAAACATATATATTGAATAATTCATTCATTTTTTAAAAAATATACCATGCTATAGAAGTTTGATATGGCTTTTGAGAAGAAGGTAAAACGGTAGTGACTTGGAATAAATACCAGCAATATTTGGCATCTAATGTTTCCCTAGAAGCATTTGTAATTGAAGACATCTTTTTTTAAAATAAAAAAATAGACATTTGGGTGGTTTTAGTGAATGGAAAATGTGAAGAACAGGTAGATTTTAGGTCTGGACATCAGATGCCTTGTCATAATGTATTACTGAATAAAAGGAAAGATACAGATGAATCTAACATATTACCAGTACATACAGATAAAAGTTTTTTTTTTGGATAGACTTAGGGAAAAATGTTTCTTTTGGAAGAGAACTGATTTGGAAGAGAACAATTAGCCAGTTTGGAAGGGGAAAAACATCTTTTATTAAAATTATATAAAATAATTATATTACCCAGTCATCAAAGGCCAAAAGGAAAAGTATATATGAAGAAAGGGAATGTAATTTATAGACAAGAGTTCTGGAAATTTGAAAGGAAAGGTTTAAGTATTTTCATGGGTAGTTATTATAAAGAGGGTTGCTTTCAAAAGGCCACACAATGATGGTACTTAAACGCTAGCAAAATTAAATGGAAGTAGAGAAAGAAATTTTGGATTTATATGTGGCAGGAGGGCCAGAAGCTAATAAAATACTAGAATGGTCATGCAATTCATTTATAGGGTGCTATACTTAAATGTAAGTCCAGAATCCTTAGTGTTTTTATTAAATTATGTTCAGGAGGTAATTCATTAAGATAATTTTTAAATGTATTTACAAATTTTTGTATGTGTTTACAATTTCTGAAATTTAATTAGATGAAAATATAGATTAAGTCTCAGTAAAACTCAGGCAGTGTGTTGATGGGAGGCTCAGAGCTCCCCTGTCAGCAGTGGAGAGAAAAACACAACTTTTGGGTCATTCTTTTATAGTCCCATGTTCCAGATGTTCTTCAATCATGATGAGGTAGAATTTGCTCTGTGTAGTTTCAAGGAACTCCTTCTTGATTTTGTGAAATATTTTACTTCCACAGCAGTTGAGATGGGATCAATTTTACCTGTGTTGGAATGGGGTTATTGAAAAACCATGCACATAAGGTACATGGGACTTTGTGCCTCATGTGTCTATGGGTGGCTTTCCCCGAAACTGTTCTGTCAGTTTTGTGCAAAACTGGAGGGCTAAATTTAGTTGTTAGTCACAACTGGATTAAATACATTAGATCAGTGGGAACTTGGTAATTCACACTAATGGGACTTTCATTGATTTGATGGATTTCCTCTAATTGGGACTAATTGGATTTAGGCCAATCTGTAGAAGATGAAAAACAATATTTTGTGTATTTTGTTGATAAGCAAATTAGTCACTTTAACATCACTATAAATGGTGTCAACAATACGCCACAGGTTTACAAAACACTTTTCTGAATCTGGCACAATGATGAAAAATCATGACAATAATTATGACTTTTGAATTAACACTTTAAAAACCAAAATTTTCACAGACTTCATAAGCATAGCATACCCTCTCTGTGTACCCTCTGCAGAAATCACCTCATTTGTGAGAAGGAACCCTTTTGTTTGTTTTTGTATATGCCTTTAAATTGCCTGTCAACTTATGGCAACCCCATGATTTTTTTCACAGGATTTTCTTAGTCAAGGAATATTCAGAGGTGGTTTTGCCAGTTCCTTCCTCTGAAATATAGTCTACACCACCTGGTATTCATTGATGGTCTCCCATCTAAGCACTAATTAGAGTTGATCCTGCTTAGCTTCCAAGATAAGACAGGATATGGTGCCTTTGGAGTATTTTGTCTGCAACTCAGTTATATCACTTTCATTTTGGTTTAACTGCCTAGGTTCTATCCTAGGAAATCCTGGCACCCATTCATATTACAGAATTATAGTGCTATTATTCTACATTAACTGCCATGTTTCTGTTGTATAGATTCCTGGGATTGGCAGTTTAGGGAAGGGCATTTAGAAATCTCAGCCAGAGAGCTCTAGTGCTCCACCAAACTACAGACCCCAGGATTACGTACAATGGAACCACAGCAGTTGAAGTAGAATAATAACAGTATAATTCTATAGTGTGGAAGGACCTCCAGGATTTGCAGTCAAGGGAAGGGCATTTAGAGTGTTCCTCTAGTGCCTCACCAAACTGCAAACTTCAGGATTTCATAGGATGCAGTCACAGCAGTTGAAGTGAATCATAGTGCTATTGTTGTACAGCGTGAAAGGGCCCAAGGACAGACAACACATTTAGCATCAAACTCATCAACTTTTAGTAGTGCCAGTGGTAGGAACAGGGAACGTAGAGGGGGCAAAAAAGGATGACTCCATGCAGCCCATGAGTGATATGTTGCAGAGTCTTACAGTTGGTTCTCCACATTTGTGAGTTTAACTTTCACAGATTTGGTTATTTGCAAGTTTCTTTAACCTTTGCCCTTCCTTCAAGTGCTTCTTTTCCAGGGGGAAGCTTCTCTCTTGGTGGCTCTGATCAGGCCGTGCAGCCCCTTTGAAAACTTGTCTCTGGTCCTCCTCCACCAGCATCTGCCTGGCCAGCTAAGATGTGCTCACAGCCCAATTTCTCAGCACCACAAACCTTTTCCTGATGCACCCCCATGCCCATGGAAGGAAATAGGCAAGAGAGAGGAAATATAGGCCCTCCAAGCCAACCCACCCGCTTTCTCTCTCCTTTCCCTGACCGGGGTTGGACCCGGGGTGTCTATTCTCCCCGCCATGCCTCGTCTCTCTTCCTACAGATATACATACATATTTTGACATTTGTGATTTTCCCACTTTTGTGGGGGTCCTGCACCCGCAATCCTAGTTAATCTGGAGGACCAACTGTCCTTGATTGTCTCCTAGTCAGGTTTTATACTGATGGAGTTTTAAAAGCATGGGAGAAAGTATGAATGATCAAATTAATGGTACCGGTATTTATATAGAATTACAAGATGAAAGTATGGAAGTGGTAAAGAAATACATAACAGATAAATTAAACCTGAAAGTTAAAGAAATGAGATATTGATTTTATCATTTATACATTTGTTTTGCTTCCTGAGGTTGGGAAAGAATAAATTACTTCTCCATTTTGTGTAGTAATGTATTTCTGTGTAGTTGTGATTGATAAATTGTGTAAGTTTATATGAAAAGCAATAAAAAAGTAGTTCTTCAGTTAATTATCTGTAGGATTGGCTGCTAAGAGGCATTTAATTTTTTTGGAGAGAAGAGGAAGTGATTGTGTGATTCTATTACAATTTCAAAAATAAAAGTCTGCTGAGTAAGAGGAAATATTTCTCAAACACCTGCTTGTTACTGAATATTGCCTTTCATGTCTTCTGGTGGTCGTGATACATACGTAATATTTCTATAAATGCAATGTTATTTTCTAATACAAGGAAGAAAGAATCACACCAAGATTCCTGCCAAGAAACTACTTTTCATCAAAAGACATGGGAGCACATTCACCCGTCTTCCAGCCATTCATCTGTTAAACCATACAAGTGTTAAAGTTCTTATAGTTATTTTTCAAGGTTGCTTTTGCTCATTCACAGTATTTATTGCTCTCTATTTTACAGGCTTCTAAGAAAGAACATGCAGCCATTATTTTGTGGAGCACTAGAACTTGGAAGCAGCTACAACACTTACCTTTCCACAACCTGACAGTCACACAGCTTTCTTTTTCCCCCAGTGATAAATTTTTGCTAGCAGTTTCAAGAGACAGAAAATGGTCGCTTTGGAAATGTAAAGATAACAGTCCAACAGAGCCAGGTAAAACACTGCAGTTGGTGTCACTGATAGAAAAAGAGTGTTATGTTTTTTAAGAGGTATTAAAATGAATATGTAAGTAACAGTTATGTAAGTATGTTTTAGTCACCTCTTAAAGACTCTTAAAAAAAAAAGACTCCTTTTTCTAATTGGAACCTGAGGAAGTGAGGGTATATAGCTGCATGTTGTATTAATGCATATTTGTTCATTATGTTCCTCCAAGTTGACCGAGACTTATACTGGTCTTATCCCATGGTTTCCCTGGGAAGATTTCTTCAGAGGGGGTTTGCTATTGCCTTCCACTAAGGCCCTTTCTGCAACTTACCTCTTCTCAGAGCCATCGCACAGAGATCTAAGGAAAGCCTTTCTTGGGAAGGGAGTGTGACAGAAGCGCCCCCCTCTGCACTGCCTTCCTGCTGGACAGGAGGAAGCGCAGTGGCTCCACCCCTCCCTTCCACAGTGCAGTCTGGCAGTATCCCAGACCGTGCTGGGAGAGGAAGTACAGCCATGGCACTTCCTGTTGTTCTGCATAACAGTTAAGCGCGGGAGGGAGGTGAGAGGACTGCACAATCACATCTCATTGATGGGAGAAACCTGTCAATGATTTAATTCATGATTGTGATGGGTGGCGACAGGATCGTGACGATGTCATGCAGAACTGTTGTCGCGATCTTTTGGCCTTTGCAGGTAGGGCTGGTGTGCGGAAAGGGCCTAAGGTGAGAGAGTGTGGCTTGCCCAAGGTCACCCAGCGGGTTTCCATAGCTGAATGAAGATTTGAACCCTGGTGTCCCAGAGTTCTTAGCCAACACTGAAACCATGACACTACAATGGCTCTCATATTAGTGCATATATGCTAACAATGTTGAGCTCTAATTATAGTGCTAGTAATTTTGCGATGAGAACTCCAAAGGTCACAAGTACAGGAACTTATGCCTATTGTTCCCACCTACCCACATGACTTACAGGAACAGATGTGGGCCCATATTGAAGCCATGTTGGCAAAGATGTGTCTAGTTGAAAAGCTAGCCTACACTCCACATGTCCAATTATGCCCTGTTCTGATGAATGGAGGGGAGGGGAATGAGTGGGGAGAGGAGGGAGAATTCATAGCGGAGCTGCTGCCATTTGAGAAATCTTGCCAGCTTGCACCAGAACCAGAAACAGATATCTCCCTCCCCTCTGTGGCTGCCTCTCCATTTTGGCTTTTAAATTTTGTCTCCCATTGACACAGATAAATGGGAAAATAAGTACGCTACCTCAAGACCGGTGTACTGTTTTGGCAGAGACTGGAGATGTTACCTTTTGGACTACAGTTCCCAGAGCTTCCCAGCCAGCATGATCATTAGCATGTTGGCTGGCAAGTGTGGCAACTGTATTAAAACAAAGCAAAACAAAAAAACACTTTCCCCAGAATCTGTCTAAAGCCCCTGGAATGCTCTCCCGGGTATTATAGAAGTACAGCCTCAATATGTACATTTTGGCAGTCTCACTTGTGGAAAAACATGGATAAAGACAGTCTGTCAAAATTCTGAAAGATAAAAATTGAGTCTTGTCAAATCTTTTCAGGTTGGAAGCATCTGGAAACCAGGAGGCTTCTGTTTTGTCATTTTAAGTACTGTATGTACCTTCCTGTACCATAGATGAATAAACAAGAATAAAAATAAGATGCAAAAGTGAAAGTGAATAGTCAGTCTCCTGTGCCTGAGGCAAACCTCATAATATACATTTATACAACACCTGGAGCATCATCTTAACAATCCTGTAAGATCAGTCAATAGTATTATCCCCAGATTGCAAATGGGATGCAGAGAGCGCTAGCCTAAGATCACGTACTGAGTTCACGTTAGGGGATAATTTTGAACTAGGAAACTCTTTACTCTCAGCCCACTCTTTTGGTTGCTTCACTACACTAGCAGAAAGGGACAATGCTGGTTTTCTGCAAGCAGTTCGGGGTTTCCCATTAGAAGGAAGGCTTCTTTTTATCCAAGTTTTGAAGATTCTTCCACGTTTTAATAAAAATGGATATCCTGAGTAGCTGTAATCATGGTTAGTGTTCATGTGGCTGTAATGCTAAATCATGGTTAAGACACAGAAAAGTAGTTGGGAATTTGCACAAAAAGCAGGGAGGAAATACCTTTTCCAGAGACTGTGGGTCCTTTCACACTGCACATTTGTAGTGCTGTGATTCTGATTGAACTACTATGGTTCCATCCTATGGAAGTCTGGGATTTCAGCTTAAGGAGGGGGGCATTTAGTTGGAACCATGTTATCTAAAGTGGAATAAGAGGGCTAGAATTGTGTAGTGGGAATCAGCCCCTGGGATTTGCAGTTTAATGAGGGATATTTAGAATTCTCAGTCAGGGTTCCTCTAGTACCTCACCAAACTACAAACCCCAGGATCCCATAGGATACTGTCTTGGCCATTAAAATGGAATCATTGTGCTGAAATTGGTGTGAAGGGCCCTGGCTCACACTCTTCTGTGCTCTGTTGGAAGAAAGCCACTGTTCAGTCTAAAGATGGTACAAGGTAACAGACACTTGGATCTGTGTGCCCAGGGTAGATTTCTGATCAGAAAGAAATATCTTTAGGCATGTGGAAGGTAATCTGGGAATTGTGCGTTTATTTCCTTCATTTCTAAAAGGCTTTGGTAGTAGTCAGAGCAGAAGTGGGGAGTGGTGAAGACTGAAAGCTTCATTCCTTATAATCTTGCTCTGGGAGTGGAAAGTAATTCTCTAAAGTATTATATTTTCCTTGTGCTTGGGGAAAGAAGCTATAGTAGAAGGTTGCCTATTAGGTGACACTGCTTTGGAAATGTGGAACATTTCTGTAGCAATGTTGTGATACTCAGCAAGCTGGAAGCTATGGCAACCTGTCTGCCACCTCTGTTTGAGTCAATAGGTAGCAGTTCTATAGATAAGAAAATTGTGTGGTATTAGTAATTTAAATACACAGTCTAACATTGAACTGCTGAATACTATGTTTCTGTCCCATACATAAGAAAATATGGAGAACAACACTGTAAGACTGTTTTTTAAAAGGCAATGTGTAAATTAAAGATGGATGTACTGCAAAAAATGGATGTAATGTATTCTTTTCTAGATTTGTAAAGTTATTGATTCAAGTATAAGCGATATTGATTTGAGTTCCTGCAGCAATACTGCTGTTTCTAGCTGTTAGTGATAACCTTGTGGGATTTGAGAATAACTAACTGTACTTTCATTGGTCTGCAGACTGCATGCAATTGCAAAAGGAAAGTGAATCGAAAGACAACTATCTGAACTGAATAGATTAGCTTTTCAGCAAATGGATGGCAGTAGATGCTTTCCAACTGTAGCTGGCATCGTCAGAGTCCTCAGCTATCTTGGTTTAGGAAGGTCTAGTTTTTCAGGATGAATAACCTTAGCACAAAATTGAACAGGTGCCTTGGAAGCCTCTGTGGTGATGCAGAGGGGTGCCTCATAAATCAGAAGCACAAGAAGACATTAAAGGATGCATGGAATTGAAATGGTGAACTGGATGCTAGGCATGGGCCCTCAGTTGCCAAAAGATGCTCTAGGTGATTGTGTGCTTCTCTTTAATCTTTTACTGTGCCATTTTCTGAGCGAATTTCCGAAGAACATTTATATCTGTCATTCCAGAACCAGCTTTCTATCTCTTTGGTTGTACTGACACAAACATGACTGGGCACAGTCGCATCATCTGGTCGTGTGACTGGACCCCAGATAGCAAGTATTTTATCACTGGAAGCAGAGACAAAAAGGTAATGTATGTTACAGGAGGCTCTTCTGTTGTGTGTCTATTCTTCATACTATCTTTCAGGTTCTTTCTGCGAGTCACTTTACATTGTCCTTCAGGAGTCTGAAGGTGGCAACAGAGAGAGGACAGAAAGAGGCAAGGGTTGAAAAATGTGATGATGTGTTGAATGTCCACAACTGGGTAGCTGTATGTCCTTAGGTTTCATTCTGGAGGGGAATGAAGTGGGGGATGCTAGCAATAATTGGATTGTTAAAGCACAAAAAATAATAAGTCACTCTGTTATACCCTTCCCTGCACACACACATACATTCTTACTTGTTAACAAACCCCAGTTTGCAGTTTGTGATTACAGAAGCTTTGGCTTCACTGCTAACAGAGAAAACATGAACTTTAGCTCTCACCATCTTTATATACCAATGCCTCTAACTAGCAACTTCTTTTACCTATGCCCTGTTTCACAGGGAAAATCTTCCATGCCCTCAGTTGTTATCCTCCCTTAAGGCCCCAGCAGTTTTCTGAAATATCTTTTCTTTGATGCAGGTGAGCGGTCCTGTGAAGATGGGTTGCCAAATAAGCCTTATCAGTTGGTCCCTTACTTTAATACTGTTCTTGTGCATCAATAGAATTTACTGTGTTTTTGTGACACAAATTTCTTACCAGTCATGGTTTTCACAGAGCCCACTAGCAGTTCTGCTAGTTTTATCATGCCCGTAACAATCTCAGAATTGCTGTAAGCCAGTGTACAGGGCTTCTGCTTTCTCTCAACTTCTGATGTCCTCAAAGGCCCACAAGTCTCTTTCTACCAAGGCATGAATTTATCCTTTAATTACTGCTCACTGTTTCTATGGATCTAAGGCAGCTTTTGGGTTGTGACCAGTTTTTCATCTTATTGCCAGAAGGATTGTCTTTGAATGTTTCTGAGTTGGCTGTAACCAGTTACCTTGCTGACAAATCCAAAGATTGGTGGATGTGCTTCCTTTTTGATGGTTTCCTCTGACATGTTGCAGTGCCTAAATTAATCTTAACCATTTGGGAAATGAAGGGAGAGCATTGTATATGACGCAGGCAGTCTACTTAAAAACAAAGTGTGGAGGGTTTTTTTTGCCTGCGGGTGCAGCCAGCAGCTATTTCTTGTACATCATACCAGTGACGACAGTGAGAGGGATATTTATAGTCAGCCACATCTCTGTGCCAGTCTTTGGCTATATCTTGTGTTTTTAAAACTGTCTTTCCTTTCATTTAACCGTGACAAATTGCTGCATAATAGTCATGTGAATTTGTAGTAGTAAAATGAATGGGGAATCCCTTTGTATCTTAAATGCAATCAAACCCAATGCAGTATGTGTCAGATGCCACATAAACCACCAAACATGTGCTGTAGGATCTTTTGGTCTTTTAGGTGTCACAGCACATTACTGTTTGACCACTAGCACTGTGGTCCTTTCTGAGCAGGGGTTCATATTAGGAAGGCAAGACAGTGGGTGAGAGCATCAGTCCATCTAATCTAGTCAACTCTGACTGGCAGTGTCTCTCCATTGTTTCAAGCAGGATTCTTTCCTAGCCCTTTCCAAAGATCCCTAGTATTTTCAGGGATGCTCCATCCAACTACAAACCAGACCTGAAGCTTAAAAAATCAGAGAAGAACACATATTGGCTTACTTTGTTCCCAAGCCATTAGCACCAGTCCTTCTTTTCCTTATCATGTGCAAAGAATGGGAGAGAGAGAGGGTTCTCTTCGTTTGTGCTGGCCCTTTGTGCACTTTGTAGAAAATGCAAGGAATGCTTTGCCTCTGCTGCGTGTTGCAAAGGCCTAGCAGGAAGAGAGTGAACTCTCATCTCCTGTCCTCCCTTGCTGCAGAGAAAGTACAATGATTTTTGTCTCTAACTTTGACCTGGCCTTTAAGCAGGTGAGTGACTTTCTCCCTGTGTGAAATAATACCAGTGTTCTGTGTGCAAATATATCTGGTGCAATTATTTGATTGTTTATTATTAAAGTTTATTTAAATCATGCTGTATGCCCAAGGATTCACAGTGGCTAACTGCCTTTAGATAGTATATATAGGTTTATATTTATTAGAGGGCTCACAGTAAACTTGAACTCAAAGAAAGAAAGGAAGGAAGGAAGGAAGGAAGGAAGGAAGGAAGGAAGGAAGGAAGGAAGGAAGGAAGGAAGGAAGGAAGGCAGGCAGGCAGGCAGGCAGGCAGGCAGGCAGGCAGGCAGGCAGGCAGGCAGGCAGGCAGGCAGGCAGGCAGGCAGGCAGGCAGGCTATGTGAATGGAAGGGGAGAAAAGCAAAGCTTTAAAATGTCTAACCCCATTTTGTTGAGGATAATAGTGTGGTGTGCTAGTCTTTCCTTTGACAGGGACTTGGGAGAATTGTGGGCAGTGAAATTCATTCAGTGACCTTGAAGCAGTTACTCTTTCTCAGCTTCATCTACTTTACAGCCTTGTGCTGATGATGAAAGTGATGAGGAGGAGAGTCATATCTGCCTCCTTGGTTTCACTGAAATAAAAATGGACTATTAGTATAACAAATGACCTTAACAGAAAACCTTGCTCTTGTGCATGGAGGACATGTAGTTTCCCTCAACATGTGTGGGTGGAAAGATGCATTGCACAAAGGTAAAATCTTAGCTGTTTCAAGATTGTGATCTTTCTTAGATCTCTCCATTTCACTGAATTTGAAAACAACTATGACTTGTTTGTTCTTTTCAAATAGGTCATGATCTGGGGTGAATGCTGTTCAGCAGAGGAGAATAAAGAGAATGTCATGGGAGTGATACATCTCTGTTCAGCCGTCCTGGATGTTGGGGATTCTGTCACTGCTGTTAGTGCTAGTCATGTGCTTGCTCCTGACGGGAGGTATGTCACTGTGGCATTTCTGAAAGCAACTGCTTGTTCACATTGTTCAAGTGAGCTGTGATATTGTTTGACTTCCTAAAACAAAACTGCTACTGCATGTGTGGGTCAAATACATCCATGGGGCCACATGCAATCCCCCTCCCAAAAACAGTTTGCAAAGATTCTAAAAGGGGGTGAAATTGAGGAAAACAATCATTCTAGCCATTACAGGGAATCAGAGGACATATGTCCTGTGCCTACAAAGGAGGCGCATGGCTGGAATGTATACTCCTTAGCATCCATATTGGCATATGCACACTTTTACACTCATCAAATCTTTGAATTATATAGATGAGCATAAAACGTTCTTTGACATTGCCTCCTGTAGACATGTTTCAGGTGGGTCTTGTTTTGTGTTAAGTTACATGCTCTCCTGACTAGAATTGGAAACTGGTGATTAAGATGTGTAATGTGATTCAAAAGTTACATGTGCATGACCAGGTAATGGACTTGCATAATAATTTATAGAACTGTCCTTTTTTGGTAGCTACATCGTTGCAATAGGGACAGAGTGTGGGAAGATTCACTTGTACAAATGGAAACCAGGTGACAACCAGAAGCTGCCACTCTCTGATTGGATCAAATGTGCTGAGACTGACAACAGGTAACCCACCTCAAACCTCTTATACCCAAAAGACTACTGCAGTAGAATTCCGTTTATCCGACGCTCGGTTATCCGACCATCCAGATTAACCAACATCATGACGGCCTGGGGGCGTGGCTGTGGCATTTCCGTGCACCCAGACACACCCCGACACGCCCCCAGGTCCACCCTGACATGCCCCCGACATGCTCCCAAAATGGCAGCCGCCACGGGCATCCGGGTAATCTGACCCTTTTGGTTATCCGACGCTGCGGCTGCCCGTTTGGGTCAGATAACCAGGACTCTACTGTATAAGCAAAGGCATGAATACATCATGCCTTGGCATGTTGGCTGTGTCAGGATTGTTTTATTGGACTTTTTGGGGAGCACGCTTAGAATGGTGTCTTAGACAGATCTGCATTTTCAGAATGAGATGATAGAGCTGTGTGTTGTCTAGGAGTTTGAGCTGAAAAGCCTAGTTCAAATCCTTCCTCATGACTAAGTGCTGAAAGAGCTGCTTCCATTAGTTATCTCATTCTCCCACCTCCAGTAGGGAAATAAAAATATTTACTCACTATAAAGAGTGGTTTTAAAGACTGCTGAGTAGTGCTCTGAACACTTCAAATACATTTACACAAATGCCAAATAATGTAGTCTCATGTGATGATAATGATGGCAGTTTCCAGTGCAGTATTTGTACAAGGGAAATTCCTCACCTACTGCAGCCTACAGTGCCCCCTCCCCACATGTTGATTTTGATACTTCCAAGAGATGGCCAGGAATGTGGGCAAGTGGGATGGATTGGGGAATCAGAGGAAATCAGTTGGAGACAGCTTGCATGAGCAAAAGATGGCCACAGTTCGTTTGTTCTCTCTCTCTCTCTCTCTGCTTGTTATGTTGTTCTCCATTCTTTTTCATATTTCTTGTGGATCTTTGGACCTCTCAGCCTTCCTCAGGAAAAGTATGTGAGCCTTGAAAAGTGGGGGCCAAGGTAATATAGCAGCAGAATCAGCATGAGAAGTGATCCCTGAAGTAAGCCATGTTGTTGTTTTGGATAACTGTGTAGCTGCACAGTTGCCATGAGCTTTTGTCCCCTTTTGTTTCCAAATAAGACTTAACTTCAGTCTGCTGCACAATAGCTCATCTAGAATGCAAGTAAATGTGTCATACCACAACATTAAAAAGAAAAAAAATGGTTTCAGTTCAGTTTCGTTCAGTTTTAGAATTGTTCTGTTTCAAGCCAGATAAGAGAATATTGAATTGTGTTTGTGATAAGGTAGTTAAGACCACTGCAACTCTTTATTGTATCACTGCTCCCATAATGTGGTCCAGTATCATAATGACTGCATTAGTGCATTTGTTGTACTACATATTCATACGTTTTGGATTTGGAGTAACAGTTGCTCTACAATTGGAAGAAAAGTTTTATAAGGCTTCTTGTCCCCTAATCTGGGCAACTTCATTCCTTTGTATTTTCCTAGAGCAAGGAGCAAACAGAATGGTTGAATGGTATAACATGGGAGGGGAGCATTTGCATTCCCCAGGAAAACTTGTCTTCCCTTTCTGCCAACTGTTTATCATCACAATTTGGTCCGCAGTAAGTTGCAGACCTGCAGCACTAAATGGCTTCTGTCTGCCTGGTGCTCTTCTCAGCTAAGGAAGAGTGCAAGAATATTAATGATGCTTGGCCTTTATGTGGCTTTGTGAGGAATCTAAGGTGCTTCACATGTCATGACCTTATTGTAATTCCTTTAACAACCTGGCAAAATAGGTCAACTCACCCCATGGCAAATAGTGGCGGAAAAGAAAAATGACAACAGTTGGGTTATGTAAGACCGTTGAATCGATGAATTTATGGCACTGGGATCTAACTGTCGCACCAGTGAGACGTGAAATTTACGCTAGTTATATAAAATTACTCACGTGTTGGCTGTGTGTTATTTGTTTGGACTAGCACACATGGCTGCATGTTGCCTCTTTTTGAAGGCATACCCTTCATTGGAATTAGTAGCCTGAATTTCAGTTCAGAGTTATCTGAGACTTAAAAGAAAAATGGAACTTGGATTCATTTTGGGTCAATAGCTGTAGCATTTATGCACAAGGATGTAGCCTGATTGGCCATCGGCCACAGGTCATTCCTGCTATGCTTCCTATGACAACAAAAACTGACATTTTCTTGTTGTTGTGGTTGAAAAGAAGAAGTGTGGCTTGTGAGGCCAAGAGCTGTCCTGGAAACCTTGCAGAAGTACTGTTTGCACCAGAAACTAGTTGTGAGGATGTGCTTACACTGGGCACAAAACTAATAGTTTCTCTGATATGCCATGATGGCATACCTGATGGCAGTGGCAGGATGCAGCTCCCCCCTTTCCTGCATTCCAGAGGGCAGCTTTGGCTCCCATACTGTTGGAAGTTGCCCACCACTGATACAGCGTTAACATTTTTCTGTGTCTCCAGATCTTGGTTCCCATGGTCTCAGATGACCAGTTGTGAGTCTGACTTGGGACTTTCACAGATACAACAGCAAGCACAGAATTTACATATTTCTCTGAATGCTCTATGTTTTTGGAGCAGGACAGCTATCAGCTGCAGAGATATAAAGCGATGTTTAAACAAATGGGAACCAGACCTTTAAAGCCTTGACTGGATAGAGATGGGGGCTTTAGAATGCTAAAATTCAGAGACCTTGTACAGCAGAGGCATATTCATGGTGATCTTAAGTTCTGTGGCTTTTGAGTTTTGGCTTGTAACTGCAATTGTAAAGGTCCTGGGAGACCGTAAATGTTTGCATTTCTCCCCATGCCATTAACTTTTCCATTCATCTCAATTGGCCCACAGGGCTTATGAGTGTACAGCAGCATCTGTTCTTCCTTCAAGTGATTTGCCTGGCTACACGTACAGCCCTCCCCCCCAATACAGTCCAATGGGGCATCTCTTCCTTGGTGCAATAGCTAGGCTTTACATAGTCCCATTAGTGTAGCCTGGCTTCTGCTCATAACTGCTCCTCACAAAGTCCAGCTTATTGAACAGGCATTACCTTCTATAGCAGTTTGGTGTCACAGACAGCAAATGCTAACCACCTAGTTCTTAGACAAGTTCCCAAACTCTGGAGTAAGCTGGAAAAAATTGAATTGGAGCTAATATTTGTTTTACATATTCAAAGCACATTGGGGAAATATGGAAATTAGGCTGATGATTATCTTTTCTCATAGTTTTCTGGGTTGTAGGGAAACTAGACTTTATTCTCATTTGAATGTAATGAGAGACCATAAATTAGCTATCGGGTGACTCTCACAAGCTTGTACATGGATTGACTCTTTCCCTTGACATTTTCAGAGGTCATTATTTGCTATGACATCTGAATTGCTATCATGCTGTTAGAATCTTGTCTTCAATCCACAGTTTAAAATTGATTTGAAGTGTGTTTATAAACTACTAGCAAGACTATACAAGTTTGCAAAGATTTATTTACCCTACGCCACTCAGTGCTCTTTGTTGTTCTTTCTACTCTTTCTTTCTTTGTCATCCCATTCTTTTTCTTATTTGCTGACCTTTCTCTCTTGCTGATGCTCTTTCAACTTTCCCTCTGTTTCTGTTCCTGCCTACCCTTACCAGGCAGCAGGACCCCTCCATCCATCCATTCCTCCTTCTTCCCTACCTTCCTCAACTGTTGGAAGAGATGGCGGGCTCTGCAGAGTGAAAGATCAAGTGAGGTAGCCTAGAGACCTGTTGGGAAAATGAATAACCCAGATGTCCTGTATTTTAGCTTGGGGAAGTTAGGGGAGGTTAGGAAAGACTGCTATCTAGTGAATAAAGGCGGCACTGCAGGGTACAAACAGATTATAATTAGCTAAAATTAATGAATCATTATAAAAACAAAATACCCTGAAGGGCATATCCCTAGGTCCCCATAACAGCCACTGGGTGTCCAGCTTTCATAGTCTTGTAGGTGTGGAAGACAGACATATCATGTCTTTTATTATTATAGAAAGTTTGGAGTCAAGATACCAAAGATAGGCTACCAATATGGACATCATGAATAAGCTAAGTTTACTGAAAACCAGGAGGGGAGAAGGTAACCTATGACTGGGATGGTTGGGAAAGACCACAGGAACCCTTAGAAGCATGTTCCTTCACACCGAACCATAATTTAGGTTACATCTCGATACAGCCTTCTCTTTAAATGGACATATTCTATAACTTGTCTTTTAAAATGGTCTAACTGACATGATTCCTTGCTCTCTGTTAGCTGTATCATTTCATAATAGTGATGTTTGACCTGAAACTACAGTGAAAATAAGTAGATTGCAATTTGAATTATTGATGGGACGAAGTGCAGAAATGTCACTTGAACGGGTAATAGATTTGGCATCTTTAATATCTACAGGCAGTGACAACTTTAGCTTTCTCCAGGCTGGCAGTACTGAAAAGGAATACGCTAATTAGATAAATACTGACGCTTTAGATTGACAAAGTCCAGCTGAGTTTGACATTTTGCAGTTGTGAGAGATGAATTGGGCTTCCTTCCGCTAATAGCTTCTGTCTTTGTTGCAGCCAAAGCCACACTCTTGTTGTCAAGCAGCTGTGCTGGAGAAAATGCGTGGGCAGAGCTGGGCAGGACGCAGCAGAGAGCACCGAGTGGCTCCAGCTGGCGAGCGGTGGAGCTGACGCCTCTGTCAAGATCTTCAATATTAATAGAGGCGGGCTTTAAACAATGCCTTTTGAGCCAGATGGGCTGACTTCTTGACATGCCTGAATAGCCTCCATTTTCTAAACTGATCAATTTATTAAAAAAAGAGTGTGTTCTTTTTTGTACTTAAAGCTGTAGAAACTGACACATGTCTGAATTCGGCTTATTTATTAAAGTGGTTTGAGTAAAAAGCATTTGGGTTTAAGGATTTCCTGCAAACAGACTGCTCCTTGTGTGCTTCACTAGTGGACTTCCTTTGTGGAAGGTCTCCTCAGCTTCGGAGCACTTCTTTTGTTGAGTTGTTCACCTATCAAGAACAGAGGTGGGTGGTGAGGTGGGACTGCCCTGGGAAGAAGACAGCTGCTTTCTCCCACTTCCTTTTCTTTGGTACAAACAGATAGTATCTTCCTAGATGTTCAGGTGTGGTTATTGCATGCCTGTGCAAAGCCTGAGGCATTATTTTTGCCTGAGTTCTACTGCGGTGGCGTTTTGATTGAAATAAATTTTGAAATACTTTGCAACTTGGATTTTCAGATAAATGGATATTTGCTAAGGTTGGTGATTTGCAGAATTTCTTGATCCAAGGTGCTAGATCTTGGCCAGGACTGGGAAACATCTTCACTGATTGGTGATGAGAAATTTCTCATTGCAGCTAGCAATAGCAGATTTCTGCATTTTTAAAGACAGAATTGCAGCTGGGGGACATTTCCGAAGAGGTCAAATCTAGGAATGGAAAAGAAAACACTATGCATCTCGGTACTGTGGTTTATTTCCTTCAGAATTGCTCCTGATTGCATGTAGTCAGATTTTTTTTGGAGGAAAAACTGGCTTCAATAGAAGTGTTTTCCCGTCCTCATTGTAACATGGACATTTTTAGGAATGGGGAGTGTATGTGTCTGTGTCTGAATGTGTGAATGGGTCTGGGAAATTTGGTTGGGGGCTACAAATCAGCAGTGGGATGGACCATGCACACTTTGGATATAGGTCTACCTTCCAGTGGCACAAGGCCCCCAAGGTGCTTGAAGCCAGTTTGTTTTGGGGGGGGTCTACAGCTGTTTGATTCAGAAGACACTGGAGAAAAGATTCAGTTCTAAGACTTCTTTTACTCTTGTATATTGCAGAATTCCTTCCTTCCACTTACTTGTCTGATTAGTTCTTCACACTGGGGAACATTTTTATTCACTAAAAACTATGGTCTAGTTTATCAGCATATACAGTGGTATATCATTTACAGTGGTTGGTTTTAAAAAATCTACATGGGTCATTGCTATATTGGTGTTAAGGCCACATGGCGTCACAGAAGGGTTCTCGAGCAGCACCATAACCTGCAGAGTTGGTTCATCATAAACCTTGATGAAAATATGCATGTCAGGATCTCAAAAGTAACTCATTAGAAATAATACAACAGTTTGTTTTTAAAAAAATCTAAGTTCCAGTGTTATTCCTCTTCATGTTAAAGCAATGGCAATGTTATAATTTTGAGTAATGAAGAATACCTCTCCTTTCTTCAACTCATTATAAGAGGTGAAGATTTAGGGATTATTTTCTTTCGGACATGTCAGATATTTTAATTGAGTTTTGAAAATGAAAAGTAATGCATTAACAACACATTCTTGATGAATACTAAAAAACAGTTTAAAATTTCTAACAACAACAATAATAATAGCTAGCATACACACATTGCAGTTACAGATTCATAACCTAGAGTTAACTGATCTGTAACTGCTCTGTATTCAGAAAGGCTACATAGTCTTACTGTAAAACTACCTAAATGTCCCCTCGCAGTCCACTTTAACAGCCAGCCAGATTGAGTGAAGGAGGCTTATTCAGATAGTAATCTGAGCAGAAAAAAAGATGATGTTTCACCTCCCTGGGCAGTAGCGAGGTTGTGACAAGGACTTGCAACATGAGTCCTGCTTCTGATTGTCACAGGCTGGCTGGCTGGCTGGCAGCAGTGCGTTGGAAATGTCAGCCTCCTTGTGCCCCTGATTGGGCAAAGCAGGTCTGTTCAGCCACCAATCTGGCTGCTGGCTGTTGAGGTGGACTGGGTTGGGCCAGGAGACTTAATTTAGTTACTCATATGAAACTAAGTAGTCAATGTAGAATATCAGCTAACAATAGCAACAGAAATAATAGAATAATGACAGTGAGTTTAATTCTGAAATAATGCTAACTCATTAGCTTTTCCCGTTTCTGGTACTGAGAGTGCTTCCCTTAAACGTATGCTACCTCAAGTTGCAGCATGGAAGAAAGCTGAGCTGAACACATAAAGAAAAAAAATGGATCAAGGCAGTGTTTTTATCATTAACTCTTGTCTATGGGGTGCTGAAGTCTGAGAGCATTGTGATGTCTCTCTAAATCTTGTCCTCTTTGTCTGTATTGGGATAGTTTCTTTCTAAATAGCAACTGATGGCCTACTGAAGACTTCCTAAATGCTAGTAACAGAACGGTATTTTTTGCCCCCAGGAAAGTGAACCCAGTCTATACTTATTCCAAAAACCATATTTGAATGTGCCAATCTTAAACAAGATTCCTAATCAGATGCCAAGAAGCTAAGAGTGGCGTAGTTATAACAGGGATTGATGTCTAATTCTGTCCTTATTAATGCTGAAGCAAACCCAAATGTGTCTTAGGTGGAGCTTCTAGCATAAAGATGAAATTTTAATTGGCTCCAACATCTTTCCTTGGTAGAACTGCTTCTGTAGTAATTCTGTGGCAGAGAGTCTACTTTTAAGAAATTCCTGGTCACAAACCTGGGGAAGAAGCCAACATTCAGTGGCAGAGACAATTGCAAGGTCTGCAGGTCAATTCCCAGGATCTTTGGTTAAGAGATCTTGAGTAAAGACTTTGAAGAACCACTACTACTCAAGAATAGGCAGCACTAGATGAGATGGATCAAAAGCCTTGGCTCTGTCAGCTTTTGTGTAGTCATGCAATTTTAAAGCAAAATGGCAGAGATTTTTGTGCATAAGCTCCTAGGCACAGAAACCAGGCTGTTTATCATGTTTGTAGTGCCAGAACTTAATCATGATACTTCAAGACCTTTTATTTGTTATATGCTCTATATCTTGCTAGGAAGTCTAAAGTTTTCACACATTTTCACCTATTGGGTTTTCAGATGGAATGTATTCAAAGTCCTCCGCATATGTATAGAGTAAGAGGGTATTTCCAAGCCTGTGCTAATTTCTTTTAGAATCACAAGGCTGAAAGAGTGGGGAGGGGAAAACAGACAGATTTCAGTCTGTGGATGGAACCCATAAATGGGAAGTGTCTTGAAGAGAAGCCAGTAGTCTTTTGCAAGAGTCAATTCAGTGCATGAAAGCAGAACAAAATGGCCACAACAAGCAAAGAAAATGGGTGAGTAGATTCTGTTGTAAATGTGCATTGGCACAAGAACATATTTTAGCTTATACATAATTTAAGCGTTCATCTTTTTAAAGGATTGCCTTGGCTGTCTTGTCTGGAAATCAAAGCTCAGATTAATTCCCCCCCTGCTCCCCCCCCAAGTGACCATAGATTGTATTTGCATTATCTCAACAAGACCTAACCCCACCCTGACCCCACCATCTCTTAAGAGATGCTACTTTCTCTGGTGTTCAGAATGAAGTACTAAACGTGGATAGCATTTATAGTTTCAGTGCAACAGCCTGGTAGTTGAGGTCATAGTTTCTCATAGGACGTTGCCACAGAACATCAGGCACTTTGCAAGAGAACAACGAAAATCCATTTGAGAATGGAGAGGTGGGTGTTGGAGCAACAAATGCAAGAAGAAGTTTCGAAAGCAAAATTGATTTTTAAAGCCTCTATTGAGGTCATGACTAATGTCTGAAAAATCTAGGTTATCTTGGTTTGAAACAGCACTCTGCCCCCATCATATATTAAGAAAACAACTGAGGATTTTAATATATATTTAACAATGCAACCCTGCACCTGTTTACATGGATAAAAACCTGACTAGCTCAGTGGGGATTGCTCCCAGGAATATGAGTGGGTGTGTGAGCCCAAGGAATTGCTTTCTTCTGAACAATGTTTAGGGAGCTATAAACTCCTTTATGGAGCAGTTGTGAAATAATCTAGCCTTGAGGTTAATTATGAAAAGCAAGGTGAAATGTAAGACATTTTCAAATACAGATTTATGAGACATGGTTATGTATAACTCCTAGGAGTCCAAAATGTAGACAGACTTCCTTAATTGAAGATGTAACTTGCACAAACCTACAAAGTGACTGTGAAAAACATCACCAGTTTCCCATCCATGTCTCCTTGCAATTACAGTGTAGAGCTAATGATGCTCACTGACTGTATAGCATTGATTGTGGGGTTACCGCTGCTAATTTTGCAAGCTAGTCCTCTCCCTTCCCTGATATTTCTGTTGCCATTTAAAAGCACAGTGGCATCTACCTTTAGAGTGGTCGTTGTTTCAACAAATGCCTACATGTCAAAGGTAATATATGTGCCTCAGCCCAGGGATCCTTTATGGATTTGTGGGCTTATTCAGTTAAACAGGAAGAGGAAGTCCTGAGAAAGCCAACTGCGCCATGTGTAGTATGCATGTCGCCAGTTAGTTCCACCACCTTCTTAGAAACTGTGCACAGTTTTGCTAGCCTGACTTCATATTTCCTTCATCTGTCCCAGGAAGTCAGAGGATACCCATTAAACGTACCCTTTACAGTAAATATTGTGAATGGTATAGGATAGGTGGTTGAAGTGTTGGTCTGTGAACCAGTGCCAGTCTGCAAGCCACTGATTGCTTTGGTACCAGTCTAGCACATGGGAGGGGGGCAGAAACCCTTTTGGTCTGCCAGACAGCTTGAGAAGATCCACATATACTGCTATAGGAGATCCATGTACACAGTCAATGTAATTAATAGCCACATCTTAGTGTTCATAAAGGTTTTGTTGAATGTGATAGATGTGCCTGAGATGTGCCTGAGAAGGTGTCTCCATTCAAGGCCCCTGTTGGCAAGCTTTTTATTTCATTACAGCTGTTGATTATTGGAATGCAGGTTTATCAAAGAACAAGGCAACATGCAAAGATATATAAGAAAATCATAGGGGATTACGCCCATCCTTGACTTACTGGATCAGTATCACTATTTATTCCTACTGTCTGAAGACGTTTGCTTTCTGACTCCCGCAGTGCACAGTGCTGGTCTCTATTTTACTAATACATATTAAAAGTATCTTTAAAAATCATCTCAGCCCTCCAAGTCCTAAAATTTGCACAATAGGTGAAGATAGCCTTTTCAATAAAAACAAAACAACAAAACTTGGTTTGGAAGGCTTTGGAAGTCTTATTTTGTATTTATTTCTCTGAGAATGGGGAAATCATTAGCACAATAAGTTTCTAAATGTTAGGACAGTCCTTTTTAAACAATTGGGGTAAAATCAAGATAGCAATGTATCGCAGCCAACTTTATTAGAGAGCCAACATAGTGTAATGGTGTGAGCATTACATTTCAACTCTGGAGAACAGGGTTCAAATCCCTGCTCAGCCATGGAAACCCACTGGGTGACTTTGGGCAAGTTACATTCTTTTTGCCCCAGAGGAAGGCAAAGGCAGAAACCTCTCTGAACAAATCTTGCCAAGGAAACCTTATGATGGTTTCACTTTTGGATTGCCATCAATCAGAAACAACTTGAAGGCATACAACAAGGACTTTATTGCTCTGAAGAGAGAGGTGTTTCAGAACATATATGGTCACTACCTTCATTATTTCTACAGAGCTTAAAGGAGATGCATGAGACAGCTCTGCTCAACATCATATCCTCTTCTATTCTACAAGTATCTCTTTGTTCTGATACATATTCAACAGGTGGTCTGAAATATGGCAGTGGTGTTAGATAGTTCCTTGATTCATCAAATAGTGCTTGTGTTTTCCCCCCCCCTTCCCAGCTGGAAGAAACCAAGTACATGCAATTTTACAAGGCTAGCTCTGAGAAAGAGACCCACCAAGTAGTAGTTAATTAGGTTTTCTCTATTTTATTAATAAAACAGATTTTGCAACAATTTATTAAAAATTGATTTTCATGCAGTATAAGGGGTATACAAGAAATTCTCCACATACTTTCTTTTTCTCCTTCTCTTGCTTTTTTAAAAAATAATTCTGACAGTTCCAGTCTAGGTTAAAGCTTTTGTGCACTAACTTGGTTGGAAAATGCCGCTGGGGCACAGCCTCCTCATAATTTTTTACAGTACATTTTTGCTGCAGTATAAAAAAAAACAGAAACATTAAATAGCTATAGTCACTTTGTGGGTCTTATTTTCTGCAGGAATTTTTTAAAAAAATGTTGTGGGAGAAACTACAGTTGCATTTGAGACAAAGAATGTACTGCATGGTTTAAAACCTAAGAAACAGCACACAGTCAGTATTCACAAAGAGTTACAGACACACACTCACCGCCAACAGTCCAATACTTTTGAATTTTTTTGTTTTTGTTTCCTGCTATGTTGGAATAATATTTTCTACAGAAATGTTTGTGTATACATTATATACAGTATTATTGTCCTTTTTGAAAAGTAATATTTATTTGTATTAAATAAAATCCTGATGAAGTTTATTAATAAATTAAGAGAATACTGTCAACACACACACACACATACATACACACACTCCCTCACACAACCTCACCCACACACACCAGACAACACCTTCGGTGGTTAGTGCTCAAACAGAGTAATGTGTTCTACTTCCTGCATGGTAGACTTACTCAGTGTCCTCCTAACACTTCCAGGTGCCTCCATGACCCCTTAGTGATATGTGTTCAGGGAGACATTCTGTGATGCCCCCAGTGAGCTAAGATTTATGGGTAATATAATCAAGGGAGGTGGGATGAGGGACATCTGCAGTGACTCAGTTGGTACGTCTTGTCTCTTCATGCAGATACCAAATGCTGCACTGGGACACAGTGGTGGAACAGAAGATTCTTTCTTGTTGTGTGAGAGAGGACAGTGCGGTAGTAAATCCCACCCTCCCTCCACCATGCCTTATCTCACAAACTTTAATTAATTCATACAAGATTTTAGAAAAGGCAGCCAGTATTGCCAAAGTTCAGTCTTGTACATCAAACGGATCATCAGTAAAGAGTGGCCAAGGCTAGAGACAGCAGCCCGTGGTATTTAAGGAAGGTAAAGGCTGTATGAAAGAAGTACCTTCCAATTCTGTTTCTCCTTTCCCACTGTGATTTCTGGGCCAACTGGGCTTGCCCGGAGCTTCTTCTTTTTAACCATAGCAATAATCAAAACAACACGAAAAACCCAGTAACTGAAATGGAGATTATAGTTGGTTGAATGTATGATTCTTGGGGGAAAATATTTTGTCTGCCTCTGTCTCACAGCCAGGCTCTAACATTTGCTTCTATGCCTTTCTTTTTGTTTCTGCATCTGAATTGTAGGAAGCTGTGGGAATGAGCCTGAGCTTACAAGTGCACATTCCTGTGTGGGTAGGCCCAGCTCATGCAATTGAGAGGCAGACCGTGTGGGTGGGGGCCTTCTCATAGATCAGTGCTTCTCATTGGGTAGGCCACGATATGTCAGGTATGAATACCAGTCATTCAGAAGCACAGTCATTAAGGTTTGCACTGAAATCCTGTAATGTAGTAAGGCATTAGGGAAATTAGTAAGGGGGAGGGGGGAATTAGGCTGTGCTTCTCTGCTCTTCCCATGTCAAATGCACAGCCTGGTGCTGTGAGTGAACTGGTGTAGCACTACTCAGCAGTAAGAATTTCACATGATGTGGCATCTCCCAAATGGCAGTACTGTGCCCAGTGTGACGTTCACCCACTGAAATTCTCTGTGCTAGATAGTTGTACAAAGCATAGGTGCCCCTCTATGGCTCATGCATGCACAAAAATCTTAGTTCCCACAGGCATGCGCAGAATCACTAGCACATAAGTAGCACATGCTTTGGATCAGACCTTCCTGGTAAGTGATAAATTGCTTGAGCATTTTGTATGAGCTCATTGTTCTCCAGTTACTTGTTGCTCTCGAGTAGCAATTCATTTGCTCATGGAGGAAGATTAAATTCTAATTTCTGGAGGGCAAACTAAAGTAGGAAAAAAAAACCTTTCTTTTTTTTCTTCAAAAGAGATTGAACTGCTTTTCACCTTTTGTTTTCAGTTCAAAAGACAAAGGGATTTTTTTCCCCATACAGGCAAACTCGATTCAGACTGTCTTATTCTCAGCTACCACTGTCACACACGCAAAGATATGAAGCAAAGGTTGTGTATGTACTGTCAATGCCTCTGCAGCAGTAAAAGATGGTGTCTGTGTGCCCCATCCCCACCTGTCCTCTGTTAAATTAACTGTACTGTAATTATGCTGTGGTTTAAATTAAACACACTTGGGGAAGGGGCCATAATTCATCCTATGACATTGAGATTTCAATACTCATCCTGAGCCTTGAGCAATGGCAGCCCTCGTTTTCTGTGTGTCGCCCTGGGACCCTGCCAAACCCTGGATCTTAGCAAGAGAAAGGAGAGGCCACAACGACTTGTTCCTTGATGCTCTATCTGGCCATTGGCTTTGAGATTTTGCCCCTAGACCTGCTTTCTCCTTGAAACATCCTCCATCCCAAGCATGTCTTAAGAGGAGAGGAACGGGGATGACACCCAAGGAATGATACCTCAAAGTCTCCTTCCCAATGAATGCAGTCCCAGAAATGGAGGCCAGCCCAATAATCTGAGGCCTCCAGCAGCTGAATGCAGTCCCTGCAAGACAAAGTGTATCCACTTCCATTGACAGAGCTCTCTGCTGATGGAATTTCTTCCTTTTTTTCTTTTTCTTTTTTGCACATGAGTCCACATTTTCAGTAGCCATACAAAGCTTTGTGACACTTGGGGGGGGGGTCCTTTTCCTTTGTTTCTTTGTCAAGTTTATGTTTCCAGCCACCTTGCCTCCAGGAGAAATTTGGGAAGAAACATGGTTTGGTGACTTTCTTTGTGAAGAAATAAAAACGTCCACAAGTAAGGCTACAGCTCAACCTCTGGGTAACCGTCTCCACTTTGCATGCTCTCCCACAGCAGTGGAGCTGGTCCTCCCTTGACGATGGCCTTATAACACTAGTTCCTCTGTGATAAGAGTAAGGAGTATGTAGAAGGCAAGAGTTCAACACAAGACGTTCAGTCCAGCTATTAAGTACCAAAAGCAGTTCAGGAAGCTCTGAATATCCTCCTACAGGCCTGAAACCATCACACGAAACGATGGTGGCACGTGTCTGTGCCGCGGACTGGCACTGGGGCTTACGCATGGACTAGCACAACTGGCATCGACCCCTCCTATCGATGGCAAATAGGCATGGTGAAGAATGGGCAGCTGCAAAGAGAGTCGGCGCTGTATGCTGCAAAGACAGAGAGAGAAACAGCAAGGAAGTTTAGCTTGGATATTGACAAAGCGTCCTTCACTTGTCTGTGTACTTGGTGTGAGCCTGTTCACTATCGCAAATAAATTTAGTGAAGGGTCAAAGGTTGCAGCCACCTGATAGATGCCTTTCCAAATGAATTGCTATGCAGGTCCTGCTCCTTCATGTTGATTTTCTCTTCTTTTGCTCATTTGCAAAACCAAGATGTATTTACCTGCTGGCTGCTCAAGAGTCCAATAAGGTCAGAGGCATTAATACTAGGGAAGAGCAGTATGCATAATAATGTTCCATATAAGCAGCATCATGCTCAAAAATTAGAACTCTAGAGATTGATGGGGCAGCATTAGCAAGGCCCCAAACAAGATTTCTTAAACATACATACATACATTCATTCATTCATTCATTCATTTTGCAATCCCTTACCATAAATACATTACCTGTTCAAATAATTAAAAATGTGCTTGGAAAGTCCAGAAGCATACTGAAAACTGTTAGCTTGTATCTTATAGGATCTTTCCATATAAACGGTATGTTGATTTAAAAGAAAATGCTGAAAAGTTGTTCAGGACCACAACTCCCTAATGTAAAGTGTTCTTTGTTCTTGTGAACATGCAAAAGAAAGAACCATGACACTTACTGTTCTGGAGAGTTGATATCTTCTATAAAGTCTTTGTTTGTTCTAGATGACTCTGTTGTATTCCACTGTGCTTGTGGATTTTGATCAAGGTGGTTTTTCAATATAGCCTTTTCACCATCTAGGTAAAGGAGAATGATCATGACTAAACATTGAGAAGCCTGATGGAAGTCTGCACATGGCATTTTTCCTAAATGCTTGCAAGCAATCAACAAGGAAAGGTTTTTGAGTTTCCTTATTTAATCAGAGATAATTGTAGCCTGTGCCAGGATGAGCAATCTGGTCCTTTGACATCATTTTGGACTACAATTCCCATAAGCCAAGGAATGTGGCCAACTGTCAGGGGTTATGGGAGGTATAGTCTTGCCTTGCCCCTTCCCTTGTATCTATGTCCACTCTGCATTTGACAAAGTTCCACTAACATCCCTAGTTCTCATCTTTACGTTAGGTCTAATAGAACTAGTAAACAATATCATGCTGTTAAGACAGGGGTGGGGAACCTTTTGACCCTCTCTTTTTTGGACCACAACTTCCATTGTCCTTTTCCATTGGCCATGTTGGCTAGTGTTGATGGGAGTTATAGGCCAGCAGAACTGATGGACCAGAGTTTACTCACCCTATGTTTGGTGACTTGCATTGAAAAACAGCCTTTTTTCTTTTCTGTACTACCTATACTGCCTGTGTGTTAAGAACCAAAACCATAAACATAAACTGTATGTTTTTGGACTTAAAATAGTTGCTTAAGCTAATTTCCTCACTTTATTGAGGAACAGTGCACAGGTCTACAGTTTGTGCATTATACCTCTGCTATTTGGTAGAACTCCTCATAATCCTGCATCCATCTTTACTTGGGCACTGATGTGTGTGTAAATGATGGTCAAGGCAATAACATCTATTGATAAGGTTTCTGATAATAATAAAGGAAGGAAATGAAGAAATCTGTGCTTGTGATTTATGGCTTAAATCCAACTGTTAGCCCCAACTAAAGGAGACTTTCTGAATGAATGGGACTTGTTAACACTTGGGTAAGTTGCTTTGCACCAATATACTTGCTCTAGTTGAGGCTAACAGTAGGATTCAGAGTTTTGTCTTTTATAATACTTTTATTTATATGCTGCTTTCCCCCTTAAAGCTGGGACCCAAGATGGCTTGCAAAATAAAAGGAATTACAGATACTGAAATTGGTCCATCTGTGTAAAAATGTATTAAAATCTGAAGATCTATTTTTTCTTTCTTTAAGGTCATTTAAAGTCATCAATTAATTAACACACCAATTAAGCCATCAAAAAATCCCCATAAACCTCTTCATCCCCACATTCCCAAATTGTAATAGTGGTTCCTTTAGTTTTGGTATTAGATAAAGCAGGGTATGGGTTAAATCCAGTGTTAGCCCTATTTAAGACAGACCAATTGAAATGAATAACTGGCTAGTCACAACTAATTTAAGTTCAATCACTCACCTACAACATTGGTTTAGGTCAGGATGTGTGTGTGTATATGTAATCTCTTAAAAAGAGTTTCTAAAAAGGGAAGGTTACGTTTCATCAAATGAGTTTTCTGCGGAAAAATTAACTCTTCCTTTGCTTTCTTTAAAAATATTTCTGCACATTTCTGCACACAAGCACACATATGCGTGCGCACACACCCACACACCCAAAACAGTAGAAACAGTGAAAAGGCAAATAAATCTAGACTTATAATACTTAAAGTCATTAAATGGATTGACAATATGAAAATCTCATAATATCAAATAAGATGAATAGCCAATCAGGCCCTTCCACAGCATCCAGGAAATAATGGCTGGCATCCTGCCTTGCAGATACAGATGTGTAATCTTTAGTTACAGAACCTAATGGCTCTGTATTCATGATTGTGGCACTATGGCCACAATTGCAAATGCCCCCAAAACCTGCCTTCACTGCCAGCAGCTACATTGGGCAATGGAGGTCTGTTCTGGTGACTGGGGCACAGCAGTATCATGTTTCCAACCGTCTCCCACCTACAATTTGCAGTGTAACTATCAAAAGCAGGACTGCCGGTGGGAGAGCATTGGAAATGTCATCCTTCTGCACACTGAGTGCCCCCAGAACAGACCTCCATTGCTTGATGCAGCTACTGGCTGTTAAAGTAGGTTTGGGGAGCTTGGTCAGGAGGTGAGACTAAGGCTATTTCCACACCACACTGTTATAGTGCTATTATTCCACTTTCAACATCTTGTGAACCCTGGGGTTTGCAGTTTAGGGCAGTTTGGCCTCAATAAACTACAAACCCTAGAATTCCAGATTCGTAACTATGGCTCTAATTTAGAATCTTGGCAATAGTCAGTAATCAAATTAAAAGATCTCTCAAAAGAAACTTTTAATAAACTATATTCTTAAAAATATATTGGAGGGCTGAGCAGGGCAGCCACTTCTATTCTGCATCCCCTTCCAAAAGCGCTCTCCTTTTCTCCCTGCCACAACCCAGCATCAAGCAACTTTTCTATAAGTGGAGATCCAGTTTCTTGCACACAGCATGTGCAGAAGTCCACCTAGAAGAGATAACCTCTCCAGGGAACAGTGGTGGGTTAGGGGGGGGCTGCCTGCATTGTGAATAATCCTATGGAGTAGGAGGAGGAAAACAGGTGGAAGAAGCACTGCCTTGTTCCATTTCCTGACAGCCACATAGCAACAGAGGGGGGAAAAGGTAGAGTGTATATGTGTGCAGATTAAGAGGCTTCTTTTTTACTGTTTTGGAAAAACATAGTGAAAAAAAAATCCCTATTATTGATTCCAGTGGGTAGCAGTTCTTGGACTTGCATATGATAACAGTTCTTGGACTTGCATATTCTGCTCCCAGCAGCGTGCTGTGTGCAGGAGAATTTGGCATCTAAAAGGTATACTGCTTCTCCCAGAAAAAAACCTTCTTTTTGTGATCACCAATGAGGAAGCACCACCAATGGTGGATGGCATCATGGAGGAGGCATACAAAGCTCCCATTCCATTTCTGAGCCCCAACCCCAAGCTCAGTATACTAAGGGACAATACAACAATACTAAAGGACTGTGGGATGGACCCAAGACCCAAGGGACCCAAGACTCTGTTGCTATGTGGAAAAGGAAGGAAGTTCCTTTGTAGAACATCACTGTGCCACCTCTTCCACCCTCCCACCTTTGCAGTGGCTTGCCTCTCCCTGGGAGGCAGAGATGGTGGGAATACCAAGTAGAGAGCTCGACTGTGCTCACGCTCTGCACTGCCCTAGAGCTTCAGGCATGCACAAACATACATGCACACATACTTCATTATGAATCCACAAAAGCTATGACCTGAAACCACAGTACCTACAGGTAAACATTTCATTTCTATTTGTTTTTCCCCTCCTGTGTTCCAGTAAGTAAGAAAGGAAAAACATAACCGAAGGCTGAGAACTTTCTAATTTAGAAATATGCAGTGAACCCCTAGTTTTGTGCCAAATGTCTCAGACCAAACACAGCCCAGTTACATGACTTGAGAGCTCCTAAAAGGCTGTCAATAACCCCCTTGGCAGCCAGCTAGCAGTGCTTCTTGCACTGTTCAGGGTACCTCCTGATCCTTCAGCTGATAGTGTGCAAAATGTGTAACATACATTGAGGGGGTTATTATTTAAATCATACAATTGCAAGGTATTTTTCCCCTGTATCAGTCAGGTGGGCAGATGACATCAACATCTGTTCAAAGCATTGACAGAACATTTGTAACTAGAAGAGGAAATGGAGTGTATCTGGGCCTAAATACCCTAAAGAGTAGCTAAGCAGGATCAGCTCTGGTTAGTACTTGGATGAGAGACCACAGGTACTGTAGGCTATATTTCAGAGAAAGGGAACTGGCAAAACCACCTCTAAGAAAACCCTAAGAAATCCATGGGGTTGCCATGAGTCAGCAGGCAGCTTTAAGTGCCCGCACACCACACACACACCAGTGATGGTGCTCTTGTTTCCCCAGATGACCCTTATGAACAGAAGGCAGATTTTGCCACATAGCACCTTTACTTCAGGAGTGACCTGATTCTGAAGTAACTTACCTGGAGCATTCTCTAATACTTTTGATTGACACCCTGCCCAACAGACTATATTTAAACAGATGGAACATTCCTATCCTCCCATGTGGTGTCTGTCCCTTGCATCTCTCTCTCTCTCTTTTTTTTTGAAGGGTGCAAGAGGCCATCCTCTAGCCCTATCTAATTAGTCAAGGTTCCTCAGCTGCCAGGCCCAGGGACAGGGCTGATGATGGTACTGCTTATCAGTGGGGAGGGGAGGGAGCAAGGAGCAAAGTCAGATGATGATGAACTCTCTCCTCTCAGAAGGGGAAGAAAACTGGAGTGTGCTCACAGATGGAGCCCACCTTCTTGTCTCTTCCTCTTGGAGCTACATTGCTTGAATCAAAGCTGCTCTTCTTCCTCTCGCCTCTGCTAAGCAGCAACAGCCTCTCTTTAGGTTTGAGGGATATGTGGTATGGATGTTGCCCTAAAGGCTACAGAATAGTACCTTGTGCTCTGTCCAAAAGAGATGTACATGCATGTGCATCACTCTTACACGTGCACATATCAGTAACAGGATTCTGGTCTGTGAGTTTCAACTCCCTCACATTCTGGCTGGAAACAGAGTGACCTCTTTGAGGTACGTTTTGACAAAAGTGTGTTGCCCTTTGGCTGTGTGGCAGAATTCAGAACAGAATACTGCAGGGTTTCTGTATCTGGTACAGCCTTGTATTAAAATCAAAGACCTATTTCCCCCACTCTGCGAAAACTATTTACCATGGCATTGTCTATTTTAATGCATATTCAAAGTATTTTTACAAAGGCTCTTGTCACTGATTATTCCTTTAAAAATGTCTAAGTAAACCAGACATACACTTAAAAATTCTTTTTCATTTGCTCTTCCTTGAGTGAAAAACAAGGCAAAGAAGGAGTGGGAGACCTGTTTTTTCAACTGGCCTTACTGAAAAAAAAGTTGGTGAGACCAACTGAAAAGATCAGAAGCTATTAAAAACTATCAAAAGTAAAGGTAGGATGAGTAAATGTGCCACCCTGCTTTTCATTGCAACTGAAAGTCAGGAACTGTACAAACTGTAAGAACCAGTGATTACTGCATAACAAACTTTCTTTAGCTTGATCCTAACATGAACAGATATAAAGCACCTGGATGATGGAGGAAATGTGGGGAGGGGAGAAGGGGCAGCTGGAACCATTTCTCCACCTTCTTCCAAAATGTGAGTGTGGCGAATACTCCCCCGGCAGAAGATCATCCATGTTAGATATGTAAGTATGAATCTGTCCCCATTGCCCTACTAGCCTAACCTGCTTTGGAAAGAAGGTTACTCAAGAATAGCACCTTGCTTTCTTCCAAACAGAGATTTCCCTCTTTGTTTTAGGAAAGGTGAAATGTTTTGTCCAATCCCACTTCTCATTCCAAACCAGGTATTTTCCCAAAACATCTTATCCAGTTCACAGATCCTGGTGTGCAGCAAAAAGAGGTTGTGGGCAATTATGTATTTTTAATGGTTCTTTTAATGTATTTTAATGTATAATATATTTTATGTTGTTCGCCACCTCGATCCGTGTGGAGAGGCGGGATACAAATAAATGTTGTTATTATTATTATCAGAATCTTTGGGAGCTTTCCCAGTGGAAAAGACCACTGGGACAAAAATGTGAGCAGAATGTTGACTAAATTCTGGGTATGTAAGAGAGGTAAGAGAATTCAGGGTTAAGAAAGATTGTTCTAATTAGTTTCTAGGTTTCAGATGTGTGGCCATGACTATGGTCTACACATTACAGACACCTTCATGTTTTCAGGTTTCTCAAATGTCCAAACAGTATTATTATAAATGTTAAGGCAAAGACTCTTATTTGACCCCTTCAACTGGGGAGGTATAATTCCATACCTTTATTTTCTGTGAAGTTGCGTATACTGAGAATATCATTGAGCTCCTGGTAGTGATTCTGCTTGATATACGTTGTCTTCTCAGGTGTGTCCTGTAGCTGCATAGTGACTTCTTCTAAAGCTTTGTCCAGCTGTTTAAAGAAAAGCATTTTACAGAGTATTAAAGCACTGGATTGCCATACTTGCAGTCTCTTTAAGGAGAAAAGTAATCTAAACTCATATGGATGCATGGTGTTCCCTTCTAAACATGCATAAAAAACATATGCAAAGAAAGGGTTTAAATTCTTATTTACAGTCATGCTGACAACAGACCTTTTGTATTATGTTTGTATAGTACCATGGATGTGGAATTGGAAAGAATTGCCCTAGATCCCTTCCACATGGCATGGTGGAATGCATCACACTTACAAATATCCACTGAATTGGCATATAGAAGAAGAATAGAGCCCCACCTGTTATAGATGTGTGGATCTGTTTGTGTAACAAAATTCCTGCCTCTGCTAAATAGATCTCTACCCTGAGGACACCAAAGCAGCAGTCCTATATGATGTCTGTGAGTTGGGCTAGGCAGCCTGGCACATTCCAGATGTTATTAGATCAGAACTCGCAGAATCCTTTACCACTGTCCAGCTGGCTAGGGATCCTAGGAGTTTAAGGCCAACAATGTCTGGGACTCAGCTTTGTGAAACCACTGATTTAGTAGACTCCAAGCCTCCAAATTAGGCCTCCATTGCTGTTACGTGTCTTCAAGCCATTTCCAACTCATGGTGACACTAAGATGAACCTATCACGGGGTTTTTAAGAATGAGACTGTGTGACATGTACAGGATCACCCAGTTGGTTTCTATGGCTGAGTGGGGAACTGAACCTTCATCTCCAGGGTCATAGTTTAATGCTCAAACCACAACACCATGCTGCCTTGGTACTTTCAAACTTTGCAGGCAAGTGCTACTTTGAACCACTGTGCAGGTTCTGTTTCTGACAACTGCAACAGGTACTACTGGAGAGTCTTTTCCTAGTGTTCTCTCTCTACAGTCCTGCTCATTCTTTTCTTCTCCAACAATAGTAGCAGAAAAGACTGAGTAAGTCACTGAGGTGAGTTAGCAGATGGGAATGAAAAAGCCCTATCTGTGGGTGGTGATAGCATCTGTTAAAATTGATAGCTGCTACAGATGCTTAGCGGTTTCTGACCATACAGACTCTTTTTATTTGGGAATCCTGCATACATCCAGAGTAAACAGGTATGATATTTCCATTTTAAACATAGCCTCACTTTGAGTCAAGTCTTCAAAAGAAAATGACATAACCATGGATTCTCTGTACTCTCTTTTATCTTGCTCTGAGAAATCTGCCTAGGGCACTGGCAGATTCTTTCATATCTATGATGCTCCTGCACATTTCCTTCAAATGCTTCTACTTGTGAAAAACATGTCACATTTCTTTTTAATTTTTAAAGGTGCAAAAACTTCACCAATCAGTTCTGCAATATTCCATATGCTCCTCATAACTGTCCAAACTTAAAGTAGAGAGATAGCAGGGTTAATTCCATTCTCTAGAATGGAATTGAATGGAATCACCCTCTGTTTTTTACACAGTTTATTGAATTGACTCCCAAGAAAAACTATAAGTCTGTTCCAAAGAAAATCATTATATTTCAGTGTCTTTCTTCTTCCCTAGATTTACAAAGTGGGAAAGGACTCATGTTGTCCCCTATATCCCAAGCTAGGCTAGGGTTTGGCTACTGTTAATAAGCTTGTGGTTTTGTTCAGGTCCAGAAGCAAGTTCAAAACTAGCAACGAGCACTTTTTCTTTGCTTTGAGGGCTGATTGTTCAAAAGAAAAAGGCCCTTCATGTGCTGGGTTGTTTATATTTGTTGTGCTTTTTAATGGGCTGTTTTTAACTGCTTTTAATTTTACTGACAGTTTAATTACATTTTAAATTTTTGTACAGTCTAAATGTTTGAACTTTTGTAAGCTTCCTTAAGTATTCTGCTATGCATATTCCCCCATCAGAGCATGACCATTGCTCCTATGTCCAGCCTGAAGAGCTCTGGAAATGGTACTTTCTTTTTGTTTTACTATAGATCCCAGAACATACCATAGCCACACTGGCTGCAGGCTTCTGGGAGCTGTAGTCCAAAAAGTCAATTTCCAAGTTCTGCCTCTAACCTTTTCCGGTCAGATTTATTGGGGCCAGAGACCATGAAGCTGTCTAACCCCTCAGTTTCCAGATGTCTCTCCTGCCATCTGTCCTCTGCAAATTGCTACACATCCTTGCCTGAGGCATTTTTATTTACTTCAAAAAATGGGATGGTGAGGTTTTGGTTGAGTGTAGGGAAGCTAGGGATAAAGTCTTGGGGGAACTGGCCAGCTGAAATATCGTTTTCTCTTGAATATGTGAATGGAACAATGGAGCAGACTGACCACCCCTACATGGTATCTTCATGAGACTCCTAGCCCCTGCATATAGGAATTAGTCTGGGAATAAAGACACCCAGCTTTGAACTCTAGGAATCAGAAATGGATCATTTTAACTGTGACCACACTAGTTCAAAAGAGCAGTGTGGAAGCCTTAGTCATTAATTCTGTAGATCAGCTTTGGCCAGGTGAAAATGCGGTGCACCATAAAACAGAACCACAGTTACTGTTAGGCCCCAGGATCTGGGAAGCAGTGTTGTCCTTACTGTGCACCATGAACGGTAAAGTCCTCTATGGAGATTGTTCCCAGTAAAGATGGGAAAAGAGTGAACAGATAAGCTCCAAATAAAGGTGGTAAAAGGATGAACTCACTTGCCCTTGTCTGCATTATGGGGACAGTACTGGTGAAGAATAGCAACAGAAGTCTTCTGTGTCCACTTTTTTCCACCAGCCCACAGGTAAGGCTCAACACATGAAAGCAGCTCCCTCCCACTAAAACCCTAGAGCCTGCACTGCTGACAGAGCTGACCTCCATATGGGGACAAATAAGGAGATATCTTTTTCACGTATAAGAGTGACTATTTAAAGAATACACATCAAACATACTTTAAAAGATAGTGGGTCTAATTAAAAAACACACATTCTAATCTGAGATGAAAGGGTCAAGGCAGACTCAAAGGATTATATTTCTTATATGCGATAAAGCAAATGATTTTGCATCAAACCCAGAGGCTCCTAACAGAGGGATGCCAGTAAAACCCAGATGAAATCATCCTCAGATCCCCCCGCCCCGAAACACCATAATCTCATACAGGCAGGGCTCAATCCAGCTAGCTTTCGGTACTTAAAATATGGTGAGAAGTTCCATGGGTGAGATTTAATAACAGTGGAATTTAAAAATTCCTTAACTTTCTACCTCAATATGAAGTAATTGTGAAATGGTAATGTCTCCAGCTATAAAACAGGCCTAGTTTGTTGGAAAAGGCAAGTAATTTAGCTCCCTATTTTCAAATAGGAAGATAATTATACTGGGTTATTGCTAATACCACTGAAACAATATCTAGGAATTTATAAGCCTGCTTTGTGAAATGCTGCCCTCCCATTTGCCACTCCATTAACATGGGGAGAACTAAGGAAGTACATTTCATAAAGCAAAACAAAACAAAGAGGAAATGAGTGTATGCTGCATTTATATGAAAGCAGCCATGAACAGCTTGGTATTGCCAAAGCCCACTGGGAAGGACAAGAAGCTGCCCCTCTCCTCTTCCCCCTGCTGAGTTATTTGAGTGCAATAATCCTACATGGATCCTCCCACCAGCGGGCAGGGCTAAAATAACAGAGATGCAAGAGTTTCCTTTTAATCCTCACTTGGACTCCTGGTAAAACTAATGAGAAAGAAAAAGTTTCCTTTTACGCCTGAGCCTCTAAGAAAGCAGAGTCTGCAGCCAAACACTTCCTGGTTTGCTTAGGAAGAGACAAGCCAGGATTCAGATTCAGAGGTAACTGCAACACCGGTGGAGCTTGGAGTGTGGGGACGGTGTGTGTGAGAGGGCAGGGCTATGGCATGAGGGGTGTGGCCAGGGTGTGCAGGGGTGTGCCCGGGGTGTGTGGGGATGTGGCTGTGGGCCAGGACACCCCAAAAACATTGCTGCCCAGGGCGAACTGTCTCAACCCCACCCCTACGCGACTGAACTGAAAGTTTTTGATTCTTCACTAATTTCCGATCAGTTTAGCCACTTCTGCTGGGAAGAGGAAGCAGATGATGCTGACGCAAGTATGTTGTTCATGAACAGTAACCCATCCCCAGTAATTCTAGTTTACTCTTGTGTATGACCATGGCTACTGTCTTTCTGATTGAGGCATTTATAAGAGCCTGTTTAATTTTTTAAATCAGTTTTTAAATTTGTACTGAGACACTTTTTAGCTAAGATTTTAAAAAAATGATTAGAATATTCTCACAATTGTACTTAAATGAGAAAGATCACAAAATTAAAAAAACAGATTAAGAAGTATGAGAGGGAAGTAGAAGGATGAAGGCAGTTGCATATGAAATCTGTTATTGATAACAGTAAATAAACCTTAAATAACAAAAAGTAAAACATTCACAAATAGCTATGATGACCACTAGTTTTGACAGAACATAACAGGATGCATTTTAAAAAGCAGCCAATTGGGAGTGCTAACAGCTGCCAGTCTAGAAGTTCCCATTTAGGAAACCGACTGAAGCACCTATATGAGCCTGTCCAAGCTCTTAAGATCTTTTGCAAAGGCAATTCTCTTAGCTCCACCACCTTCCTAGGCATGTTTGGTGGGAACAAGGGAAAAGGCCTTCTTGGTGGCTTTTCCCAGGCTTTGGAACTCCTTCCCTAGAGAGGTTAGGATGACTCTCTCCTTGCACTCCTTCTGCCAATGAGTGAAAACTCTTAAAAAAATTCTTACAGGCTTTCAGGAATTGACTGCTGTGGGGTTTAAAATGTGTGCTGCTTCACTGGTCTTCATCTTCTGTTTTTAATGGGTTTTAAAATGGTTTTAATTCTACATATTGTTTAATTGTATTTTAAAATAACTTTTGTATAGTTTTACTGATGCTTTTGTATGCATTTTATTTTGTATCTGTTCTAATACCTTGTAAGCTTCCTTGAATCCCAGTATTGAAAAAACATAAGATATAAATGAATAAATAATACTAGAAAGATGTGAGAGCATATAATGGAACATATATATAGATAGATATAAAGATAAGTGTTGTGAAGTAGCAAACATGTTTTGTCTACAATCATGCATGGTCCAGTACAGTTTGGTAGGAACTACAGTTCAGTTGGACATTCAATGACAACCCCCCAGACTTAAGTAAAGTCACTTCAGCCCCCTCTCCCAGCCATCCTGTGCCTATTGGGTACAGTGAGGGATTGAAGGAACATCATGCTATGTCCCTATAGTGACATATGAAATGATTACATCCTCCATTGAGGTCTGCAGTGGAGAATGTGATCATTTTGCATCTAGCTATGGGAACATAGCCAGACCCTTCCCTGAGTCTACCCCTGCCCCAGCTCTCCACCAGCTACAGAATGGCCTAGGGTAGTGGTGTAGCAATTCTATAATAGGTCTGGCAGGAGCAGGGTGTAGGCTTTGGTTGGTCTGGAGGAAGGAAGAGGATGCCAACTTTTCACATCTACAACAAAGAGACATACCTGGAGAGAGTTAATACAGCTGATTTTGGAAAGATGAGAAATGTAAGGGATATCACAACCCAACCAGCAATGGTGAAGCTGAATATTCAAAACTATGGTGAATTGACATCATTTTTGAGAATTAATGACAAGTGGCCTGTAAGTTTACAAGGAGTTTTATTTGGAAAAAAGGAGAACAACAACTTACTGATGGACCTACTGCTGGACAGACTTCCCAGGGGAAATTTTTTTTCTCCAGCTGCAACAGTTTTGAAGAATTAATTTTAATATATAAGGATTAAGACATAGATTATGCATGGTTGTCTTGATTATCTTTTAAGATTACTTATACATGATTCTGTTTTTTGGGAAAAGGCAAAATAGAAAGTAAAAGAGAAAGAAGGTGTCTGATGATGAAAGTGATTTATAATTTATGTTTAGCTAAATGGTTTATATATGATTCTGTTCTTAGGAAAATGAATAATAGAAAGAAGTGAAAGGGGAATAAAGTGATGATGATGAAAATGGTTTATGATCTATGGTTTATGAAAATGGCTTATGATTATGAGCTACTAGAAGTAAAAGTTATGAAGGGACTGAGGATATTTGACGATGCCAAAGACAGCTCTTTTGCTTTTTCTTAAATTGTTAATTTTAGATTTGTTATTTTTACTGTCGCAAGAAGATTAATTGGAAAATAGTTGTACTTTCATTGTTGGATTTAAATAGAATCACAGAATCACAGAAATTCAGAGTTGGAAGAGACCACACAGGCCATCCAGTCCAACCCCCTGCCATGCAGGAACACCCTCAAATCAATCCTGACAGATGGCCATCAAGCCTCTGCTTAAAAACCTCCAAGGAAGGAGACTCCACTACACTCCGAGGCAGCATATTCCACTGCCGGACAGCCCTGACTGTCAGAAAGTTCTTCCTGAGGTTCAGGTGGAATCTCCTTTCCTGCAGCTTGAATCCATTGCTCCTTGTCCTGGTCTCTGGAGCAGCAGAAAACAAGTCCCCTCCTTCTACGTGGCATCCCTTCAAATATTTAAACATGGCTATCATGTCCCCTCTTAACCTCCTCTTCTGCAGACTAAACATACCCAGCTCTCTAAGTCTATCCTCATAGGGCATGGCTTCCAGGCGTCTCACCATTTTGGTCGCCCTCCTCTGGACTTGCTCCAGCTTGTCAATATCCTTCTTGAATTGGGGTGCCCAGAACTGGACACAGTATTCAAGATGGGGTCTAACCAAAGCAGAGTAGAGTGGTACCAGTACCTCCCTCGATCTAGACACCATACTCCTATTGATGCAGCCAAGAATTGCATTGGCTTTCTTGGCTGCCGCATCACACTGCTGACTCATGTTCAGCTTGTGGTCTATGAAGACTCCTAGATCCCTTTCACACGTACTGCTATCCAGCCACGTGTCCCCCATCCTATATTTGTGAATTCCATTATTTCTGCCTAAGTGTAGGACCTTACATTTCTCTCTGTTGAATTTCATTTTGTTCGCCCTGGCCCAGCTCTCCAATCTATCCAGGTCATTTTGAATTTTGATCCTGTCCTCTGGCGTATTAGCAACCCCTCCCAATTTGGTGTCATCTGCAAATTTGATCAGCATGCCCTCTATTCCTTCATCCAAGTCATTGATAAAAATATTGAACAGCACTGGGCCTAGGACAGAACCTTGTGGCACCCCGCTAGTCACTTCTCTCCAGGACGAAAAGCAGCCATTCGTGATCACCCTTTGGGTTCGGTCGGTCAACCAATTACAAATCCAATAAATATTATTATAAATAATTAGAAAATTATTATTTTAAGAATTACTAATTTTTAACATAGAATAGAATGGGGAAAAGTTACTAATGATTAACTGTTAAGCAATCAGTATGTTTTTAAATTTGATTATTAATAGTTAAGTTAGAATTATTATTAATAATGTATTTAGATTTATTAACCATTAACTCATATTGTATTTAGATTTATTATGAAGATAAATAATAAGCAACAAGCATGTACCTTAAGTTTAATTTAGGATTTACTGATTAGTTGTTACTGCTGGATTACTATTCATTGCAGGAGTAGAAACCAATTTTAGTTATATGTAGTTTTTGTAATCATCTTCTAATTTAGATATTTGTAGTTTTGTTTTCTTTTTTGATAGTACATTGTTGTCTAGTCTATTTTATAGTCTGTTTTATTTTGTATTGTATTACTTTGTTTTATGTACTGTTATTGTGGTATTTTTACTTTGGTTTTTTTTTGTCACTCCTTTTTAATATTCAATAAAATTTTTTAAAAAGTGACAAAGAAACATACACAGGTGTTAAGTTGACATATGCCTGCACATACTATTATTAGAATGCCAGCCAATATCTGCTTCCATTGTTGAGGTTAGAGCATTTTAGACAGGCAATTTAGAATAAAGAAATGCTTAAACTTTCCAGAGCTTGGAAAAAGCTTGCAACATATAACAACATTACTTGTAATGCTTTATCTTGGGGCAATAAAGGTATGTCAGCACTACTTTTACAAAATAGCACAAGGACTTCTTTTTTGTTGTTGTTGTTCTGAGGGCTGTTTACTTATTACTTTCTCTTGTTCTTCTCTTGCTTTTGCAGATATCAAGAAAGAATTGTCCCCTCTTCCACCAAATTTTAGGCCATTTTTTAAAGTTTTTAGTTCTTTCTTCTCTCACAAGGAACTCAAACGGGAATGGCAGTGGTGTGGGGGAGCATACAATAACATACATAAAATAACAGGTTACCAAATTAAATTAAATTAAATTAAATTAAATTAAATTAAAGGCAGTGCTTTAATAACAAGTTACCTTTTATGGCTTCATAATAAGGCACATAATTAATCACTTTTCTCAAGTAGTTTTTCAAGCCCTCCCTGCTCCAACCCGACAGCTGTTTTTAAGCTATATTTCAGGAAATCCAGTCATGGATCTTCCATGTTACATTTGGTTTGACTCTGAGTTTCATGGCTGTACAGACTGAGAAAGCAGGCACGGTCCATAGAGCAGAAATGGTCTAACCACGGCATGCTGTTAGTAATACCTCTGTTATTTTCATTCTCAGCTGGTGGTTTTCTGACTGCAGTCCTTCTAACCTAGATGTGCTGGCCTGGTTGACACTGGTGACAGATGTTGATGTTTTTGAGTCATCTTTCTTCTGATTCTGAGTGAACTGGAGCCCTCTGTTCCGAGTGGCTGCATCTGGGTTTGTTCTCAGAGTGATTAACTGAACATTTTGAAAGCAGAGAAAAAAAACCTGAAGGTTATATCAATTCATTTCCATGTTCTCTTTTAAAACAAACAAACAAACAAACAAATTATAGAACATGACGTTCAGTGCGAAATGCTAGGTTTTGAGGCAAAGTCTCAGACAACAGCTCATCAATTTTTAAATACATGTGAGCTAAAATTATTTACCCATTTGCTTTTCCCTCTGCCCCAATTAGCACATGCAACTTAGCTAACATCAGAAGCATGAGATCATGAGAAGCTAGTGATACACCTCCATCCCATATCAGGGTTACACTTCCAAGAAATTGGAAGGCATACTATGGCCCCCTCATATGTTATAGCAGATTCTGGCATTGCTGAAGCAATGTCCCAAGAACACTTGTTGCTCCTATGCACCAAAAGTAATGTTCAAAGAGTCCTCTCAAAATTTATTCTAAAATTAAATAAATATTCTTTTAGAATGTCCCGCTTTACGATTGATACAATTTATTATATCCTGACTTCAGATACTAGAAAGTTCTATTCACACTGCAACATTGGTTAAAGTTTCAATCCACAAGTGGAAGGAATTTATGATTGGACATACACCCAGAGTTCTGGGTCTCCCTGAGCTGTATTACTGAAGATTGCAGGTAGGAATTTACATGAGTGAATGTTCTTCAATGACAAAAGAACATTCCACATTAAAAAAAAAAAAAAAAAGGATGTTAGGGATAACAACAAACTAGAAATCTAGCTGACAACTAGTTTTCTGTATGGTAGGATTCTTTGTATAGAGAACCCACCAGTCAGTGGTTTCCCACTTGCACTATGAATCTGTACTGTCTAGACACAGCTTTATTGCCAAAGTGAGAACTAGTTCCTTGTCTAATAAATGACTGTCAGGGGAACTATCCTTGAGGAAAATCAAGAATCCCTAGGAAGGCCCACCACATATATTTTATATTGCAGATTTCCTTTAGGAAGCTCATACATGTTCCCCCTCTGCAAAAACATCTTTTATACTCAAAAGATCCTTATGAGATAAGTCACACTGTGACCAGTTCAAGATCATATAGTAACATTTGCTACTGAGAGGGGGTTTGAGCGCAAGTCTTTCCATCCTTTGTCCAACATTTGAATCATTACATCACACTGGCTCTGAACTTACTCTTACACTTTATGAAGCATGGGCTAAACCCACTATTACCTGTATCTGGAGCAGATGCAATGAACTAACTTAAGAACTGGTAATTTCAATAGGTCTATTCTAGATAGGACTAACACTGTTTTTAGCCCCATGAATACAATCTCATGAGCCAACCATGTTCTTTTGAGGTTCCTACCCATTTGAGTGGGATTTATGCAGAAGAATTTGCCACTGGCTTTTAGCAGAAGTGAGCTTAATTGTTCTACAGAAATGAAAGGCAAAAAATAAGACCTTTGCAAGTGAATGTGCTTACCTTAGGTACAAAGACTAAGCAGAGTGTGATGGTGCTACAGAATATAATGACGAGTGCCACAATGCAGAACTGTACGTTGGGCTGGTCTCGTGTGAGAAAGGAAACAGCAGCTCCAATGATACACATGATGCCTACATTATAAACACTCATGCCAATGTATTTACTGTCGTTCAGAGCAGGAATGCTCACATTTCGAGTTTCCCAAGCCAAAAAGCAACCAAACAGCTGAAATTGGGAAAAGAAAACAAAGCAATGATTGTAACACAATACACCAAGTTAGACTTCTATACATGAGACACCAAAATGTCTTGTTTATAACAGCTTGCGTGTCTTGCTCAGTTATATGTTGGCAAAGGCAAAAACAGGGCATGACCCAGCCAAATATAAGCACATTTAATTTCTATTGATTAATTCCCATACTTTTAATTCCCCCATTGAAATCAATGGGACTTCAATTGTCCATTTGAAATCAATAGGATTTAAAATTGTATATTGGTTAGATTATGCCTAATAGTGCTTAATTTAGTAAGTATGGCTGGCCTCGTGTTCGGCAGTTTCAAGATCATAAATTAGACCTACAATCTTGTGACTTTTGGGACTCATGTTTGCAGTCCCATCCAAATATGACCCCCGAACCCTACCTTTTCAGCCTATTTCTAATAATGACTAAAGTTTCCAGCCATGTGGTTAAGGATATATGTGACAAACACACACACACATATCCAGACCCAGCATCATCAAATGTAATTGCAACAATATTATCTTAGCTACTGTATATCTGACAATTCCACTCCCCTAAAACATATTCTTTCAGCCAGGCAGCACCCTAACTAAAAAGTTTCCAAAGTACTGCAGATTGGAACATGGGGAAATGTCATCTCTAGCACAGGCACACAGACAACAGGCAGATAAAGAAACCCTTCAGGGTCCTGCTGCAACTGCTTCTCTTGTACCAGGACAGTGCTGCAGGCATCACTTCCCAGTGCCTCAGTCTGCAATATCTTGGAAACCCTTTGGTTCGGGGGGAGGTACTGTCAGACACAGCTATGACAACAGAGCTCCATCACTGGGGTTACATCTGTTGATGCTGGACCTCAGCTGCTGTGTAGCTATAGATGTTATTAGGGTGCAAGCACGGGGCAGTTGTATTATGCCTGGAAACAATAACCCAAAGCTTGAAAAAGATACTTGTTTGGACACCAGCTCTCAGAACTTCCCAGTCAACACATGTGCTAGCTGTGTAGGCTGGGACACTCCTGGAGTTCTGGTTCTTAAAAATGACTTTTCCAAGCTTTGCAGAAAACAGGTTGGTGGCCTGTCCACCTCTGTTATACCTTGTCAGCTGTGACTTGCTGAATTAAAAAGGAGCAGAGAGATAACAAGGGAGAGAAACATGTTTTTTTTCTAGTGGACCTGCCATGAAGACTCATCTATAAAAGAGTTCTTCAAAGTATTTAAAGTATATGGTCAGCCCTCCACATCTGTGACTTTCACTTTCATGGATTTATTTGTTTTGCCATCGCCTGCCCACCCCCACCCCCACCCCAGGTGCTTCTTTTCTGGGGGGACTTTCCCTCACAGTGGCTCTGATAAGGCCATGCAGCTCTTTAAAAACCCACCTCTGGTCCTCCTCCTCCTCCACCACCACCCAGTCTCTGGCCAGCTAAGGACAGATCACAGCCTGATTTCTCAGCATTACAAACCCTGTCCTCCCATACATGGAAGGAGATGGGCAAGAGAGAGGAAGTATAGGGCCACTGTGCTGACCCAACCCCTTTCCCTTTCTTTTTCCTTGGCTTGGTTTGAACTTTGTGTGCCTGCCTCCCCACGATGCCTTGCCCCCTTCCTTCAGACACATACACACATTTTGATATTTACAATTTTCCCACTTTGGTGAGACTCCTGCACTCCTAAGCTAAGCAAACCTGGAGGACTGACTATACTGGGGTAGCTCTGTTAGGGTAGATTTTTGAGATATTTATGAAGTAGTGTCTAACTAACCACCTAGATACAGTATGGCATATGTTTGCACAGGTCACCCCACAGGATGTTGTAGAAGCAACAACTGGGCAGTTGGCCACAAAGTAATTGTTGTTGGGTGCCATCCAGTCCTTTTTGACATACGGTGATCCTATCACAGGGGTTTCTTGGCAGAATTTGTTTACCTTTGCTTCCCTCTGAGGCTGAAAGCATGTGTCCCATTAGGTTTTTCACGGCTAAGGAAGGATTCAAACGCTGGTCTCCCAGTGTCCTAGTCCAACACTTGGACTACCACACTATATATTGTTAATATTCATTCTTAAAGGGACTATCATCCTTTTTACCAATTACTTGGAAAAGCATACCATAGACTGCTCTTCCTCATTTTTATTCTAACAATCTTGTAACAGAGACCCAGTAACACAAGGTGATCCAGTGAGATTCATGGGTGGAGTGGGGATTTGAGCCCAGGTCTTCCTAATCCTAGCCCAACCATCTCATCATTACACCACACTGGCTCTGAGCTACACTTACCATTACTTACCATGAGTAGGCCTTTGTAGGCATAAACAATGCCAAGCCAAATGGTCATGTGAGAGTTTTCACAGTGCTCCAAAATGGGAAGAATAGAAATATCTCGGCCTGCAGGGTCAGGCTGCAAGTGGGCAGAAGAGAAGAAAAGGAAGGACTAGAGTTGACATTATGTTCCTCTGGATCTATGCATCTGAATAAGGAATATCGTGGTCAGGCTGGTGGCTACTGAAGAATCACTGCAAGAAATGCAGATAAAGTGGAAGCATACTCCTGGTCCACATTTCACTGCCCAGGTAAAGTGCAAAGAAAGTAAAGAGACACACCTCTAAGTTTTATCAGTCTAACACCATTTCTGCACTAGGCTGTTACAGTGCTATCATTCCATTTTCAACATCCTGTGGAATCCTGGGGTTTGCAGTTTACTGAGGGGCCTTTATAATTCTCAGCCAGAGAGCTCTTTGGCCTCAGTAAACTACAAAGTCCAGAATTCCACAGGATGTTGAAAGTGGAATAACAACACTATAGCAGTGTAGGGTGGAAAGGCCTTCTGTCATTTAAAGATGCGCATGATCCTCTGCAACAGGTCTAGCCCAAGTCATTTTGCTACCCGAGGCAAAGGACAAGGTGGCATCCTGCCCCTTAAACAGAAATGAACTAGACAGAGAGTTGAACTTTAGTTCAGCACCACTAAGGGTTCAGCATCTGCCCAGGGGGGCAGCAGGCTTAGTTCTGGAGAAGTAGAGCAGGTCCCATGGCACACACAACCGCATCCTTCAGCATCTGCTGGCTACCTGCTGCAGTCACCTTACTCTCCCTAAAAGGAGGGCTGGCTCTGCTCAGCTCTTCTAATCATCCTCCATGAAATAACAGCATTTAACCATTTTCGCAAGGTTCAGAGCACCTCCGACACATTTTCAAATAATCCTGTAAGGCTGGTCTATATTGTTATCTTCTTAATCTAGGTGGGAGGGACAGGTATAAAATGGAGGGTGAGACGCTCACCTGAGAAATCACAGCAACACACCATACCCCTCCAACTATCCTGATTTGAGAGGAGCAGTCCCAATTAATCCTTTTTCATCCCACTTTTTCAGTTGTTTTTAAACTGACCCAGTTTCTCTCTCCTCTTCCCACTTTCCCTCTTCATTATAGGCTTACTTCAAGTGCTTCAAACTGCATTCAAAGTGCAAAAGTAGTTGCATTCAGTTAACTCATTATGGGGGAGAGGAGAGGAGAAGGCAGAGTCTTGCTCTTCCCTGCAGCCTCAGGCAAAAGCAAACTGCTTCAGCTACTCCTAGCTTATCTGTTCTTCCTCACTTATAAGTTCTCCCATCTTGACCACATTCTGATGTTGTTTGTCCACACACAGCCCAGTTTTGATCTGTGAAATGTTGGGGGATATGAAACAGCAGAAGATGAGTAAATAACAGATCTGTCGAAACCGAGCAGGAGATACATTAGCAGCAGTAAGATCTCTCATTGCTGCTGAGGAATTAAAATTATGAAAGGAATAATCCATGTTGTGAACTGACAAACACAAGGAAAGAGTGCTTTTTGAAACTCAGATCACTAGATAGCACCACTGAATCCCTCTGTTGTTTATTTTCTGTTGCTGTCTGCTTTGAGCCAGTCTAAACTGCAAAAACATGAAGTTTGGATCTTCAGATTTATCCTGCTCCAGCAGAGCCCTAAAACATTAAATACCTTTCAGTTGTCAGTTCCCCAAAGGAAATCCACTGTGCTCAGGACATTCAAATCCTCACTGCTAAGAAATATTTTTAGCCACTACTGTTCATCCACACTGAGCTGAGATCCCATCCTGCAATATTCAGTTACCTGAAATTAATCTGCAATTGTATTTGATGGAAAGAACAAAACTGCATTTTTAGACCAAAGCCTCTCTTATCTTCCAGGATGATGGCCACACTAGACTGTTACAGTGCTATTATTCCACTTTCAACATTCTGGACATTTGGAAACGTACAACTGTAGAAAACATTGTTAACTTAATCTTAAATATATATATTTTAAAGCAAGGAGCTCAAACTTCGGTTGTCTTTCCGCTTCCTCAGATATTTCACATCACTCAAGGTTGCTGGAAAACCCAGGTATCTTTTTAATAAATATAAAGAAGATGTTTTCATCTATAACTGTTGTGTAATGTGCTTCTAAAAGCAACAAAGTTCTCGGCTAGCCAGTTCACCTCAGCAGTCTCCATTCTCCATGCATTATTTAATCTGTAAAACAGGCTTGCAGCTCTTTTCAGTTGTATCTGTAGTCAGACAACTTCATAAGAGGAAGCATTCTTGGCTGTAGTTTACTGAGTTTTGGAGATGAGACAATACTGTTAAAGCTATTTATAGAGTCCTCGCTTGTGGATGCACAATTTCCCCACAGTCACCACGAACCAATAAAATTTTTCAACAGAATATATCCATAATTTATCATTTTCTCTTGTGTGGGCTTTTGTTTAAAAGACTGATTTTTTATAAGCCTGATGTATCCAGGGATGAACGATTGTTTCATTCTTTGCAGCCATTACATCTTCCCAATTTAACCACAGAGTTTTGCTTTAATTAGAAAATGTTAGGTCTGAGAGGGATTTTTCTCTCCATCTGATTTATCATGTTTTATAACAAAGAAAGTGGCTGGCATGTTTTTTTCTAGAATTCCCTTAATGTTAGTACCAGTTCATTCCTACCCTGAGGTAGGTTTTGATTCTAGCTGAATGGGGCTCAAGATAGCTATTCTTTAATGAAAAAGCTTTGGGGCTACAGAACTGTGCCAGAGAGGCACTGCAATTAATTCTATGAATGTTTATCCAGAGGTGAGTCTTGCTGAGATAAATGGGGCTTATTCCCAGGGGAGGTGGCTTTAGGAGTGCAGGCTAAATACTGTACCTTGGGATAGTCAAGTTGCAGAGTTGAAACCTCCTCTCCTGACACCCTGAATTCAACATGGGGGCAAGTGGCAAGTTTGGGGCTCACCTCAAGTGTTTTTCCAAAGCCAGTCCTTAAATGGAAGCAATCCCCCAGCAGTATTTCCTTCTGGCCCAAAGAATTCTTCTACATCTCTTTATGTAGAATGCAGCCTCCAGATGTTTTGCATTCCACCAGACAGTGCCAGCATGGCCATTACTCAGAAAAGGTGGGAGTTGTAGCTCACAACATTGGGAAGGTACCAGGCTGGGGAATGCTGGTGTAACATGTGGCACTTTGTCAAATGTCTTACTAAAATCAAGATACATTACACTTAACTTTGTCTCCAAGCCTGCTAGCAATGTTATTAAGAAACGGATGTGCTTCTTTCTAGATGTCACAAATTGATTAATGATCTGTTCTTGCCACTTAAAGGCTGCTGTCAAACTGCTCCCTTGTCTTTAGCACTCTGGGATTACCTTACTCACACTCTCAAAAATATAATTTTGTTTGTCCTTCTTCAGTCCTACAGAGCTCTGTCTCTTCTTCTATGAATCTGAAAGCAAGATTATTTCTGTAATTCGTTGAGACCTTTCCAATTTAAAAGCAATTCAGGTATTTCTTTTGGCCTAGTCGTTTCTTATTCTGATGGGCAACCCATCTTTGACTCATATTAATATTAAACACATTTACTACCAAGCTCCAATTTGCCTTCTAGAATGAAGGATGAAGAAAATCAGACAGAGAGTACTACTGCTGTCTTTTCATGCAAGATTAACAACTTCTTCACCTTAATGCTCAGTATTAGGGGTGGTATTTGTGGGCCCAATAAATCTGGGGAACAGCAAGGACTTTTTGACTTAGGGCTACTTACTAGACTGGATTAGCTATACTACAGAGAAAATGATTCAATGATTCCCCTTCTTTTTCCCTATGGATACTATAATTGTGCATAAAAGTCAAATGAGAAAAATGCAAACCCATACTTAGTTATTCACCCCAGAAACTCTACTTTTTTTATTTTTATCCTGCTCTTCCAATAAGGAACTCAGGCCAGCCATATGTGCTCCCACCTACTATTTATTATACTCTTTGGGTAAGCTTAGAGATAACGGACTCTTTCACATATGGCTTTTGTTGTGCAACCCACATTTTCCACAGAACTACTACTGTGGTAATCATCTGTTCTCAAACCTCTGCTTGCTGAGAAGTGTATCTGCACTAGACAGTTATATCAGATTCACATCCCTTTAACTGTCATGGCTCCATTCTATGAGATTTTGGGATTTTTTTAGTTTCGAAAGGTCCTTACAATTTTCTGCTAGAGAGTGCCAGTCCACTCCTTGATATACAATGCCTAAGAAATTCCAACTCCCTGTCTACATTACAAGTAAGCTGATTTAATAACTATCTGCTCCTTTTTGAGGGTACCTTGGTGCCTTCTTAAGTTTAACCATAATCCAGAACAGCTGGATCACCCTTCCTCCCCAAGCCTTGCAAGATTCAGCTCAAACAGTCCCAGATTGCTCATAATGAATATAGTGTTATAGCTCATACGGATGGCCATGTATCCTACTTTATGAGACAGTCTATGAGATGTCCTCTGAAGGGTCCTCTGAAGTCTAGATACAGACTTCAACACCACATCAGAGCAGGGGCTTGACAGTGCCTAACAATAGTTATCATTTGGGCAGCAGAGTAAGCAGGCATCCAATCTTTCTCACGGTGGTGAGCTTTAGCATATGCAAACTCTGTGGAAACTGTTGACCTACTTTGTCCTCTGTTTTGGTGATTTGTTCCTCCTTTTTGGGCAATGCATAAATAAGCTATCATCCTATTGCTTGTCTTTATCATATTTTCTAAGGATCAAAGTACAACTGCTCATGCTTTTTGCAGACTAATCAACAAAAGGCAAAAAACTAGAAAGTAGGTTTCTCCTTTTTGATTCCCTGAGAGGGGAAGAAACCTGAAATGGGCTATATACCCACTTCCTCATCACAATTCAAGACCTATTTTTTGAAGCTACAGTTTTTCAGTGTGAGAATTTTCAGACAACTAGGCATTTGTCACTCTTGAGTAAACAATCTTAGATAACACTGCTATAAGCTCATTGTTGTTATGCACTTTCAAGTTGACTTGGACCTATGACAGCCTTTTCTTAGGACTTTCCTGGTACGATTTATTAGGAGCCACTGTTTTCCTCAATGGATGAGAGTCTGGCTTGCTCACTGTCACCCAGCAGCCTTGAGATTTGAACCTTGGCTTCCCAGAGATGTATTCTAATACTCAAACCACAACACCACGCTGGCTCAGAAATCTTATACCGGATGCTTCAACAAACAACCCCAAATATCATTTTCAAAGGCTTCTATATAGAAAGAAAAGTGCTTATTTTAGAAAAACTGCAACTGCACAGATATTATGTGGCCTGAACATCACAGTCAAGGATAGGATTTAGAATTCACCCTACAGTAACTGTTTTATATAAAAGTACTATGTACAGCCAACTTAAACCAGGATTTCAGACTTTATTTGCCATAAAAACATCTGGTTTGTACTCTGATATTTAAAAACTAGCATATAGAAAAAACAACCCTTGAAAGGCTGACTTTACTATTGCTTTAAATTTTTATTCATTCATTTCAGTGCATCTTGCACCAATCTTTCTAACACATTTTCAGTGTGAAATAGATTTTCAGAAATATCTTAGAAACTGAACAAGGCTACAGTCCTATACTTGCTTACATAGCTACTTCAGAGTAGCCATGCCTAGGATTGTGCTATATAACAGGTAGTCTAGCCTCTAGTGTTCTTTTGAGATCAGTGAATCCTCTATGCAGCATTTTCCTTAAATAATTTAGCTTTTTTTTGCAGCAGATGTCACACCAGATTTCATTTAGCATAGTTTTACTGGACCTATTTTCACACTGACTGACTACTCATAGCTGTCACATAAAAGAGAATATTCTGAAGTTATCATCAGATTCCCCACTCCTTAAAAAAGAAAGAAAGAAAGAAAGAAAGAAAGCAGAAAGATATATTTGAAACTGTCATTAATAAACAGTAAAAAATAAGCAGAAATGGTTTGCTTGGGAGGCAAACATAAAATGAAAGTTTGTGAGCTATGGGTTTTCTCCATGGTCCCAGTGACAAACTGTTTTTAAAAAGGGATCTGTTTATGCTCCACTTGTTAGGGAATGGCTGAGAAGAAGCATTTGCTCTGATTAAATTTACGTGTTACCAGTGGCACATGGGAGATGTTGTCATGGATGAACGAGCCCAATGCAAAGCCATATACATCCCCATTGCTTGGTGAGTTGCTAGGGTTGCTTGCTGCAGGGTTGGGGAGGGAGAAAGGGAACAAAATCTTCCTTTAGCTTTTAGTGTGAAGATATGCTCTGAAAATTCATGTAATCTTTCTCCTTGCAACTCATCACCGATTATGGTACGGCTGAAGCTGAGTAATTCGCATTCCCATTCCTGCATCAAATCCAAATTGGACCTCCCAGCACTTAAATATGTGAGAGTTTTGGCTTTTGGAGCCCTTGGGGTGGTGATGACCAAGACTGGTGCTCCAGCAGTCCCCATAACAAAAATTACTACGGTATTCCACCTCTTCACTCATGCCTGTGCTTGTTATTTCTTACTGAGTAATTACTTGAAACAAGAGAACAAACAATCACTACCATTCAAACAGCTGTTTTGACTTACAAGAGTTTACTTCCTCTTTCTGATTGCTTGGATATGATTCTTATTTACTGCAAGAAACCTGGTGAGCGTCTCATGACCAAACTACTCTGATAACATTCAGTTTCTTTGAAGCCCTGGACTAGAGAATGGAAGGAGCACACAGAGCACTCTTTCCTAGATGAATATACATCTTTGGCACATTCTTCTCTGTTGGGAGGTGTGAGTTGTCCCAGCAATTAGTCCTATGGGAACTCGGTATTAGTAGAGTAACAGAGAAAACGTTTCCTTGTTTGAGTGTGGCTTCTTAATATATGATGGCTGACTTGAAAGACTAGGCAGACAGCAGATTTCAAAATGCAAAAGAAAATATTTATAACAATACATTAAACTCACCAATTAATTAATTAGATTAGAGATACGCTTAGCATATTTTAGAAGTTAAGAGCAGCTAAGATCAATTGACATTTAGGCAGCAGTATGTGTACAGTCAGAGTCAGAGAGGAATAATAACAGTTAAAGGAGAACAGTGATCTCAGAGACAGAGGGAGAGCTGAAACCGACTGACAGCTGAGAACCCTGGCCGGGATAGCCAAAGAGGCAGGGAAGAGAGAAGGCTGCTGTGATTTCCAACATTCTCATTCTGTGTGTGGCCTTACACATTCTTAGTACTGATGTCTCTAACCAGAAATGGCCTTCAAGATTTTTCAAGAGATGGTACAATAAAGAAAGAACTGCTCCAAAATTCTGAGTTCAAATTTCACCTCAGCCATGAACTCATTAGGTGGGCGTAGGCACAAACCCTCCAACCCCTGCCCTGCACCCATGGAGTATGGGCAATACAGGCTGACCTTAAGAAGGGCTATACTGGATCCCGCCAAAGATCCATGTAGTCCAGCTTACTGATGACACAGTAACCAACTAAATGCCAATAGGAAGCCCAGAGGCAGGACATGAATGTAACATTACTCCCCTGCTCATGTTCCATAGCAATTTGTATACAGAGGTGTACTGTTTCTGATCATATATAGCAAAGAGATATATAGCACATCCTCCAACTGTCCTGATTTGGTGGGGACTAACCCAATAATCTCACTTTTCAAGCTGCTTTTAAAATGTCCCAGTATCTGTTTTCTCCTCCCATTTTCCTCCTTTGTCCTCAGCTTACTTCTGTTGCTGCATTTGGTTAATTAAGTGGGGGGAGAGGGGAGGAGTGGAGAAAATCTTGCCATTCGCAATAGGCTCAGGCAAAAGCAAGCTGCTGCAGCCATTCCTAGCCTTGTGTTCTTCATGACTGATAACATTTGCCATTTTGACCACATTCTGATATTGCTCGTCCACACATGTCTTAATTTTCATTTATGAAATGTTAGGAGGATATGATGTAATCACCCTGATTAGTAGTCACTGATGACTCTACCTTCCATGAATTTATCTAACCATCAATAATAAATGTAAAGCATTATATAAATCTATCTATACTTAGTATTCTTTTAGCATGGTGAACACTCAATGTTTACATATTTGAACCTATGAAATATGCAATTTTTTAAACTCTTCCTTATGTAACAATTATATCAACTGAAGTTTTTACACATTTGGTATTCTCTGTAGACTGGCCATTACGTTTTAATAATCTATATATTGTTTTCTGAAATGTTTATGTTGCTTCTTATGAAAATGATCTTCATAATATAGAGAACAAATAAGAAATAGGCTTTTTCCATTTTTAAAGCTTTTAGAGCCTTCTTTTAATGTTCATCACACTAAACTGCTTTCTCTCCCAAATTTCCCACCTGTTAATAACAACAGCATACAAATATTCATACAAGAATTCATACAAGACTTCATGCATGCTTGTAAAGCTTTTCAATTTTGTATCAGTGTTACTAGGGATGTGGTCAGTTGCCCAAAGCTTTTTCCAGTAACAGCATATCCTTTAGAAAAGAGATGGATAAGTGCTGGATCTGGGGACAAGAAAGAGGCCACACAATGGTCAAAAATGCCTCCCAAAAGAACAGAAAACTAGAAGTGGCTGGAAATCTACTTTCGGTCTTGACAAATGGGTATTTTAAAATGTTAAACAATGCAGGAGAGAGAGGCAAGAAAGTATTTAAAAGGTAAACTGCTATTCCTGAAGTCTCCAAGAAGAGAAAAATTCCCCTTGCCTTTTGAGTGGGAGAGGAAGTAAGGAGAATCAAAGGCAAAAGAAAACCCCCCAAACGTTTGAGGGGAGTGGACTTTGCCCACCTCTGTATTAAAACAAAACAGAATGAAACAAGGGATGGATGTATGGATAGATAGGTAGCATAGGGATGGGGGTGTAACTGCTGTGTTTTTGTGTTGGGGTTACCAAGTTGATGTCATTATTCAGTGCTATATCTCTAGTTGTATTTGTAGGTTTGAATCCTCTATTATGAACTACTTTATGTAACTTTACATATATTTAGCTATGTAGTAAAGACAGTAAGAAACCATTAGTGAATTGTAAAGATGTCTAAAAGGGCACTGGGAAGGGTCCTTAGCTGGTGTCTGAATGCACAGTGTGTTTGATTTGCGTTTGGCCTCTTTGCTGGCTCCCCTTACAGTAATGTAACAGCTGCCCCTTACTGGATACAGGCATTACAGAAGTGCTCAATTCTAATTATAAGTCCGCAACAGGATTCCAGTCATTTCATTTCATTTCTATGCCTCCTTTCTCCCAGAGTGGTACCCAAGGCAGATCACAAAAAGAATCAGCTCAAAACCTGACAATAACATTTAAAACATAATTTTTAAAAATCATCCCATTAAAACCAAATATGTGTCCCAGTACTAATGTTAGTGTGTGTGTGTGTGTGTGTGTGTGTGGCTTATTATGGAAACATCTTCAGTGTTATGAATGGAATTTCTATCACTCCCATTCTCACATCTGGTAACAGATATTGGTAATTTCCCTGTCGTACTTGCATGCAAACAACTCCCCTTGAGCTGGCAGTCAGTATCTGGGCAGGGCCACTGCAGACAGAGGCTGCTGTGGACACTGCCTTGGGAGAATCTGATCTCCCCTTCCTTCTTATTATATTTTAACTGAAATGTTCTAAAACTGTTTCAGTTTAAGATGTTTTCATAATTTGTAAGAAGACATTAAGGCTTACCTTAAAGACTAAAGCCAGGATCCCACTGGCAAGTGAGGCTGGCAGAAAAAGGCCTCTTCATCAGATTTAAAAACAGGTGATCACTTCCCTCTGTATGATTGCCCTCTCACTTCCAGAGGATCTTCTCTCCCTCTTCTCCAGCCTTTCATGCTACCTGAAACTGTGCCCTGGGACACTGTGTGTGTGTTTGTATAGAAAAGCCCCTCTTCCTGTACTCACCTGTGGCAAAATGGATCCTTGCAACTCATAGCAGATCTAGCCAACATGGAAAACAATAGAAATTACCACCCAACAACAGTAGTTCCACTCTTGGCTTAAATCCAGTTGCTAGTCAACTAAAGTTTGTTGCAGCTGTGTGCCTTCAAGTTGTTTCCAACTTAAAAAAATCCTAAGGCAAACCTATCATATTTTTTTTACAAGATTTGTTCAGATGGGCATTACCTTTGCCTTTCTCTGAGGCTAAGAGAGTATGATTTGGCTGAAGTCACCCAGTGGGTTTCCATGGCTGAGAGGAATTCAAATCCTGGTTTCCAGAATCACAGTCCAATGTTCAAACCACTACACCATGCTGGCTTTTAGTCAACTAGGGCAGACTCACTGAATCAACTGAACGTATGTATCAACTTACCTATGTATTGATCTGCCAAATGCACACTGACTCAGTAGGTCCACTTGGCTTTAGAGCTTACAATTTGACACATTTTATCTAGCATCAGGTTTTATGGACTGCAGCCTATTTCATCAGAAGTAATTCATACCTGTTGATACTGAACTTTGCTATTTTATATTCACTGTTATGTGCCTTCAAGTTGTTTCTGACTTACTGAAATCCTAAGGTGAACCTATCACCTTGGTTAGATTTGTTCAGAGGAGGTTTGCCTTTGCTTTTCCCTAAGGCTGAGAGAGTGACACTTGTCTAAGATCACCCAGTAGGTTTCCATGGCTGAGCAGAGATTCAAGCCCTGGTCTTCAGAGCTGTAGTTCAGCACATAAACCACTGTACCATGCTGGCTCTATTTTATTTTGCAAGCTACAATATAAGACTACAGCTTTGAAAGGAAATGAAAAAATATATTAAGTGGGATGGTTTGTGGTTTCTGTGTCTATGGCAGGGGTGGCATATCTGCTCTGGAGATTACTGTGAACTGTAAAGGAGCTATCCAAGATGTTAAATCTTATCCTGGTGGCACAGTGGTTAAATAGCAGTACTGCAACCACGACACTGTGAGTTCGATCCTGCTGGGCTCCAGGTTGTTTCAGCCTTCCATCTTTCCGTAGGTCAGTAAAATGAGTACCCAGCTTGTTGGGGGCAATTAGCTAACACATTGTAAACCGCTTAGAGATCACTGAGCTGATAAACTGTATAGAAATACCCATGCTATTGCTATCCTCAAAGTATATTCAGCACCTTGGACAGCTACCATGTTCATTTTGAGGTAGTGGCTACTTGTTATTGAGGTGCTTGCTGTTTTTATACTAAAATGATTGCACATACTTTCAAGAAGCATGAGCTGCTTGCCAGTTAGAATGGGCTCTAAAAGCCCTGCAAAATGGGATGAGAACAGAGGTAATGGTGGCCTATTATGATGGCACAGCTTGCAACAAACATTTCAAAAAGGTCAAGTTACCATATCTACTGAATAGCAACAGATTAAAATCCTCCCAGAAATCAAGACCAGTTTTCAGTACAGTGCTGATTATATTTATGAAGGCATGATATGCTTTAATTCCTGGGGCCACCCTTACTGTGCAATCAACCAAGAAGTTGCTTAGAGCATGGCTGAGAACCACTTCAGCTTTCTTATTGACAGAATCCTGAGGTCCAGCCGCAGCCATTTAAAGGCCAAGAGCAGAATGGAAAATAGTGGGACCTTGCACTCACTCTTGCTTTTAAGAAAATATTATTCAATTTAGTAAAATAACTTTCCTAGTAGTTAAAGAGAAATCAAGGAAACAAGAGAAAATATAAGGAACCAAAATTCAGTGACTGGGGAAAGAAGGATTAGTCAGAAGAAGCAGCTAAGAGGTCAGTGGTAACTCTGAAGGACTCAGACAGATCTGTAGCTGAAAGGAGAGAAAATGTTCTTGGGACAAATGTCACCAGATGCTCCACAAACCTTATGGAAGAGTGATGAGAATAAAGCTATTGCCCTGAGAATCCATATCAAAGACCACTTGGAGTTTGCAAAAAGCCATGGGGGAGACATGAGACCAAAACTGAACATTTTGATATGGCCACAAAATGCTATGTGTGGTACAAAGCCAACAGTGCTCATTGCCCTGAGAACATCATTCCCACAGTCAAGTATGGGGCAGGGAGCATCATATCATGGCAAAGCTTTTCCTCACTGGGAGTCTAGATGGAATGAAGAGTAAGATGGATGGAACCAACTAGTACAAGGAATTCTAAAGGGAAACTTGTTTCAGTCTGCAAGAGACCTGGGATTGGGGTGAAGGGTCAGCTTCTAGCAGGACACTTGGAGTTTGCTAGGAGTCACTCCTAGCACACAGCCAGTGCTTTAAAAGCAAGAATCTAAATGTCTCTTAACGATTTAGTCAAAGCCCAGACTTTGATCCAACTGAGTGTCTGTCGCAAGAGCTGAAAGTCACTGTTTGTGAATAGTCCACATCCAATCTGACAAGAGCTTGAGCAATTGTGCTAGGAAAAAAAGGGCAAAATTGCAGGATCCAAATGTGTAAAGGTGATGGAGATTTGCCTAAGAAGGCTTGTACCTATAATTGGTACCAAATTTGTCTGTACTAAGAGCTGTCCCATAAGTGAAAACTTATGTGCTAGTTTGTCTTTGTTTAAAGGGGAGTTCTAAATACTTCTGCAAGACAGTGTATACATATCAGTCATCACATACTAAGCTGTCTTGAATCCCATCTTGGGAGAAAGCTGGGATATTAATTAATTAATTAATTAATTAATTAATTCATGCCTCAAGTAGACTGAATGGTCTTCTATAAGACTGAATTACACCCCTGCAATATCACAACAGAATCCCTCCCCCCCGCAACACTTGCTGAACTTATCATCCACAGTTCCAGATGCCTAGGCAGAAATCTCTTGCTATCCTAAGACATAATCTCTCTGTTTCAAGTCCAAAAACAATTTAATCCAACTATTTATTTTCACTGCTTTAACAATTTACACTGCAAGTTCCAAAACATACTCCCTTTCAGTCTACTTTAAAACCCTTGGGTTTAGATGTGTTTGATAAAAATACTGAAATCAGAAAATGCACCATCAGCCACTGGTTTGTTCACTTGGTTTTACTCAAATCACTGTCTTTTAAAAAGAGACTCAATTAACCAGGAGAAAAGTGGGGTGCAAATAAAATAAAATAAAATAAAATAAAATAAAATAAGTATCTAGCCATAAAGTAAGGCAGTAGCTTTCTTTGCTGTGGCAGTGATTGTGCATAATACAAACGGATTTTCATTCTTTTAAGTTTTCTTTCGCACTCCCTCAGTCCCTCTTTCTATCCACAACAGAACAATTAATCAATGCATTGAAACTGAAATACCACTTTCAAAAACATTTTAAGACTGAAAAGCGTGATAATCAAACATATTTTGACAGAGAATTCTCAAATGTTCAGAGGCAAGGAGTAATTCACAGGGGAGGCTCATGATAATGATTTGACATCTTTGGGGGTAAAAATAATATTTATAATAAGGTTATAGTGAAAGATAGCCATGTTCTGAGAATGAAAAGTTTGCTATATAGATTACTGGAGTCAGCAGTAATGGTAACCATTGTCTCCTTAGCTAACTTGAGGGAAGTTACAAAAAAATAGACACTTTTTGAGCCTGAATGGAGATATTTTATTGATTTTGGGAGAAACTGTGCCAGATATTATGATATACTAATCTGAATGCAATTAGATAGGCTTTTCATAGAATCATAGAATCATAGAAATGTAGAGTTGGAAGAGACCACATGGGCCATCCAGTCGAACCCCCTGCCATGCAGGAACAACCTCAAAGCACTCCCGACAGATGGCCATCAAGCCTCTGCTTAAAAACCTCCAAGGAAGGAGACCCCACTACACTCCGAGGCAGCAGATTCCACTGCCGGACAGCCCTGACTGTCAAGAAGTTCTTCCTGAGGTTCAGGTAGAATCTCCTTTCCTGCAGCTTGAATCCATTGCTCCTTGTCCTGGTCTCTGGAGCAGCAGAAAACAAGCCCTCTCCTTCCTCTACGTGGCATCCCTTCAAATATTTAAACATGGCTATCCTGTCCCCTCTTAACCTTCTCTTCTGCAGACTAAACATACCCAGCTCTCTAAGTCTATCCTCATAGGGCATGGCTTCCAGGCCTCTCACCGTTTTGGTCGCCCTCCTCTGGACTTGCTCCAGCTTGACCATGTCCTTCTTGAATTGAGGTGCCCAGAACTGGACACAATATTCAAGATGAGGTCTAACCAAAGCAGAGTAGAGTGGTACCAGTACCTCCCTCGATCTAGACACCATACTCTTATTGATGCAGCCGAGAACTGCATTGGCTTTCTTGGCTGCCACATCACACTGCTGACTCACGTTTAGCTTGTGGTCTATGAAGACTCCTAGATCCCTTTCACACGTACTGCTATCCAGCCACGTTTCCCCCATCCTATATCTCTGTATTCCATTTTTTCTACCTAAGTGTAGGACCTTACACTTCTCTCTGTTGATTTTGTTAGCCTTGGTCCAGCTCTCCAATCTATCCAGGTCATTTTGAATTTTGATCCTGTCCTCTGGCGTATTAGCAACCCCTCCCAATTTGGTGTCATCTGCAAATTTGATGAGCATGCCCTCTATTCCTTCATCCAAGTCGTTGATAAAAATATTGAACAGCACTGGGCCCAGGACAGAACCCTGTGGCACCCCACTAGTCACTTCTCTCCAGGATGAAAAGCAGCCATTCGTGATCATCCTTTGGGTTCGGTCGGTCAACCAATTACAAATCCAACTAACAGTAGCCCTGTCTAGCCCGCATTTTACTAGCTTCGTTGCAAGAATGTCATGGGGAACTTTGTCAAAGGCCTTACTGAAATCAAGATATGCTACATCCACAGCATTCCCTTCATCTATCAAGCTAGTAGCTCTACCATAAAAAGAGATAAGATTAGTCTGGCATGACTTATTTTTGAGAAATCCATGTTGACTTCTCGTGATTACTGCATTGCTTTCTAAATGATTAGAAACTGACTGCTTAATGATCTGCTCCAGTATCTTTCTGGGTACTGACGTCAGGCTGACTGGGCGATAATTATTTGGGTCTTCCTTTTTTTCCCTTCTTGAAGATGGGGACAACATTTGCCCTCTTCCAGTCTGCTGGAACTTCTCCTGTCCTCCAAGATTTCTCAAAGATTATAGCAAGCGGTTCCAAAATGACCTCTGCCAGTTCTTTTAATATCCTAGGATGCAATTCATCTGGCCCTGGAGACTTGAATTCATCCAGTGTGGCCAGGTATTCCTGTACCACCTCTCTACCTATTATGTGCCTCATTTCTCCTGCCTCCTCCCCTGCTCCCCAACCGCCAGGTTGAGTGCTTGCATCCTTCTGGGAAAAAACTGAGGCAAAGAAGGTGTTAAGTAGTTCTGCCTTTTCTCTTCCCCCTGTGAGTAATTCGCCATCTTCTCTGCGCAGCGACCCTATCATCTCCTTCTTTTTCCTTTTGCTGCGGACATATTTAAAAAAGCCCTTTTTATTGTTTTTAATGTCTCTGGCCAGCCTAAGTTCGTTCTGTGCTTTAGCCTTTCTGACCTCCTCCCTACATCTCCTGGCTACTTGCTTAAATTCTTCTTTGGTGGTTTCCCCCTTCTTCCATTTCCTATACATGTTTCTCGTAACACTTAGCTCAGCTGAGAGTTCTTTAGTCATTTTGATACTTACACGATACTGACAGAATAATATGTAAATACGTGACAGAATAATATGTACAAAATAATTTATTATATGTACTATTTTGTTTTCAATTGGCACATTCCTTAAGTTTTTATTTTCTCCTTTAATCAACACCCATTTTACTGATTCACATTCCTGGTACAGTATTGCAAAAATGATGAATGGGCATCTCTTCAAAGGGGATATTTTAAGAGAACTGTGTTCCTTATGCTTCTGCCAGGAGCTTGTATGATACTGTTTAATGCCTCCTGCATTCCTGTACAGAAAGAGGGGCTTCTAGAGGTTGGGACGGGATTGGTTCTGTGCTAAGAACATCACAGGACATCTTCAGAGACACTTCTATAGAATAATCTCTCATTTATATACTTAAAGAATGTTCAATTTTAAAAAAATTTATTTACTTACTAAAAGTATTTGTTTATTACCTCTCATTCTGTCAGGGCTCCCAAAGCACTGGACAGTAGATAAAAGCATTCTTGTAAAACCTATTGAAACAATTTCAAAAACTAATAAGCCACACTATTAAAACAACCCCAGAAGCCAAACCTGCTGCTAGTATTAAAGACCAAAGCTATGTAGAGCAACACAGCCTTCACCATCTGGCAACAGCTCAGAAAGGACAAAGCTGGCCAGACTTCCCTTGGGAGAAAGTTTAAACTAATGAGGCTTATACTAAACAAACAGAACCAGGTATATATGCTACAGTTCTGTTCCTCTACCGAAGATTTAAAGGCTTTCTGACCACTAGATGGCAAGATTTATGTGACTCAGATTTTTTTCCTGTTTAGCTGAGGAGAAAGCCGGGGGAAAAAGAACAGTGTTATTAATATAAAATATAGAACTGCAAGGGCCTAGTTCACCTGTGAACTCAAACAGATAGATCTCCATGTCTGACATAAATCCCAGGCTCAGTTCCTGGTATCTCCAGTTGAAAAAGATCAGTTCCTGAAACACAGCTGCCAACAGAAAATGCTGAGTTAGACTGACATTCAATAGGCACAGAAAAAAAAAAAAGAGAAAGTAGCAGTGAGACCTTGGAGAGGAATTCCATGCCAGTGGATGAGAAAAGGCAGCATACTAGAATTGGTTTTCTATTCTTAAATGTCTTGGCTGCTCTTCAAAAAGAAAAGAAAACACCCTTTGTGATTTGCAGCTCAGAATGGAGAGAAGGTATGTAGATCTCCAACCTGAATATCTATTCCACAAAGGTATTTCAATGACTTATTTAGGAGGAAATTCCAGCCTGCAGATTTTTTAAAAAACATTTTTTGTTAATGGCATGCATATTACAGACCTAGGCACTATCAGTGAAAATGGACGCCACAATACTACTCTATCTGATGTCTAAAACAGTGCTATGCTACCTTTATCTGCTATGTTGTGCTAGCACTAGCACAATATTGCCCCCTGTTCATTTTTTCACTTCACTGGCTAAAAGGAAAGATGCCTTAAAACATTTTAACAGTGGCAGGGAGTTCCCTTCCAACACTACCATTCTAGAGTTGAGATGACACTGGTTGCCAGCTGTATAACTTGTCCTGAGAAATTACAGCTTCAGGTGTGACTCCCTGTGTTGTATTCCAGTGAAGAGTCAAAACTGGGACTTTGATCCATCACTCTGCCAGTGGCAACCATCCAGCTCTAAGGAAGTGGTAAATCTGACACTAATGACAGCAAAGGATGCCACACCATATTCATATTGCTAGATGATCATAGAAGCATGGAACTGGAGGAGACCACAATGGCCATCAAGTCCAACCCCTTTGTATCCTTTAAAGATGTAACCTAGAATGGCTATTTCCAGCATTTTGTAACTTGTTTTGAATTCGTTCGTGATCTGGATGATTACTCCACAAAGTACTGAGTATTATAGGAAAAGTGGACTGCCTTTGCTTGCTGGCAGTCAAAAACTTCCCATTCGTTTGGGCTATTAAAAAAAAAAGGAAAAGGGAGATTTGGGAAACCTAAGATGAATTAATTTATTTCAGCTTAAGTTTCCATATGCTATAGCCCACTTGTCTATGTTATGCCACAAGACTCCTTCCTCCTCCCTTTTTTTATGCTGAAAAAGAATTAACACAGTGGTCTCTTTGATAATTGACTCTCAGGGCATGGCTCCTACATCTTCAGCTGCTGGAAGACAAGAAAAAAATCTAACAAGTCCTGCCTTTTCCCCAATATGGAGATGGAGTGAAGAGGACAGCAATCCGTATTGATTTTTCTGTATGAAAAACAGTCCCTCCAGCTCCAAGACGGTATAGAGTTAATGCTGAGCCCAATAATGGTTATGTGATAAATGATACCTCAGGAAATAATGAAGAATATCTGGGGAACCACTATGTAGTTTTAGTATTAACTCTTCTTGTTCAATTTGGTAGAGACCACAGATCGGTGAATGTATATGAAATTAAGGTGTTGTTAAAAATACTAAAGCAAATTCACCAAAAATATGAGGAATTAACTGTTTCTCATCAGAGCCCTTAGGCTGGTGAGTGAAATTGCTGCTGAATTTTCATTCTGTGCCTAAGTTTGCAGCAGAGCAAAGGAGAGGCACTACAATTGGGGTGGGAAAGTGGACGGGCAGCCATATTCAGTCTGTCAACAGTGTTTTTGCAGCTCTTATCCCTTCTGAATTCCCTGGACTGCCCTTTTCCTGGAAACAAACAAACAAAACTAGGACAAACTGTTCCCTGGAAGCCTTCTGTAACTGTAATTTATCTTCTAAATAGATCAGAAGCCCCTCTATCCACTCTATTTTTTAAAAATGTAATCCCAAAAGTGAACTTGTGACTATTTACAAGTAGCTTTTTTTCCCCATTCTGGGGAGGCTGTGCATTTATTCCCAGAAGGGTCCCAGGGAGGCAAATTAGCTAAATGGCACTCAGCCCTACTGTTTTCCTTTTCCAGTTTTCTATTATGTGCCTTCACATTTATCTTGGGAACTGTAGGCTAAGAATGTGGCATGGGCTGCTGGACACACTGGCTGAGATCCTGAGTGACCGCTGGCAGAGTGTAAATCATTAAGCTTCTCCTTCTACCCTAATGTGCAACAGCCAACAGCACTGGGGCATACCCCCACAACTCATCAGTGTTCAATGAAAACAGGGGGATTCTGGAAGCAGTCAGGCTGTAGTTTTCTAGCCAAATAAAGGAAAAACTGCCACTTTCCCAGATCTCAGTGGTGGTTGGTGGTGGCAAAGGAAGGCATAATGATGCTTCTTCTGATTGCAAAACTGTAGCTGGATTATGGCCAGGATGCCCCCATCTCCACCAGTCACAGACTGGCCATGGAAGTGCGCTCCAGTGCTGTCAGCTGAGCTTGTGTGTTGGGGGAGGGAAATATTACACAAAGAGGTATTGAATACCTCCTTCTACAACTACTTTAAAAATACATTTGATGATATAATAGGAGGCTGCACCAGTATATATCACAAACAGATTTTCAGTCACTAACACACTTGTGCCTTCAAGTCACCTGTTGAGTTATGGTGACCTCATGAATTTCAAAGGGTTTCTCAGGCAAGGAATATTCAGAGGTGGTTTTGCCAGTTCCTTTCACTGAAATATAGCCTACAGCACTTAGCATTTGTTGGTGGTCTCCCATCCAAGTACTAACCAGAACTGACCCTGCTTAGCTTTCAGGTAGTTAAGCTTGTTACTAACATGCTTGCAACTCTAATTTACATGAAGAATGTAAACTGTACAGAGAGCTTTAACCAATCCCATCTAGAAAACTATCTGTGTGATAACATGCATTCATTGTATCCATACTGCATCAACTTTATTTTTATAACCAATATATTTTAAACCCTCTCCAGAATATAAAGTGGTCCTAGTTTAAGGGCTCAATTGTGAGTTAATAAAGGTATGGGATGTTGGAAGAAAATGAGCATTAAATTCCCTATTTGCTCTTGTTGCTCACAGAACAACCAGAAAGCCTTAAGATATGACAAAAGGCTCCTTTTTTTGTTAATAAAAGATAGTATTTCTGTCGCAATTGTGATCTCCCTTATATTAAAACACAGGAATCTCCACAAGCAGGTTGTCATGGAAAGTCTTGACTCCTTTTTAATCCCCTTCATGAATACCTGTCAGAATTAGAAGAGGATAATTCACCTCATCAATCTCCGTTTTGTTTTCCAGCATACATTATTTACAGAAACAGATATTTTACTTTTGTTCAGCTGTTGGGGTTTTATTATGAATGAAAGTATATTGGTTCTGAGTGAAAGCAAATGCCATGCCAAGTTTCATTAAACCTCCCTGCACACCAGATTTTGCTCCACTGAAAAAAAATGCAATCCACCAGCCCACGGTGTGACTTCACATCCCCTCTCTTATTTTTACAGTGCCAATGAGACAAGGGTTGGGAGGAGCATAATGTACACTTGACAGGCTAAGCTGTGTTGGGCTTGATGGTTGACAAGTTGTACTGGCCTCAATTAACAGAACTTCAAACTATTAGGAGTAATGCCAGTATACCATTTGGTCCCACCCATTAGGTGGAGTGAAGCAACTACCTTAGGTAGCAGATGGTGGGGAACAGAATGATGCCACTGCATGCTGAAGGGTGGATCTCTGAGTGGCTTACACTAGGCCCTGTAACACAGATTGTTGCTGTCAGCTGCAGTAGAGGAAGGCTTTAAATAAGTGTTGAAATAAGATTCACCAGCTAGTTCAGTTAATTACTGCATACAGAATTGGGGGCTAGAGGGTAGAAACCATCTTGTTCTTCACCTCAGGCAAAAACCTAGGAGGAACTAATTGAGTTTTGGGTTCCAAATCTTAAGAAAGAATGATTTTAGAGTAAGAGCTGGGAAGCACTGATCTTCCAGTTGGTACAACGCTGCAAACTGATTAAGCCTAGACAGCATGGATAATGGCAAGGAATGATGTAGTTGAAAGTCCCCCGCCTCTGGCACAGAAGTTCAGGTCTAAAAGGCTTTTTCCAAACAGGACTTGTGTTACAGAATTCTCTCCCTGGAAAGGTCATCCTGCCAGGTAAGATCCTTTGGAGTTTTCAGAAGGCTTGCAAGCATTTCTTATTTTAGGAGGGCTCTGGCCAACTCAATTTACCACTTTGGTGTATTGTTTCGAGATCTTTAACGCTCTCATTCATTTGAACTGTAGTTCCCATTGGGTTTTTTTTATTGATTTTGTTTTCTTTTATTTATTTTGTTTTATTTATTTATTGATCTTGTTTTATTGATTGATTTTGTTCTGTGAAGTGAGGAGCTATACTGAGCTATAAGGCAGAATATAAAATTTAAGCAAAGCGAGGAAACCAGCAACATTGCCTAGACCAGGGATGGGAATCATGGGAATCACGGAGCCCTCCAGATGCTGCTGGACAAAAACTCCCAGTATACCTCACCATTGGATATTATTGCTACAGCTGTTGGGATCTGGAGTCCAACAATGCCTGGAGGGCCACATGATTTGTGCCCCTAATCTAGTCACACAAAATGCTAAGTATGATAGGATGGAAGCTAAAGTGCAATGTGGACTACATTCATTTGCAAAAGTCTAATGCAAGCAGAAAGGCAACTAATCTTTTGTGACTTATTTATCAAAACAATTTTTCAATGAAGTCAGTTTTCAAACTCAACAAACAACTGGTCTTTTGTGCCACCAGGGATCCTTAAATATGTATGTATGGATTCACTATGTTGACTAGCAATTAATTATAAAATATATATTCATAACCAACAAGAAAATGCAATCTTTAAAAAAATAAATTATAAGACTATTAATTACTTTGAGAGTGCATTTTCTTTTCCCTCTTGGATTGGAAAATTAGAAAAAGGGAAACGTTTTCAGCATGCTTTTCAATAGGTTAGAGTAAGTTCTTGAGGATTGCTTGTCTGATCATTTTCATTAGCATGAGTTATCAGTAGATGCCAAATGTCATCAAATTTGTTTCTACTATTAAGATTTCTGGAGTGCGGGGGGTTTGTTAATTTGTCCAGGAGAGCTAGATTCCAAATTTGAGTCAGCCATCACTTTGTGAAGTTTGTTTCTTATTTTTCTTTTCAAAGCGCTGTAATCTCCATAAGAGATGCTGTTAGTAAAACCAAAACCAAAACAAACTAAAAACCAATCAAAGTGATTAAATCCCTGGAATGGAACTTCAACCTGAGGATTTTTTATAGTTTAAAAAGAATACAGAACTCTCTTGCAGAGCCAACCAAAACCAAAACACTCTTGCAATGTAAAGATTGTCTCTTATAAGAAAGTGCAGCCATTATAGCATGATAAAAGGTGTAGAAAGAAAGTTGATGGTATGGGGAAGCAGAAACCCAGATGTACAGAAAAAAACCCTCAACACGTCTCAGAGTCAACCTGGATGTGATTGTGGGAAGCCTCTCTGTTTCAGGACTGAGTTACTGCAATTCCCTACAAAATGGTGATGTAAAGAGGGGAGGTTTAGTGCTGTATACGTGGAGGAGGGGAGAGGACTTCTCCTCTGCCAGCCATCTTCACCCCAAACTCCTGTATGCTTTGAGTCAGGATGTAAAGGCATTAAGAGAAAAATGGCTACATAAAAAAAACGGAAGCAAGTTCCTCGCAGAAAAAAAAATAGTTGGGTGGATGAAGGGTTCTCCCTCCACTCTCTTCTGTGCTCTAACTTCCCATACTCACTTCCCTGCCTTCCAGGGATTCTGTGTTATGCACATCACGTCGCATCCTGTCTAGCACCAGATACTTAATCCACACCCCTATTTTCCTTAATCTGGTTAATGAAAAACAAGTGCCCTTCCTTCAGTGTCCTAACCTTTGAAGCAAACATGTCTTGAGAGGAAATCTCCCTCAATAATCAATACATTTCTGACAGAGAACTGAGGCGATAAATTTCAACCACTGCCTTTTGCTTAGATTCTCTGGGGAAAGATCAAATCACAGCAGTACTGGTGACTGATTAATCATTAAACCTCAGTTTTGCCAGCATACCTGCTGGATGAGTTTTTAAAAGACTATTATCATAAACCAGTCACAGACAGTATTCGTGTCTTTTTATAAAAAATTGAATAACATAGGAAGGCAATAAGCAGTATTGATGCTATTATGAAAGCAAGAAGGCTATAAAGCACGCATCCCCAGATATAATTTAGAAGAATTAGAACCACTAGGTGGCATCAAGCTACCAGACAAGAAACAGTTGCTAATTTAAAATACCCTACTGTTTCTTATTAGTAGAAAATGACTGTCATAATGACAGACATGGTGTGTATCGGAGGAAAGTCTGCAATATTAGAAGGACCTCTGAGATATTTGTGTGTGTGGTGCTATCCAAGCAGCAGAACCTACCAAACATGGAAGCTCTGCCATATCAAGGGTAGGAAAGGTGCCTTTGTTCCTCTCTCTTACTCTGTCTCTCGCATACACCCATTTTTTCAATAAGCTTTGATAGCCTCTGTCTCCTGTAGAGACCTTTGGCATGCCAGGACAGCACTACCGTTTGGTCTGTTTACAACATGGGTGGAAATCATCCACCCCTCTGGATATTTTGGACCACAACTCCCAGCATTCTTCAGCATTGGCTAAACTGGCTAGGGTTGTTGGGACTTACATGACAACAGCATCAATAAAACCTCACAGTTCCCATCTCTGGTTTATACCATGTTTCTAAACAGATATTTGGTGCTTGTAGCACAGTGGCAGGGAATTTGTGGCTCTTCACATGTTGCTGGATATAAATTCCACTTCCACTGGCAAAATGACAATTGGCTCTGCTGAATAGGCCTGACAGAAGTTGGAGGTAAACAACACTTAGATGGCTACTAGTTCCCTAGCTTTGTTCCACTATGGGTTGGATTAACTTCTACTATGTAGATGACTAAGAACATTTCCGCACGACACTCTTATAGCGCGATGATTCCACTTTCAACCTCCTATGGAATCCTGGGGTTTGCAGTTCCGGGAGGGGCCAGCTGGCCCCTCCAGGAACTGCAAACCCCAGGATTCCATAGGAGGTTGAAAGTGGAATCATCGCGCTATAAGAGTGTCGTGCGGAAATGGCCTAAGTAAATGAAGACTACTTTGCTGCTGCATGCTAAGTAGAAACCCTTTGCTCAAAACTGTCTGCAATTGCAAAGTTGTTTTTAAAGGTAATTTAAAGGTAATTTTAAAATAAAAAATATACTTTTTAAAACAATTCTTTCAATTGTTTTCAAGACAGTGAAATGCACGACCATTTCTCATTAGTACGATTTTCTCGTATTATTTCTGTGAAGTTTCCCCCTACAGCATCCAACTGTCCTGATTTGGCAGGGACAGCCCTGTTTAATCCTCTGTCATCCTAATTTTCATCTGCTTTTAAAACATCCCAGCTTCTCTCTCCAATTCCCCCTCTTTCTTCAGCTTACTTCAACTGCTGCAAACTGAGGCCATTTCTGCACTATATTGTTACAGTGCTATTATTCCACTTTCAACGTTCTATGGAATCCTGAGGTTTGCAGTTAAGGGAGGGGCATTTAGACTTCTCAGCCAGAGAGCTCTTGGGCCTAAGTAAACGACAAACCCCAGAATTCCTCAGGAGGTTGAAAGTGGAATAACAGCACTATAACAGTGTAGGGTGGAAATGGCCTGAGTAAAAGTTCAGAAGCTGTTTGCACTCAATAAACTCAGCAGGGGGAAAGGAGTGGGGGTGTGTGTCAAATATTGCCCTTCAAAGCAAAAACAAACTGCTGCAACTTTTCCTAGCTTGCGTATTCTTCCTCATTAATAACTTTTGTCACCTTGACCATGTGAAGCTGGAAAGTCCCCATGTGCTGCTGGGACGTATTCCAGCCTGTTATGAATTTTAGCTGTTAATTCATCTTCGCTGCCACCACCCACTGAATTATGAATTATCTGGACACTTGGACAGTACAGTGGGACTCTGTCCAACCATGTACATCCCTAAGCTTAAGGATCTTCCTTCCCCCCCCCAGTCTACTTAGCTTGGCATGGGAAGGAGAGAAACAGGGTCTTTTACAGAAAGTATTTATTAAAGGTATGCAAATAAACAAGGCAAATTACCACACATGGGAAGCCCCCTCCTCCCAGGCACGCTTAGTTACAAGTAGTTACAAAAGAACAGATATAAAAGCACAGATACATTCTTTAGATCAACCAGCCTCCAAAATAACAGAAAAGTCCCTAACGCGACTAGATAACTATTTCTAATTACTCACAGTTGTTCCTAGGCTTAGATGTTCTAGTAGGAAGACGCCAGGAGGCGAGGCGAGGCGAGGCGAGGCCTGCAGCCTGCTACTGGCACAGAACCCCTCTCCAGGAGGTTCCTAGGTTGTTGTCTCTTTGTTATCCCTTTGTTATCTCTCTCTTATCTCTCAGCCACATGGCCTCGCAAGAAGTTTTATAACTTCTCCTTGGAAGCATCTTGAAGCATCTTGAAGATGCCCACCTCTTACCTTTTTGATTGGTCAGTTCTCACCCTATGACCTGTGATGCTGACCCACATGGCCTATGATGCTGACCCACATGACCTATGATGTAATCTAATCCCAACACCTTATTAACCCTTGGTTTACCTGAAGAGGGAAGTTTCCCCCTTTAGCTAAGTCAAGATAATGGGAAGCCCCATTATCACAGAGCATACTGTGATTGTTGCTTGGCCACACATGTTCCAATTTTCATCTGTGAAATGTTAGAAGATAGTGATTCTTTCTCTGGCTAGTGTTAAGAATCTCCACTGAGAATTCAGTGCAACACTTGTCAGAATTCTAGAGTAGAGAGTGCTCCTTCCTATTGTCTGAACTCGATCATCTGTCTTTTAAGAGAGTAAAATCAAAGTTGTTGTGCTGTGTTTTATTAAGGAAGAGAACCGAAATATATAATAAAGCCTAAATCCAATTACTGGTTTTAACTACAGGAGATCAACTGAATCAATGGGAACTTGGCAAGTCAACACTTGTTCAGCGCTTCTAGCAGTTTTGGTCTAGCAATTTAGGGGAATGTATATCTAAGTTGGGAGGTGTCCCTAAAATTCTTGGTGGTGCTAGCTGAGCAAGTGCTGGTCAGAAAAGGATTGGTCTGCCACTTTTTGTTATTCTAAAGAAACTTACAACAATTTTTATCAGATAGATCCAAGTATGCTAGCCCCTTTCTACTTGCGTTAGGGTTCAATGGCTGATACAGCCAATGGGGGAGCACTGGTTATGTTTATTGTTGCCTACATGGAGCTTTCAAAATGATATAAGATATGAATTGAAATTAATTTTTATGTATCCAAAATTAACAGAAGAACTGGAAATGGAAATGTTCGCTATTTAATTGTTATTCCTGTATATTGGCCCTTTTCGCATGACATTTGCCATGCGAAAGGGTGCCTGGAGCGTCATGCGATTGTGAGGAGCGATCAGCATGATGCACTCACAATCGTGTGATGCTCCAGGGTAGGGCAGGCGCTGCTCGCATGCTTTTTCATTTTTGGCTTTCAGTCAAAAATGGTGCACGATCGCACATTGCTCCAGGGTGTCGTGAGCCCGTCCAAGCTCACCGCGGACGCAGACACAGGGCCCCATGTGTGCTTGCCATTCATGCAGAGCCTCCGGAGCCGCGGTGGTCACGCTTCCTGCCTCAGTGCAGCCTGGGAAACTCCCAGACTGTGCTGTGGAAGGAAGAGGAGGGACTCTCGTGCTACGTGCTCAGAAGCAGGCAGGTCGTGTGGAGCTGAACCAGCGGGGATGCGAGAGCCTCTTGCTGGAGGCTGCTCACGCGATCTCTGCACCCCAGCACTGAAGAATGGTAAGGTATGGAAAGGGCCTTAGACTTGCAAAAGGTGATTCCCCCCCACACACACAAAGCAGGACATGCAATGAAATATTCCTGTGTATTTCCATCCACTTGCAGTTGACAACTGCCTGTTCATGGCTGCATGCAACCCGAAACAGGAATCTTGAAGCACTCTATGGCCTGTGTGACCCCTTTCTCCTCCCTTTCTTCTTCATTGCTGCTCTTCATTGCAACCTTTCTGAAACCTCCTCCCACTGTGCAATGTGGCACTAAGGGACACATGACTGGATCTGGGTGCCAATTCTGAGCCTCAGAACCCTATTTCTAGATAGTGGGGTGGGGGACAGTTTGGTATGGAGAGGGTGCTTTTTAAAAAAAGGATCTCACAGTGGATCTCCTCCTCACACTCACAATAAACTCTTGCTCAAGCACACACATTCACTCTTGCCATCTCTCCTCTCAGTGTGTTGTTAACAATCCATGTGCCTTCTGTTGCAAACTTTCTAGAGATTCAAATTGCCATTCTTTTCCTTTAGACCCTTCTGAGCCTTCTCCTAGGACAGGAATAAGAGCTGCCAACAGAGTATAGTTGTCTCTCTCTCTCTGTCTCTGTCTCTCTCTCTCCAATATAGTATCAGCAAAAAGAATCAGATGTAAGAAATTCTTCTCTCTGAAGCACAACATTAATATCGACGTTTCCTTACCAGCCATTTGAAATGAGTTTGGAGCCAGTGTGGTATGGCAGTTTGAGCACTGGACTATGACTCTGGAGACCAGGGTTTGAATCACTGCTCAGCTCTGGAAACCTATTGGATGCCCTTGGGCAAGTCGTACTCTCTCAGCTACAGAAGAAGGCAATGGCAAACCCCCTCTGAACAAATGTTGCTAAGAAAACCCTGTGAAAGGTTCACCTTAGGGTTGCCATTAAGTCAGAAATGACCTAAAGGCACAACAACAACAACAACAACAACCCAAACTATCTCATCTCTATGCTCTCAACAGTATCTTGCTCCTGCCCTACACATAAATACCAGAAGTGGGTTTAAAATTCATTTTTCTTTTAATTCACAACTATATATACTTCTGTTCATCAAACAAATCAAAACATTCTTTGTCCAAGGCATCACCGTTTTGGTTCCATACTGATAAAGCACTAAGCTATCTCATTCAGCATAATACTCTTGCTTTCAATTCTCCAGCGGTTCATATTTGTCATATTTCTTTGGTTAGAACTTCTTTTCTCATACTAGAGATCACTGTTGGTTCATATCCTCCAGCATTTCACAGATGAAAATCAGGACACATGTGCTCAAATATCAGCAAAGTCTGGCTAAGATGGCAAAGGTTACTAATGAGCAAGAAGACACAAGCCAGGAGAGGCTGCAGCAGTTTGCTTTTGCCTGAATATTTTGCTTATATCTGCCATTGAGTGGACACTACTTCTTCCTTTTGAGCTCTGTTTGCAGCAGTGAAATAAGTTAAAGACAAAGGGGGAAACAGGTGGAAGAGAGAGAAACTGGGGCATTTTAGAAGGAGCTCAAAAACTGAGATGACAGAAGATTAATTGAGACTACTCTTGCCAATTGGTGCAGTTGGAGGGTATGTTGGTCATTGGCATATCCTGGATTTATTTACACTCTATTAGCCTGTCTTGCAATGGTTCTAATCCACTGACTGCAACAACAGCAGCATAAGAATGTTGCACAGAATATTATTCTCACATCTGGTTCTACCTGAAGCTAATGTCCTCTAACATATAACTGGAGTGTTAGTATATCAAAACAATTAGAATGTATGACACTATTTAATATTCCTTGTTTTTTTCAAAAATATGAAAGCAAGATATGAATGTGTCCATAAAACCTATTACGTTGCTTCATTCTCCCTTCAAAGTCTCTGCAATTTTATTATATTTCTGAAAGCGGTGACAGTACACTCATGTCTGGCACAGTTATTGTTGGTAGTCTTAATTTAAAAAAATGTTGACTTGAGAAAAAGAGGAAATCAAATTAACAGTGAATAAGCTCACATGCACTTGTGCACGCATACACTCCAACTACGTTAATACCATGATGAAGCTTCTTCTTTAGAGCACACAATTCTTTTAGGGATGTAATCTCTTACATAAGACCAAAGTTGCAAGCAACATTTTATGAAGTTAATGTGCATCTATGGTTAAGATTAGGACACAAAATGCCTGGTCTCTGAGCTTTGTTTCTAATGAAACAAAACTGTTCCCACTTTCTGAAAGTCATTCATTTTCTAAACTGGACTGCAATATTCTCACATGACTACTATACTGTGTTCATAAACTGCTTCAGTTTTTGATAGCACCATTCAGATTTATTCTGTGGCTTTGTGCCCAAACTCTTCACGTTTATGACTGCCAATTCAAGCAACGTTGCCTCTACTTTTGTGTAGGTCATTCAGAATCAATACACATAAAATGACTTGTTTGTGCTATAAACATGCCAAAAAGTTTGAAAAGCATATGTGTCTCCTACAAAAATGGGAAAACATTGTTTTTGAACTAGTTTGTTGTTTGTATTCCATGACTGCTGCAATTCCATGGGAACAAAGAACAACTCTAGATAGATACAAAATTCCTGGGACTACCAGTATTATTATTTTTTGAAGATATTTCTTGCCATGGTGGCAGTGCTCCTAGGCTGAAAAGTCAGAAAAGGATCCAGTTGATTTCCTTTCAACAGCAATGAGTGTAGCTCTTTGTTCTGATTACTAAACTAGAATAAATGATGGCAAATCATGGAAATTTATGTGGTGTTGTTGTGTGCCTTCAAGTTGTTTTCAACTTATGGAGACTCTAAGGTGAACCTATCACAGTGTTTTCTGGTGACTGAAAGTATATGACACACCCAAGGTCACACAGTGGGTTTCCATGGCCAAGTGCAGAATCAAACCTAGGTCTCCAGGGTCATAGTCCAATGTTCAAATCACTACACCACACTGACTCTGCCTGTAATTTATATAAGCTGCAAAACTTAACTTTTCTGGTTACAAAATATGAGATGCTTGAAACCCAAAACTGTCAGGATGTTTTGGTCAGGGAGGTGGAGGGACAAACAGGCTACCATGAAACTTTGGACAACTGGGGAGACAGTATTCTGAGGATCAGTCCATCAGTGCTTCCACAATCAGACACAATAGGACTTGAACTTGCGCCCGAGGCCAGCCTGGCTCAGCCCAATTTAGAGCTCCTTCTAGGTCTGTGACAGACCTGTCGTAGTAGGGCTTCTCCCCTGCTTTCACATAGTTTTATTTTTTATTTTGTGTTTGTTAAGAAAATTGTGTCCTGTGTTAACCATTTGAAGATAGAATGAAACATTCCTTCTTTTGTCACCCACAGAGCATATTTAAGATTTCTGATGTAGCTGCTGTGTTTTTGCAATTGACGTGTGGCAATCTCTTACAACTTTTTTATTTGATTTGACTTAAGGATATATATTTTGGCAGTTTATCAGTTCTATACTACCTGAAGAAAAATGAAAACAGGCTGCAAATTCTGTTAGCCAACTTCGTGTTCACTTTCTTATTGTTCCACTGTTGCCCGTTTCTTGTTATTATTCCAAATTTTATGTTGTTACTTAATTAGTCAGTTCTCATCCATTTTCACACTGGCCATTTATTTCATTATATCTTCTTTTTGTTTCGAGCCTTCAGGTTGCCTCAGACTTATGGAAACCCTATCATAGGGGTTCTGTGGCAGGATTTATTCACAGGAGGTGTGCTACTGCTTTTCTTTGAGGTTGGAAGGGTATGGCGTGACCAGTGCACCCAGTAGGTTTCCATGGCCAAGTGAGGATTCAAACCCTGGTTTCCCAGAGTCTTAGTTCAGCACTCAAACTATTACAACACACTGGGTCTACCAGGTTATTTTACTTGGTGTCTATTATACATAAATATTCTGTACTTCTCATTTTTCAATTACATTAAATGTGTAATTTTTGTTAAAGCTACACATAATAGCAATAGCAGTTACATTTCTATACCGCTTATCAGTGCAAAGCACCCCCTAAGAGGTTTACAACGTGTTTTAGCTAATTGCCTCCCACAAGCTGGGTACTCATTTTACTGATATACAGAAGGGTGGAAGACTGAGTCAACCTGGAGCCCTGCAGGATGGAACTCACAACATTGTGGCTGCAGTACCAGCATGTAACCACTGTGACACCAGGGCTCTTCATAATGGGCCAGTTTTCCACTTGCTTTATCTTATTTTTTACATCTTCTTTCTTGACTCAATATTGCAGTTGTGTGTGCTTTCTAGTACTTCAATTTTTTACTGCTTTCCTTCAGCATTACTCTGCTTCTCATCAAAATGCAATTGATCTGAGGGGGTGGCAATGCTTCTTTACTCAGGGTCTATATTTCAGTGGTGAAGCGCATGGTTTGCATATAGAAAGTTCTGAGTTAAGTATGTCACATCTCTAACTAAAAAGATTTCAGCAGAGCTGAAAATGCTCCCCTCTAAATCTTTGGACAGTACTAGCTGTGAGGTAGAATACAAATGTACAAAGTAATAAGTAGAATAAATGGACCAATAATTGAGCATTAAACAGTCTTGTCTGTTTATCTACAAATGTCTTATCAGAAGGCATAATGTGCCTAAATGTTGAACAAACTCTCTTGATGAAGATCAGCAAAATGTGCTGAGAATGATGAATTAAATCACTTCATCACACCAGCAGCTTTCCATGCTTTCTGGGTTAGCATAAGACACTTTGCTTGACTGCTCAGCCAGGTATCTCCAAGAGTAGGGGTGTGACGGCTTGTAGGAGCTTTCCTGGAGTTTGTGGAATACCAATTTACTTTCTGGAGCAGTCTTTTCCCATATGCTACATCAGCAGAAGAAAACAAACCAATACAGTGATGCTCAGTGAATTTATTAACTAACTTTCAGGTCACAACATGATAGACAGAGTCAACGGTTGGGTAATACCAGGAGCAGTGGAGGTGGCTGTGCTATGTAAGAAATTAGATGTTGGTGCCATTTGATAAATCATACTCCAAGCACTAACATGCACTATTTACTGATTCAGATTCCAAGCCAACACCAAAATACAGCAATGACAGAAAACAGATGTAGTACATCAATAGACACGAGCAAAAGAATACTTAATCAATCAAACAACCAATCAATCAGTCTCACTTGCCAAATAAATGAATATAAAAGAAAGACAAGCACGTCCTTTTAGGGGACACAGCCAAAGCTACCATATAGTGAGCTTATATAGCTCCACATTTATACTTTACATGTCAAAAGGGAAACATACGGGAGCAACTGTCATCCAAGTTTGGGATAAGGAATCATCATTAATTAGAGTGCACATGACATTAGTTTCAATCAATCTAAAAATCATCTGCCTCACATTTCATTCTGGATCACCACATATAATTTGCGTATTTCAGATGTCCAACAATTGAGGTTGCAGTTCTATGTACTTTTTGTCAAAGATTACTTTCAAAGAACTGTGGGAATTACTTGTGAGTAAACATGTAAATTTGGGCCTCTGTATTTCTCTATAAAAATGAGATAAGTGCAACTGCCATTTGACACCTGAATATATTCATCCACTACTGTAGATCACCTGTTACAGTTCATTCTCTCTCTAATCGGACATTTTCCTCAGACAGTTATAAGTCATTCTGGAGCACGGTGAGAAGTACAAGTCTGTTAGGTGCTGGCTTAAAACCACTTAAAACCACTGGGTGAACTTCTGGAAGACTTCACATTTGGTGAAAACCACAACATGAACTATGCATGGCCTTTTGCACATCAGAACATTCTGTTTTGTTTTATTTCATTGCTTTCTACTGTCACTGCTATGATGAATGTGGTTACGGCCATTATCAGCTTAGATTTTTACTTAACTTGTCAATGACACATCACATGAGAAATAAGTTCAGTCTTAAAGTGGGAGACATGACATGCCTATATATTGCAAACATATGCATTCTTCTAAGTGCCTGAACTCTCCACCCTGGTCTTAAAATGTAGTGTCTTCTCCTGTAAAATCCACACACATCACTGCTCAAACTCTGTGCTACTGTCTTCTGCATCCAAGCCTGTCCAAAGCATAATACTGTAATTGTGCAGTGATGTTGTATTATAGAAAGTCCCAATGAAAATCCCATAAATTACATACAATCAGACCTTGGCATTTTTCAAAAGTAATAGACAACATGTAAATTCCTTCAACTAGAGAGATATTCACTCAGTCATCAAATATCTAGGTTTTCAAACCAAATGTCCTGGTGGTGATTCCATAGTCAGTTCATGTTATATTTAGATCAGGGGAAGGAATTGTACAGTTCTCTCAATGTTATTGCACCACAGTTTCCAGCAACTCTATCCAACATAGCTAATGGTGAGGGATGCTGGGGGCTGTAGTTCAATAACATTTTGGGGGCTGCATGATTCCTACCCCTCCCATAGACCATTCTGCTTCATTTTAAAAGCCAAAATTGCACAATGTGCATGTTCAGTATACAGATTACTAAGGATGATGTGGAGGGGAGTTGTGGAGAACAACCTGCTTCTGGGGGACACAGTGATGATTATCAATACCTGCAGCATTCTCTTCCCTAATATTACAGAATGAGGACATGCACTCCAGAGTTCTCTGCATAGACTTGTCCTAGTGGTTTTTGGAAAAGTTTAAAAAAACAAAACAAAAAACAGCTGTCAGAATTCCAAGCCAACATGCCCAGTAACCATGCTGGCGAGGATTCTGGCGCTATCCAAAAAAGAACGCTTCCTAAACTTTGATTTCCAGTTGTACTAAGACTGGGGCCCTTTTCGCACGGGCCTTTGCGTGCACGATAGCCCCGTGAGCCTCGCGGGAGTGGGAGCGTCGCTCCACACGACGCGCTCCCCCTTCCGCCCGGCTCACGGGGCTGAAGCGGCGCGAGAGCGGGTTTTTTGATTTTCGCGTACAAGGGAAAATCACCCCGCGCTCACGCAACGCTCCCGGATCCCACCCGCACTTACCTTTCGTGCGGAGCCTCCGGGAGCCGGCCGGGTCGCGCTTCCTTCCCTCCGCCCCCGCGGAAGGAAGGAGCGGGGTGGGGAGGTAGCGCGACGGACGCGCCGCCCGCTTCGCGCGCAGGCGCGCGGGGGGGCGCAACGCCGCCCGCTTCGCGTGCGCGGGGGGAGGAATCCGGCGCGCGCGGGGGGAGGAATCCGGCGCGCGTGGGGGGGAGGAATCCGGCACGACACCGCCCGCTTCGCGCGCGGGGTGGGAATCCGGTGCGAGGTCTCCCGCTTCGCATGGGGGGGAGGGCGGCTTGCGCGACAAGCCTCCTTCGGTGCCGCTTCCCCGCTGGTTCCTTCGCCTGCGGAAGGAAGGAGGGGGAAGCGGCAGCCTCCCGGACGAGCCTTCTTGTGCTTGCCGGCCTCCCCCGCTTGCGCTAGAAGCCTCAGTGCGGAAAGGGCCCGGGTTTTAACCAGAGATGTGAGAGACTGAACTACATTTTCTACATACGAAGCATGTTCTTTGCTTCAGAACCATGAGACAAGACTGTTTTGCTGGGTTTGGGTCAAGGAACTATTCACTCTAGCATTTTGTTTCCCCCACCAGCTAGTTGGGTATCGTTGGGAAGAGCATAAAGGCGGGCATGCTGGTAAAAGACCGCTGCCCCTAATAGTTTTCCCCTGGCTTTCAGTTCTTAAAGTATATCACCTACATTTAGCAAATGACTGGGGAGAGATCAAGCTCTTTCATAAGGATCCTTTTGTACTAGACCATGCATTTCTGTGTTGTACAGTGTGCACAAAATAGGACCCCTGGCATCCAGAAGCAGGTTTATAAAAATATTTTTGTTTCCCAAAGTGAAAATAGCCTATTAGAAACAAAGCTGAGGGAATTCTGTAAATTGGAAGAGAGTTTGATCCCTTTATACTTCTTTTTCCAGGCTACCATGGAATCACAAACAGTTTTCAGCGACATGTGGGTGCATGAAGTCTAGTACAGCTTTAGTAAAACTGCTGAAATACTCTGAACAGAAAAAAAAAATCTAACGTGTCAGCATAATGTCATGTTATTTTCCTTAACTGGGGTCTTGGCACTTGCTCAATATATTCATTTGGTTATAACTTCACATACAAAACACAGCAATTGCAGTGACTAGGTATCTACCTAGTCAGTTCAGTTACTGTATTTTGCATATGGAGGTGCAATCAAATAGCTCTGCTGTGAAGACATCAAGGTCTCTGGATTTTTTTTCTAGTTGCTAGTGGTTGTGTTTATAAGCTTAGGTGTCCTATAATACTATCAACCATAGACCTACCTGAATTTTTGAACTCTTTATATCTTCAGAGTGTGAACATGAAAATGAAAGTATCCTTGATAGACTCAGAGGTTGCAGCTCACCTCTTTTCATCCTCAACTAAACCATATAAGCCACTGATTTTCAAATTTTTGCCTTCAGTGAATTCTTTCCCCATTAACCTGTCTCACAAGGGAATACAGGTGCTCCCCACAGAAGCTTTGCAGATTGTCATGGATTCTGGGACAGTGGGCTAAGGTACATACACACTTTCTGCAGGGCACTGCTTATGTCTGCTGGGAACATCTGTAACCTCACATCAGTTAGTCTTGCAAGTTAGAGAGTTGGTAGTATCTGGCAGATGATTTTTGAGTAGTTTGCTTGCTACTACTGATCTTCTGGCCAAAAAACACTACTGTTCTCAGAATATATGAAAATCAGTTTTGTGAACTTGCAGACCGTATGGATAAACATTTCCTATTCCACAAAGAAAAACTGCACAGTACCAGTAATATATAATTAACTCTAGACTGTTAGATATTAATACATTCTGACATTATTTTTTGTATTATTACATGATACTCATAGTATTACCATCTTGAAATAATAAACAATCTTAACAGCATGAACAAGCTCTAACCCAATCCTAATTCTTTCAGGCTCATATCAGTGAACAGCCATTGTACTAATTCTACTGTATTGCCTATCTTCAGCTGGTATTGCTAATCCCCTTTAGAAAGAATATCTGTAGAGAACAGTCAACTTCTGTACAAGAACAACAGATTACAGTACTCAGGGGGACTATTAATGTACTAGTTGAAGGCCTCAGTCCTAAAAACACTGACCCTTTGCAGCAGAAGAGTTGGTGTGCCTCAGGGCTTTTAAGATCATCAGCTTAAAGCATTTCATTGGGAGGAAATCCAATTATTTAAGGGGCCATGGCTGATAACAGAACTAGCAATTACAGCAAGACCAACTCAAAGGGCCAGATTTCAGCTTGGTACTATGTATTACTGTTGGCCAATTTGGAAATTGAGTCTTTGGGTTAATCCACTGAGTCCCCAGTCCAGCTGAAATGAAGCCTAAGAGCCCATAAACACATTTGATTATAGGCATTGCTTGCTAATTTTCTTCTTTCTTTGGTCCCCTCTGCTTTTCTTGTTTCCTGCTGAAGATGAGACCTGATACTTTAAAACACACACACACACACACACGTGTTAATTTTTAAAGGAACGTGGATACTGATAAATAATATATGGACAAATACACACACACACACACACACACACATCCAGTCTCACAGTAACTGCACTGCCAAGTGTCAAAAGACATGGTCAAGAGGTTGTCAGAAAAAGCCTTCTTTTTAACTCTGGCTTTTTCATTCCCATCTTCTGCCAAGAAGAGACAAATCCTGCAGTTCAACATACATCTGAAATAATTGATGATCATGACAATGATGACAATAATACAAATTTCTTAGGCATCTTTTTCTAAAGACCCAGCAACAATTAAAATACATAAAGATTAAAAAGAAAAAAAAATAGAAACAATATAGCTGTAATAAACTTTGTACCTCTCCCCAAGAGTATGTTCTTCCAAGCATAAATTCTTCTCCTCACTTAAAAAATACTTAAAGTAGCTTTATAAAATATGGAAGGAGATAACTCTAGATTTGGAAAAATGGACTCAATTCAAGATATCTTTGCTGGGACAGATATCAGTGATAAAAATGAATGTTTTATAAAAAATGAACTATCTTTTTCAAAATGCACCTATCATAACAAGCATTAAACCTTTTGTTCAATGGAAAAGAGATATAACTAAGTTCATATGGCAGGGGAGGAGACAAAGAATTAAATGGAGAATCATGACGGATACAACAGCAAGAGGGGGACTAGGCTTGCCGGACCTACAAACATATTATAAGGCTGCGGCATTCACATGGCTAAAAGACTGGCTTAATCTTCAAAACTCAAGGATGCTAGCATTACAGGGAGCAGGTTTAAGAATGGGATGGCACGCCTATATGTTTTATGGAAATGCAGCAGTCGACAAAGATTTTATGCATCATTTTATAAGGAAATCGCTACTTAGAATATGGAATGACTACAAGAAGAAAAATATAAGGCAGTTACCTAATTTGGTCTCTCCGCAAGAAGCTTTTTTGGGAGATGGAAAGATACAGATAAATGGTTACGATATGAAGACTTATTAGACATAGCAGATGACTCCGGTGTGAAGATGAAATCAAGAGAGAAATTGGAAATTGAAGGAATAAAATTAAGCTGGTTTCCCTATAGACAGCTAAAGGAAAGATTTCAGATGGATGTCCAAAATATGGAATACAACAAAAGGAACAAATTCACTTACTGAGACTGTTAAGAGAAAATCCACCACATTTACTTGCACATTTGTACAAAGAAATTTTACAACAAGAATGTGAGAAAGAGACAGTTAAAGTTGGAATGATACAATGGGCACAAAATGTTGGACATTCAATACAGTTAGAATGATGGGAACAGAGCTGGCAACGTACAAAGAAATTCACTGCTGCCCAAAATCTAAAAGAAAACTATTACAAACTATTTCATAGATGGTACATGACGCCAGAAAAATTAAAGACAATTTATAAGATAGGCACAGGTCAATGCTGGAAATGTCAAGAGAATTGTGATACATTACTTCATATGTGGTGGTCATGCCGTAGAGCACAAAAATACTGGAAAGAAATACATAAGAAAATAAGTTCAATTTTGAAGATCCAATTTGGGATGACACCTGAATTTTACTTGTTAAACATGACACATACATTAGATGCAACACCAGCTAAGAGACACTGGAGAATTATATTGTATATGGTGACGACAGCCTGTATTGAATATGCACGATTTTGGAAAAATGAAACTACATCTACAACGGAACAGTGGTGGACAGCTTTTATGGAAAACAGAAATGCAGACATACTTTCACAAAGATTGAAAGGGAAATAAGATGAGGACATAAACAAAGAGTGGAGGATTGTTACAGATTTGGGTTGGGAGTAGACGGAGGTATTACATTTTTCATTATAACAATTATTATACAGTTAACAGTTAAGGAAATATCATGAAGCGAGTAAAGTAGAGATATATAGCAGGAACTAACAAACTATAGATTATTAACATTTTATTGCGATACGTGATATAATAAATAGAGGGAACATCAATAATTGTAATCCAGAAAGGCAAGGAAGGAGGAATAACACTATATGTAACATTGCAAAAATTATTGTTTGTTTTATTTGTTGATATTTGAATAAAATTATTTAAAAAAATACTTAAAGCAGCTTTGTGTGCTGCAATCTCCAGGAGCATGGAGTGGAAGGAGGGGAAAGACACAGCTTAATCTTAACAAGGATGGCCATCTATGCACTGCTGGAGGAGAGGAAATTAATCACTAAAATAGAGATCAAAAGGAGACACAACCCTACACAAAATTTGGACATGTTAATTTATACGTAGAGATAGAAATTCTAGAAATAATTGGTATGATTTAACAATGAACACAGTACATCTAACCACAACAGTAAGAAATTATTTTTAGGTTAAAAACTCTGTTTGTGTGTGGTGTGTGTGTATGTGTGTGTGTTCATGCACCTTCAAGTCACTGATCACCTTATGGCGACCCCTTGAATTTCATGGGATTTTCTTAGGCAAGGAATAAATACTCAGATGTGGTTTTACCACTTCCTCCTTCTGAAATGCACCCTACAGAACCTAGTGTTCATTAGCAGTCTTCCTTCCAAGTACCAACTAGGGCTGATGCTGCTTAGCTTCCAGGGTCAGACAGGATCTGGTGGTTCTAGTATTTAGACCTCAGTTTCCTCTAGTAAAGACCTGGCCATTTCCACATGAGATGGGAGGAGCAGTTCACCGCATGTCAAGAGTGGTGTTTTTATACTCTGATTCAGAAACTGAGTTCAGAAATTCAAAAACTGTGCTGACTGTACCCCCTCATTTACATTGTACTACCGTGGAAAAGAGGGGTTGCTGCATCCACAACAGCAAGTCCCTGGTCACTCCCATTCTCCTCCATTGCTGCCCCGCCTCGCTGATTGGTCTGTTTTAAAACACACACACACACATTTTAAACACATTTCTGCATTTCTATTTTTGTGTGTTGGTGTGTATGTTCATTGATACATGGGGAAAAAAACACCTTTTGACAGTCCATTACCAGATCCACTCTCTTCCCACTGTCTATTTAAGGCATGAAGACAATAATGACGGCAACCTGATGGGCAGAGATAGATAGGGACAGAAATGATGGAAAGGACAGCCTGGGAACCCCCCCTAGCCAGTCACTTCTGCAATGTGGATCAATGCTACACTTCTGCATGTAGGCAAAAACTGAAGCAGAACCAGCCTGGGAGATTTACATTGGAGTTTTTCCGGTTTTCACATACAGTAGTTTCGCATCACAGTAAACCACAGTGAACCATTCTACGAGTTGAAAATGTGCAGAACCATTAGGAAAACTACGATGCTAAAACAGTACAACATGCAGACAGGAGGGTAAGAATTCGAAGCTGCTATGATGTATCAACCTCGTGCTGAAATGGCCAGGAAAGCATAAGGTGCCACTCCCTCTGCACTGTACTGTTCTACTGGAGACTAAAGCCAGAGTAGCTACTTAGCAGAACAGAGGAGGAGATAGAAGAAAAAGGATCATTAGAAACAGAAAAGGGTGAGTTTAATTTTTCATGCCAGCACACCTCAAGTACAGTTTATGAAAACCTAGTAGACAATGGAGATGTAGGAAGCCATCAGTAGGGATTCACACTGCCTTGTCATCTTAGGAAAGCTAAGCAAGAAGGTAGAAGAGATACAAAGGTGTTGCTCATGGTTAACAATCAGTACATACACAGGCAACTATGGGAACTAAGCCTGGATAAATTTTGCAAATCGGAGATGGGAGACTGATAGAAATGTGGAGGCATCAAGGACTCACAGAAAGAAGGAGCTGATTATTCAAGAACCCCCTATATCGCTTTATAGCTAAGTGTATTGCAGCTGCCTGCTGAACCAAGAGAAGGCCCTTCTGCACTATCCTTATCTGTCATGTGAATTTTCTTTCATTTTGTATCTTTGTGATACTGAGGGCCCTTCAGTGGCACTGAACAAAAGAGAGGATGTTTATGTAGCTTCAGTGATGAATGGTGCAAGAAAGATGCATTCAAAAGTTGTCTTCACAAAATAAACACAGTTAAAGCAGAATGCATTCCATGTTGTCAAGGCCTTATAGTTAAACACAAAGGAAGAAAAGAAGCCATGCTGAAGCCATGGAATGTAAGGAATTAGAACAACAGAGAAGAAGGTTACAGTTCCCACCACAATTTTTAACTTAAAAAAACACACACACCTTATTCCAAGAAAATTAAGGGACAATAGCTGAAGTAGGGCAGTATTTCCCACAATCTAAGTTATGCAAGCCAAGACTGTGAAAATAATATGCATCTAATATGCTTGATTCTGAAATTCTGAATGCTGGATTGTGACTCTGAATGCTTGTGGGCAAACAAAAGAAACCAGTGTAGCAGAAAATATTTTGGCTAATCAATAGAAGGTTTGGTTAAGGGCTTATGTAACATACCTTTTTTCCCCAATTGGGTCTGACACCATCAAGATTTTTTTTATTATTATTAACTGTGTGCTACTTTTCTGTAACAGAGGGAATTTAGCAGGCTTGATTTTTTTTCAATGACAGTGATGAGATACAGTTGTAATATACATCTTCAATATTCTACAGAAGAATGGTCTCATCATTAAGAGTATGTATTTCTAGGTAGCTATATACCAGCTGACTATTAAAATGGTCTAATGGTCAGCTGGTATGAATAAAAAGTAAATGGGATGAAAGTTTTGATTTAGAAACCCTTATTCTCAAAATGTATACAGCATTTAGCTACTTAGCCAGGAAGCAGAGTCTGTTTCAGCCTCTCTTTTTAAGCTATAGAAATGGAATACAAAGATTTGCTTCAGCTAAAAAGTGGTTGTTTCTACCTGCTCAACCATCTACTATGTTGGCCTGCATTGTAGGCATACTTTTTCTCAGAGGAAGAAGAAGCATGTGTGAAGATTATCTTGCAGTGAGGAAGAGCAGAAATCTCCCCCTTTTGCAGTCTAGTGACAATCTTTCAACAGGCTGTGAAGAAACTGCAGTGTTAACAATGGGTTCTTCCAGACAGGTCCAAAGAAGTGTGAATTCCCACAATATACAAGTTCCTTCCTTCATTATTTCTTCCCATTTGTTGTTGCTTCTTCATCTACTTGTTCTATACTTGGGGTAAGTGGGTGCCTATATTGATTTTTTTTTTTTTTTTGGATTTGTACTTAGGGCTCTACCAAAGAGTTAAAAAAAAGGGGGTGCATGGTCTACTGAGGTGATCCTATGGCTTGAAGGACAAATTTTCTGCTTTTTTTTTTTACAATCTTAGAGTTATAGTGCGATAGTGGAAAAGGAGGAGAAGAGAAGCATACTTTTTTTGTTCCAAAAAGAAATCCATTTGAGGGTGGGAATAAAATGTTGTAGCTAGTACTGGTAACCTCCAGAAAATAGTCCAGGACAGAGAATTGTTGTTAAGCTATTGTTTAAAAAACAGAGAATTACAGCAACAAATATGGCAACCTCTTGTCAGATTTGCTTCACCTGGGAGAGTCCCACGTCAGCTCTGCAGAACTCTGTGATGTTACCAAAGGCCTCTGTTCAAAACTGAAGAGAAGAAGATGAAAAAGAAATCAATGGAAGATTAGCTCGAGTCATTTTGGGCAATGTGTCTCCAAGTGACAATGGCAAATTCAGCAAGGAAGGCTATAAGACATTGACACAGTAGTTTATTGAATACCTAGAGGGAAGCTCTGAAGCTGAAACATCCCTTTTAAAAAAGTGTCAGTACTCCCAATTCACTATGATGTAAAATGGGCAGATTTATACTCTCTTGCTGCTGAACTCTGTATTAGATTGTCACTTACAAGCTGTATGATGACTACATTTTACAACAAATAAGAGAAGAGATCATCTCCAAAAAACTGAAAGCAGATGAAGAACAGGTGAAGGGTAGTAGCAGCAAATGGAAAAAGAAAATGGTTGCTGTTGCACTTTCCATTTCTGTGCTTAATACCTATTCTGAGAGAGTTTTCAGTTTAATAACACATGAGTAGACCAAGCATAGAATCAGGCTGAATGACACTGTCGTGGAGGCTGAGCTACAGGTGAAATAGAACATTAACAATACTTGGGCAGAATTTCTGGACTTCTTTCAAATGAACTCAGATCTGCTGCAAACAGCAAGAGAGAGGCTTATGTTTAAATTTAAAAAGTAAGAAGCCAAAGACAGGCCAACCCAGCTTGAGGGGGAAAACATACACACATAACATTTCAAATATTTGAGTATGGAGGTAAAGTGCTGGCCACATAGCTGTAGAGAAGGAGGATAGACCAAGCTTAAGAAAGAGATAGAAATGGCTTCTGCTGTCTTTGGAGGCTGCACCTAGGATTTATCATTTGTTTACAGTATGCTCCTTACTTAAGGCAGTTACTTTGGTATTAAATGACACACAGAAAGAAGCATAATACATTGATAAGAAAACACACACACACACACACACAAAACAATGTAAGAGTAATGCAAAATAAACAAACACACCAAATAAAACTGTATGTGCTCTCTGGCCTCTAAAGGTCTGGTTTTCCAAGTTTGGTTTTAAACACTAGACTAATTTTAAAAAGTGAATTTAGACAAGTAAAGCAACATGTAGAAAATCCTTATCTGTTTGAAAAAAATAACCAGGAACCTCCACTATCCAAAAATACATTGCAGGTTACAAGTTTATACTGGGAGTCCAGCTCTCACTTCACACTAATTTTCAGATTGAAAATTGCAATTTCCCTGGAAGTCTCCTGCAAGTTACAAACATCTAAAATGCTTATATAAATGCAAGAAGAATTGGGGAGGGGGGACAAGTAACTGTGAAAAAGCTTGAGTACTTGAATAACAACTCTCTGCCTTCTAGAGATTTTGAAGTTTTACTTTGGGGATAAATATATATTTTAAGGCATGAGAATTATTAATACAACAGATCAATAAAGGCCAAACACCATTCTTTGCTACAGCCTCAAACTCAGAATAAAAAGAAAAAGACTACCTAGGTATTCTGATAGAAGGTTTCTATTAACACATTGGACCTATCCTAGTATTTACTTCTAATGGATGTCACTACTGTCAACAACCATAACAATGAATATGGAATCTTAAGAAAGCATTTCTTATAAATACTAAAATAAATCTAACAGACTTAGTGAAAGATTTTCGTTAACAAATGGTCACTTACTGATAATATTTACCTTCACTATATGAAATGGATCAACTTGCCTAAAACGGTGTTTGGTAAGTAAATATTTAAGAAGTTTCTGTGTGCACATTTTTAATTTTCTTCACAGCAGTGAATAAAAAGTGATCAAACTGCAAGGAGCTTGCTTTTCTTTTTAATCCCTTGTGTCACCTTTCACTAAACACTATTTCCCCCATTTCACAGACAGCCCACATTTTCACTTGCCTGGACTGAATTGCTAGGAAAATTCTGGAAAATTCATAATTGGGGGGAATTACATTCTTCTCTGTGATTAATACATTCTGGGTCAGTACCTTTTCTGAGATAATACATGTAGTGACTGGCTAAGCAGATGGACTTTGAAGTCCTTGTTAGCATCATGATCAAATGTTAACAGATGCTGTGTCACATAGAAAGAGTTAATTTGTACTGAACGGCATGTTAGATAGTTTTCTGTGTTAACTTGGCAGTCTTGAGAATGGGAAAAGATATGATAGTGGTCTGGGAAAATGAATTTTCCACTGTAACTAACCTGCATACATAGTTTTCATAGCAAATGGGGGAGACGGGTCATGCCTGAATGCTTCACTTTTCTTTGTTCACTTTTACAATATATAAACCTTGGGAATACATCTTCCCCTCCTTGTGGAGGGGATGCACCCCAGCTCATGGGCTCTCCATAGGGAATGGACTGCCAGCCAGGGAAAGTCTGTGTAGAATTGTTTAGGGACCCAGTTCTACCACTAGCTGTGAGAGGATGCTAGACCCCATCAGTGAAAGGGTTGTAATGTTTTTCTTGCATTCTATTTGCCCATCTTTTACCTCCAATAAAGCTTATCTAAAAGCAGGAATGTGCATCAGTGTTTGGTAATGAGCAAAATCTTGGGGAGGCCTGGAAGTATACCCAGTTCAAGAACAGAAGAAGATGTCCTGCTTGTTTCTAATGACTTAAATGGTATTTGCTACATTAGTGGACAATGTGAGACCTACTCTGAGATTCAGCAAACAAATCCATCTGGCTGTTTCAGAAGGAGAGTAAAAGACAACAAAGCCCATTGGTTTGACTGGGATTAGCTGCCATTTTGGTTTCTGCTCTCCCAGAACCATCCCAGCTTCTACAATCTGTTATGTAATTTTAAGAACCAGCATTTGAATTTGCCTGCTTTTCTCTTTCCTTCCCATTCCCTTTACTAATACCTTTCTTAAACTCTATACTGTAATTTTAGGGGCTTTATGAAAGGTATCTCCATTATCTTCTTCTCCACTCCACCATCTGATTAAGATTTCTTATTTAATAACTTAAAATGATTAAGAAAAATAAAACATCCATCAATAATTTTATATCTGTCTGTATATCTATCTATCCATCCATCCATCCATTCATCCTACCTTTCTCCCAGTCTGGAACTCAATCTGACTTATAAATACCAAAGTATTTATGATGACATAGCTTTTAAAAGGAATAGCAAAGGAGTGGCGAATTACTGTGTTACCTCATTTGCCTTTCCCATATATTGAGTTATCCCACTATCTTCATTACAACCCTAACTGGCTAGTAACACAAAACCACACATAAACAGCTCTCGAACTTCTAAGTGTTTGCAAATATTTACTTTTTCATTTGGCTTCGTAATTGTTTTTAATATTTAACTATTTATCTTTAAAAACATTTGACATTGTTTGATAGTTACTTCTAATGTAAACTATCCTGATGTTTTGACTGAGCAGAAAATAGTAAGAAAACCAGAACTGGTGAACCATGCCTCCCTTTCTCAATGCCTAGTTTCATTTTCAGTGCTGTCTTTCCCACCAGACACGCTATTTCAGTTTTTGGTGACTAGGAGGGAAGGAGGTTTCAGGCATTGACAACAAATTTCAAGACTAAATGGCAGTAAAATAGTATAAAAATCATCAACTGTTGAAAACTCTTAATATATTATAATAATATCACCAATATAAATCAAAGAGTTACTATTATGCAAATAGTATTGTGTCTTTGCCATGCAAAGATGGCATATAAACTCATTTTATTGACCTACATCTAACAGTTAATGCCAACTAGAGTGGAGCCACTGAATAAGGGAAGATGTGTAACTGCTGAAGTGACAGACAGGAGGCAGGGACTGCCCACTCTTTGGATTAGCCAATCACAGCCCTTGGAATGTTGGGATGGGGGACCGGAGAGGAGGAGGAATAAAAACTGATTTGGCAGTTAAAGAGACATTTAGTTGGAGGTCTGGCCATCTGGAGGCAGTGGGAGGATGAGGAAGGGGTAGGTTAGAGTTCAGGCAGAGTGAGGGAAAGATATAAATATAACAATGACAGTAATTGATTAGCCAGCCATGATTGGTTTACATTATAGAGAAGTTTTATAGCAAAACTCTTTGCTTGTTTGTGTTTACCCCTCTGTGAATCAGTGAACTGATTCTCTCAGGGGACTTCCAAGGTCCCATTCACTTGCCAACAGAGACATAGGCCCTTTTCGCACCTTACCTTCGTCGCGGCAGTGGGGAGCGGCGCTCACGTGAGCAGTCATTTGCGCGAGCCGCTCATGGCAGCCCTTCTGCCTCCCGCAGCAGCTTGCCAGTTGTGTGACTGTCGCGCTGTAGGAGCTGTAGGCTAAGCTGGGGGAGGAAGCGCGACCAGGCTGGCTTGTTCAGCGCACCGCACGCAGGTAAGTGTGCGAGGGCCCCGTGAGCATTGCGCAACCACACAGTATTTTCAGCTTAGAGCCGAAAATAAAAAAATGTGTGCGCAGCCTGCTTTAGGCTTGTGAGCGTCGCGTGAGCGGGAGTGCGTCGTACGGACCGAAGCTGCCATTCACGCGACGCTCAAGGGGCCCTCGCGCAAAAAAAAACTGCGTGCAAAAAGGGCCACAAAAACACACACATTTGCCCCATTTCAGAGTTATCTTATTGCCCTTAAGTATAATCCTTGGGTTAAGAATAAAGGATAAGATGGGAAGCAGAAGCCCAGGGCGAAAAAAAAGATGTAACCTGGGAGTGGGTTTCCACACTGTTGCCTCACCAAATTCCCATTTTAGTTGAGACTGTTTGAATTAGTTGGTACGTATAGCCAGTGACATAGCTCCTAGAAGATAATCACAAATTACCCGAAACAAGGGGAGGAACTAATGGGTAAAATAATCCATTTTATTCCTGTCCAATAACGTGAATGTATATAATAGGACAATGCATATATTCATATCTGTAGGCAAGCTGATAAAGAACATTTGGACTTTTGCAGGATGTATTCTGCTTCACTCAGTTTGGTTTTGTGGCAGAATCAGAAATAATAGTAGGTTGTTTGAGGAGTAGTGATCTTGAACTGAAAAACAACAACACATTTCTGGATATCAGAAATGGATTTTTGCCATCATCTGCATTGAAGCACATTCAAAATACCAATTGGATTGACTTCCCACTTGTCTAGCTCTTGCTGAAGTTAAATGCTGTTCTGAAAAGAAGTAAGCTAAGTTGCCTTTTCAACTTGATCACTGAAATATGCCTCTGGCTGGTTGGAGAGACTTAACTGGTGATCTTTAAGGGAATGGGAAACAAATGAAGCAGCTATAATTCTTCCTGATTTCCCATTAAGTCTGGAAAGTCAATTATTCCACAGATGGCAGGATGGCGAATGGGACTGATGCAGCCAGCTTGCCTAGAAAGCAGAATTTTTCACAACATATGCAGTGAAATGAGACAGAAAGAAAAAGTTGGCAAAAATACATTTCAGTTTCCGCATTGACTCAGACAAGAAGGTCAGAAATAAATCAGTGACCTGAACATATTCTGACACATGTCAGCAACTTAATGCAAAATATTTTATCCTGTGGGTTGAGAAGATGCAATTTCACATAGAGAATATGAATAAAGCTTTGGCTGATGGAAAGCAGTCTCCCATGATAATGTCCTCTCTACTACTTTAATCAGAATGGATCAATTCAAACAAGCTATGGGTTTCTCAGTTACCATTATCCACTCTTGATGATAATGAATAACATCATCACTGTCATTATCCATTTGACATATTTCAGGGGGAAAATGTTCAGTCACTTGTTTCTTTATTGCACATGAAGACAGAAATTCTGGCTTACTGTAAACTCTCAGCTTTGGAAAGAAGGCTATGGGCAATATCCACCTTCAAAGAATTGCCTCCTCCTGGTGGAAGGCAGGTTCAATTTTGGACTTCACTAGAGATAGTATATTCCTACCCTTATGGAATGACCTGGCTTAGCAGCCATGCCTCAACTACTGATAAATGAACTGTTTAAAGCAAAAAGGTCTGAGATATATAATATAATAGAGAAATGAACAAGAGCATCTTTTTGAACCTTCTTCTCATAGAGTCATAGAGTTGGAAGAGACCACAGTAGCCATCGAGTCCAACCCCCTGCTATGCATGAACACCCATCAAAGCATTCCCAACAGATGGCCATCTGCCTCTGCTTAAAAACCTCAAAAGAAGGAGACTCCACCAGGCTCCAAGGCAGCATATTCCACTGCCAAACAGCTCTGACCATCAGGAAGTTCTTCCTGAGGTTCAGGTGGAATCTCCTCTCCTGCGGCTTGAATCCATTGCTCCTTGTCCTAGTCCCTGGAGCAACGCTCTCTCTTCGACATGACGTCCTTTCAAATATCTAAACATGGCTATCGTGTCCCCTCATAACCTTCTCTTCTGCAGACTAAACATACCCAGCTCCCTAAGCCACTCCTCATAGAGCATAGCTTCCAGAACCTCCACCATTTTGGTCACCCTCTTCTGGACACATTCCAGCTTGTCAATATCCTTCATGAATTGAGGTGCCCAGAACTGGACAAAGTATTCCAAATGAAGTCTAACCAATGCAGAATAGAGTGGTAGTTCTGCTATCCTGATATGTACCTGTGAATTACCTATCCAAGTCCTCTCCCCAACAGAAAGAGAAAACAAAAAAACTCAGGCAAGTAGGCTGTCCCCTGGCCTATCTCAATGAGACCATACTTCCTTTCTCCTTGAAAAGACTAGAAGGCAACCATCATCTTCAGCAGTATTAAAAGTAGTGCCTTCTAGTCTTATCTCTAGATCCCAGGACAAGCTGTAAATTGCCAGCTGTACTTGAGGGTGTTACTACTCTCTGAAGCACTCTATCCTACATGCAGGATCTACAGAGAAGAGAAGGCTAACTTTGTACTATGTTGTGAAATGTTTACCCAAACTGCCACAATGGTCCCCCTAAGCCATTTGGTACTCCTTCAAAAAGACTCTTTTCTGCACATAAACAGGATCTCTGCTCTTGATATCTAGGTAAAACTTTAGACTACATCTAACATCCAGTGCGTGCCACTTTTTCTCCCTACCATGCAAGGGTCTCCTCTGACTAACTCTGTGAAAGGTAGGAAAGATGGAACTGGCCTAAGTGCAACCACATTCTGATGAAAAATGCATATATTTCCTGGCTGACAATGCATCCAGCTCAGTTACACTATGAGCTAATGTAATGACTACCAATTTAACATTTGTAAGGGAAGTTTAAGTTTAAGAGGTTGAAGGTAAATTTTATGGTGACCTTGGGTAAAGTTTCAAAAGGAAAAGAGTGGCTTTCAGTGCTTGCCAGCATCCAGAAGTCCGAACACTGGAAACCTGTGTACTGCAGTAGTTAGAATGAGAGATTAAGGGCCTTTCTGCACTACACTGTTACAGTGCTATTATTCTACTTTCAACATGCCATGGAATCCTGGGGCTTGCAGTTTAGGAAGGGGTATTTAGAATTCTTAGCCAGAAAGTCCTTTGGCCTCAGTAAACTACAAACCCCAGAATTCCACAGGATGTTGAAAGTATAACAATAGCACTATAACTGTGTAGTGTGGAAAGGCCCTAAGTCTTGGGAGACCTAGATTCAAAGACTGACAGGAAGCTCACGGGGGCCCTTAGACCAATCTCTATTTAGCTAACCCACTTCACAGATTGTTGTGAAGATAAATAATAGGGGAGACAGGAAGACATGCATTCGTTACCTTTTGTTCATCGAAGAAAAAGTGGGATACTCATGGGAAAAAATGATTAAAAACAGAATCGATTTTCAGTACTTTTCTTTCATCAATCTATGCATGTAGGATTTTCTGTATTATCTTAGAGTCGATGATTCCACCTAATACAAACATACTCCTCTATAGACACTCCAATATAAACATTTTAACACTCCAATATAAACATTTTAATACTGACAATATTCTTTTGTTAATATATATTAGTATTGGGGTCTGAGTTAGGGCCAGCAAAATATTCCAGAAGCTAAGGCTTCTGTTCCTAATATTACTATTGGAATGCCATCTGCTTTGTTCTCCCTTTGTACAGAATCTTGGAATTAAAAGAAGTAGAACAAAACTATAAAGAAATCTTGTTTACCAAGTTTATGCCAGTACATCTGTCCGGCTACTGATTTTTTATGCTTGTGAAATAGCCACTGCATTGTGGGGGTTTTTTTCCTGCAACATCCCAGCAACATGCTCTGCTTCTCATAACCCCAGATGCTATTCTCTCCCATTCAATACCTTAATGGATTTGTTGTGGAGTGGAAAACTTATTCCACTTTGTTCCATCATGCTTATTTATAAGTGCCCTGGTCAAAGACTTTGCTGTGTGCATCAGCACATGTGAATCTTTGATCTTGTACCAGAAGGTTAGAAGTGATAATTCTCTGGGTTGAAGCTCCAGTTAAGCAGTGTTTATTTGAGTCTTATATATTGGCCAAGACTTTAGTGCTCTGTTATCCATAACATGGATTCCCCATCTAAAAAAAAAATTGCAGATCTGACAAGCAGGATTTTGTAAGGTTCCCACTGTGTATAGAGGTGGTTGGTGGCTTCCATGTCAGTGTGGTGAAAAATCTGCTCTAGGTTGTAGTCTGAATTGTAAAAGAAGCTATCCAAGGTGCTGAACTTATTTTGGGGATATGATTCCACAGCTTGGATAGCTCCTTTAAAATTCAAATTGAAACCGAAAGTGGATTTACTTCTACACTGACATGGAAGACTCTAGCTACCACTGCCCGTGTGACACCCACTCTAGGACACTGGTCACTCTAGGGAAGAATATGGAGAAAAAAATATATTCTTTGGAAGCTCTTGCTTGTTGAAAGAATAAAGATATGACTTTGCCATGGTGGGAAATGTCATCATCTCCTGAGAGGAGATCAGTATTTCTGGCCACTGAGCCATTTCTAGCACATCCACCCATCAAAACCAAACATTTGTATTCAGACCCATTAGAGTAAGTGACCTCCCTTGAAAAAGGGTTTGGAAGTTTGGAATGTTCTTTCTGGGTCATATCAAAGACTACCACCACTTGAGCAGTTGACTGTCACCTAGATGTTCTTTAAAAACCACATAAGGCGGTGCTTGTAATGCTATTGGATGTGGAGAATCATCAACTTTTTTCTAACGTGGCAGAGCCCAGTATCATATTTGTTCCATTGGCTACAATTGTTCCTTTCTTTCCTAAAATCTCACTGCAGTCTGGCAGGCAATGATTCACAGCCCAGCACTGGTCCAGGGACCACCACTTTGAGTAGCACTGATATAATGATCTAATTAGCATGTAATTTTAGTAAAAGTAGATTGCTACTCTGCACCCAAAGCCATCTGGACTGCCAGCGCCTCCCAAAACACTTTGGGAGCTGTTATTCAGCACTGTGTTTATAGAGCTATATACTGATAATGTTTACTCTTGTACCCAAAATGCAAATACACGCACACACACAGGTCCTACCCCACCTTTTGAGCTACAAGTGCTTCTAAGCCCCACAAAAGAGTGCTTGACACTTGCAAAGCTACCAAGGGAACCTTGGAGTCTCATTTCAAAGGAGCTCCATTTGTCACATGCATCCTTCAAGATACCATTTGTTACAGCAGGAAAGACTGCTGTGGAAATAAAATCTGCCACTGAAGCATAAGTCTATAGAACCTCTAGGCAGTCCATTATTTTCTGAACTGATGGTAGTGACACTTGTTCACTTATTAACTGCCTTTGCCCTCATTAGACAGCTTTGACCAACGTGAACTACTTTGTCAAAAGGAAAAAAAGGCAGGAAAAGGTACTACAGGTGTCTTTGAGGCCTTTGGGGAAAACTGATTCAGCCCTTTAGCTAGATGGATAGGAGCTGCTTCCATCTCCCCCATGCCACTCTGGGCTGGCCTGATTCAAGACAGCCTCAGAGTGTGGATGAGTAATCAGATCTCACGGGGAAAAGCTACCCACTTTTAGCTAAATTCAAGCAGCTTCGTCTGCCATTTTGTCTCATATTTAACTGTAAGGGAAGAAGATTCCACATAGGAAGTTCAAACACTCTGTTAAAAGCAAATAGCTGCTCAGTATATGGTGGCATTAAGTGACATCAGCTAGTAGCCCTATGTTTTGTGGAATGAAAAAGTTTCCGTCTTTTTTTTCCCCCTGATACCCCTGCCCTCCAGGTAAGGAGATTTATATTTGACTGTACTTATACTGAACCATACTTGTTGAAAAAGGCAATACAGATGAAGAACAGCAACAACACTAAGAAAGGAGGACAAAAAGGAGGGGGACCAGGAGGGAGAGGAGGGGAAGGAGGAAAGAAGGGAAGGAAGGAAGGAAGGAAGGAAGGAAGGAAGGAAGGAAGGAAGGAAGGAAGGAAGGAAGCAAGCAAGCAAGCAAGCAAGCAAGCAAGCAAGCAAGCAAGAAGCAAGCAAGCAAGAAAAAAATGGCTGCAATGGCTTTCATCATCATCCCCACCACTACCACCACAAAACGGTAGCAACATGTGATGATGACAGGCTAATTCCAAGCTGTGAAAAGTAGACAGTTTCAACTTTGCTGTCAACTCTGCTGTGTACATGTGTTTTGTTATAACTATACACTTGTGGGGTTTTTAAAAGACTTACAGTCAAGACAACAAAACCATTATTCACTATTAGAGGATGTAACTACTGTGACAGAGTAGCTAAGTACAGGCAAGCTATACATTTCATGAACATTCAATAAGCAGTGAGCAGTCCAGAAGCACTAGAGGGATCACCTCTAAAATGGCTACAATAGTTTTGTTCCTTCCATGAGCCAAAGAGCTGCTATGTCAGACCTAGAGCAGCTAATCAATAAGCCACAGAGAGGATGTGGTTATAGCAGCTGGTAATATATATCTAGAAAAGTCCACCCACAAAATTGGTAGTAACATCTGGCCTCCTTTTTTTGGAGGGGTGGGCATTTTTTTTCCAGGTATGCAAAGGGTAGAAAATCCTTTCCAAAAGGGCAACATCCAATAGGATATCTGAATATAAGCTAAATCCACATTAGGGCTGATCTCATGGGCATGATGGTGAAAAAGAAACTCTCCTCATCACTACCACATCATATGAAAAAAAACTCCATCTCCTAAAGGGTTTTTTTGGGGGGAAGGTACGACATTTGGGTTATAGGAAGGTAATGGTTATGATGTAAGCTTGAGAACAGGTTAGCTTAGACTACCTGTTCTCATTATGAGCCTGCTTTGGTGCTGACATCTTCCATGGGGAACCTTCTCTTTGTTCCCTCAGTATCTGTTGTGTTTGGCAGAAACTCAAGTGGGTCTTCTCAGACTTTGGTGCTCTCCACCAAGGGAGGCTTATCAGATTCTCTACTGTCAGCAAGCAAAATCTTTTAAAAGTGACACAACTGTTTTGCCTACTGGGTTGATTTGTACTCTTTTCTATGTATTTTAATCTGTATGTTTAAGTTAATTACATTTTAAGATGGTTTCAATTTTTAATTTGTTCTTGTCTCATTTTCTTAAAATATCCAATTTGTTTGTGAGTAAGCTGTCTTTTATTGGGGATTCTGTTGGTGACTACTTTATGGAATTTTTAAGGGAAAAGTGGAATCCTAATGGAGAAAAAATAAGCAAGCACCTTTCTTTAAGTGGCCAAATGGATTTGTCTGTATTATTTGCCATATAGGCCACCAGCTTTATGGCATAATCCTTCCCTATCTTTGTTGCATCTATCTTTACACTGTCTGCTGAATATGACCTTCTGAATGTCACAGAAGCAAAAGCTGGCAGCTGTACCAAAATCCAGGCTTTGGATAAGAGTTTTTCAAGTCAGGATTGATACTATTTCTAGTACCAAAGACTCAGATGTTGGATTAGGGGATGTATTGTAAAGTTTCACATAGGTGGAACTACAAAACCTCTTTGCCTCTGCCTCCAAAACTGCTTTATAAGCTTCTGCAACTCCCTTCCTCCAAGCTATTCAGAAGCCAGAGGGGAGTAGAAGGTGCCCAGCAGCACCAAACTATGTCCCTTCTAGGTGGACATAGAGTGACAGTATCTTCCAGGACCTTGTTGGAGGGCCCCCAAAGGTCCCAGAGCATGATGTCAAAGGAGCATGGCTGGACTCTCCTTTAGGGATGGGGGGGACTGTAAAAAAAATCAAGTAGTAGTAAAAAACACATGTTTTTGAGTGTCAAGAAACTCTGATGAGAGGAATCCTGGAATGGAGGAAATCATCACAATTTGGTCTTATTCTGTGCAAAATGTGCATGAAAATGCTGGTTTGGTGCAAAACAACCATATGTGAATACAGCAAGAAAAAAACAGTTAAAATTAGTTGTTGCTTCCTTTGAGAAGAAAGTTAGCATACTGCTTGACTACCTCCGCTCTCCATGGCTGTGTAGCTGGGGATGGGGATGTAGCAACTAAAAAAATGTCATTTGGCAGGTTGTTGGGTCACTGCCTGGTCAGTAGAATATTCCAATCTCTGCAACATCCAAAGAAGTTCATTACACAGCTGTAAGTTGGATTTATGTCTTCAAAAGCTGCTAAAAGAGTGCCAGCTGTGGTTGGCAACTGAAAGCTTGCTGTCTCCAAATTACAAAGGTCAGGGGACCCTCTCATGCTCAATATATCCTATGTGCCTGAACAGAGCTCTGAAGCTTGAACATCCACAATGAAAAGTTGTTTACTAAGTTAAATTCCAATTTCAGCCCCTGATGGTGGATCTACTCCTTCAATTTGTTTCCAACAGACTAATCTGTTATTCTGAACCCACCCACTGACTGAGGCATCCAATTGATTCTGCCCACCAGTCTCTGCAATGCCAGCTGTGCATTACACAGTGGCAGACTAGTATTCTTCTTCATTCCAAATCAGAGAAAGATGTGTCAACAGAAAACAGCTCTTAACATGCCTAGATACTTTGCCCACAGCTTTTTGATGGTCCTTATTACAGAATGTGCTTAAATGACAATCCAGCCTAGATAATCACCTCTGTGTTCTGATGTTTATATTTTTGGTGTGTAATTTCCCTTAATTAACAATGAAAGAGGATGTTAATTGTTGTTGTCATTTTGTTTTAGGCCATTCAAATCAATTTCAAAATGGACATCAATTAATGTTGTTTGAAATAAATTTGAAAATCTATCAGATGACACAGAAAAAAGCATTTCATAATGAATGCCATTCTAAAAGACTGTTGCTGAAGCAGGTACGGTAGCTTTGTTCTGTTGCTGAGATCTTCTGTGTCATGTTAGCATTAGACACTGCTTTTGTGGCAAGGAGATTAACATGTGCAGAGGTGCTTTAATTTTCCACTTTACTCGCATTTTTTGTGAATAGATCCAGACACCACAGAGAATGGCATGTCAAGGAAGGGAGGTGCAGCTGTGGCCAAGAGCATGTTCTCTCCAGAATTTTTGAACATTTTTTTTTCATCTTGCACAAGCCTGTTCATTTTCTTATCTGCATTTTGCAGAAGGCTACGAGACATTAATGAGAGATTTCATGTTCATACCAATTACTTGAAATATTTAACATCCCTCTTAAGGTGCATTTACACTTCAAAGAAATGACTCACTCTAAATATTGTGCAATGGGGAGGGGGCAGCTTATCCATGTTTGGTGCCATTACTGAAAAATATTTTCTATCATAGCTGAAGTCTAGCTATCATATTAATTTTTAACCCACTGCTTTTAACAGGAATGGTATTCTGGCCAGTTTCCAGTTTCATCTATTTGTGGGATTATACCAATACAATTACTGATTGCCAATTAAGTCTATCACATGTGCATGTATTCTCCATTGGTGCCTTCTGCTCGGCTAGAACCAATTCTCTGGTTCCAGTTGTTTTAACAAGTACTAGGCATGCTCCAAGGGCTTTTGACAGTACAAATATTTTAAAAATCTACTGAGTAGCAGCTATCTCTATAAAGCTACAATCCCATATTCACTTAACTGGAAGTAAACCCCATTGAATTCAATGGGACTTACTTCTGAATAGACACATGGAGTCCTGCATTGTAAGAATGCACAAAATATTAAATATAAGATGTATATTTATAAATATAGTATATTAGATATTATATTTAGCTTAGAGAAACATCTTAGATTTAACATAAGATTTAGGTTCTAAAGTTTTGAACCATAAGCCCATTATCTAGTAATAATCAGTATGTTAAGGATGGCACCATCAATGGCTACTAGTTAGGACAGATATATGTAAATATAGAATTTTGAAAATTGCTGAGATCATCTTGGAGTGGTCTTGGAGAAAGGAAGGTATAAATTGACTATTAGTTTCAATGGCAGTTTATCCACTGGATAGACCCGGTTTGCAGGCAGCCAATCATTGCTCAGAAAGGCTGTGAAGGGCGGGCTGTGGATAAATAGGGTGTAACAAAAGCATAAACATGCCTCTTTGAGTGCCAGACAGGGTTTTGCTTTGAGAGAGACAGCGTTTGGGATTTGAAGAGAAGAGTGGATTTGACAGAGACGCTCAGAAACCCAATCCATGGAAAGCTTAAGTGGGGAAACAAGGGCAGGGTGAGTGACAGGATTCCTTAGGTTGGAACTGCAGGGCTAGCACGGATAAAGGGATCTGTCACAGCAGGGGATGGGACCATATGCAGGTAACATGGTTTTGGTTTTGCCTGATCATTCACTGTGATCCTTCATCCTGTCAAAGTCCTGCTAGGATTCAGATTTTGAGCAAATCATAGGACCCAAGTTTTGTTAGGGCACAAAACTGAATATTTTTCTCCATTTTTTTTCTCATTTGCCTAACCACCTCCACTATCAGAGGCAATACATGCCTGTGTATCCATTGCTGGGGAGTGTGAGATGAAGGATGCAGGAGTGGGCTTCCCATTCAGATGGGTGCAACCATGCCTCTCCCTTCTTGTGAAAAGGAACTGGTAAATTATAATATACTACCATTTATTTAAGCTGTGATTGCTACTTTGTAGGCACCCCCATTTTTTACAGCGTGAAGTCTACAAGGGATCCCAGAGGCCAGGGAAACAACAAACCACAATGAAGTCCTATTTGCATACAATTTTCTTTCCATACTGAGGGTGTGTGTGTGTGTACAATCAAAGATTCTTAACATTTTAGTGTTTTCTCCATTGCAAAATATGCAAAAAATCTTTTCCCTTAAACTTTCACTTAGGGCTTCTCCATCATCATCATCATCATCATCATCATCATCATCATCATCGTTGTTGTTATTACTACTACTACTACTATTACCACCACCAATAATGGACTTAGTGGCTTACACATTTTAAAAACCTCTAGAGATTAAAAACACAAAAGAAGTTACTATAAACTGGGTGGTGGTGGTACAGAGAGAACATATATGTGTGTGTTATTTTAAAAAAATTAAACAGAAAGTTAAACAGGAATATGAAAGTTTTCCAGTCAGCGAGCAATCATTTAGAAGTCCCTCTCCCTTGTTCCCACTAAATGAGCCTGGGAAAAACAAAGACAAGAGAAGGGCCTCTTTTAAGTATCTTAGAACTTAAACAGGCTCACATAACGAGATGTGGTCCATCATATAATACTGACCCAAGCCATATAGGGTTTTATAGGTCATATCCACTACTCTGAATTGCGCCTGGAAACAGATCAGCAGCCAGTGGAGCTGGTGCAACAAAGCAGCTGGTACATTTTGTCATTTGAGGGAGCCTAGAAGAAGCAATAGCATACAGGGAAGTCACAGTGAAGCATTAGATAGCTTAGTATCTGAGCCACTGTTCACCACTTTCTGTCCAAAATGGAAGGTTTTGAAGCCTGAGCCTTCAGAGCTGCATCCAGAACACAGCTGGAAGCTATTGGGGCATTTCAAAAATAGCCTAATTGTGAAAAGTGGCTTGTTCATCAGTATTCCTCTACACAAGAGGATTCCCTGGATCACGGGGATGGGGAGTATTATGCTCGGTTGCTTACTAAAGCCACACCTTGAGAAATCTGTATTCCCAAGGACTATGTGGATGCTCAGTTTCAATTTCTGATTCAAAGAGGAGGCAACCTACGTCTTGAGAGGACAACATGGCCACTGGCTAACCCAGTGGCCTTGGATTTTCCCTGATTTGTCCCAAGATCTCTTGACTTGGGAAGATATTTAGCTTGGGGAGCTTCAAGCCATCATCCAACGTGGTTTCATCCTCCACCAGCATGACACTCTGTCTCCTCACTGAGAAACTCCCAGAAATCTTGGAATTATATGGAGCTACAATGTGAAAACATAATTCATGGTTCATAAACTCTCCAGCTGTCCAGAGCCAAGTTTGTAAGTGATATGTAGAGTTCTTTAATCTAGCACTGAATATGGAGTCCTTTAATCTAGCACTGAATATAAAACCAATATTCTGTTACTCACAGATAATATTTTATTACACAATGATTTTTCAGGAAAAGAAGGCTTTTTTTTATTCTGATTTGCATCCTATTAAGAGCAAACTCCACCCGCAGCAGCCATCTGTCTTGTACGCGTCACAGCTCTGTTTTCTTCGATTCAAGCTGTCATAGGAAAAGTTCAATTCCTCTCATGTTTTGGTGGCTTTACATTTTTTATTTTAGGAGCTTTCATTATGAAAGAAGTGAGGCAGTTTGTAGATTTCTTTATCCAAGAAAAGCATTTTGATGACTGTAAAATGAAGGTGCAAGCTTATACGCAAATGAGAATCCAGGGTCAGCTTTGGATCAAATGGTTCTTCAGGGAGGTATATCAGTATCACATGGCATGGTACTGGTCACTCACCTGTATTAGTCTAAATCAAGTGATGAGAACACTTTTACTACACACGTGTACCTGATAAGACACCTGGGAGATGCATGAGCACATTAAAAGTCTTCTCACTACTCAGTAAAGACAGACAGACAGCAGGTTTAGAAAATAGTTCCAAACATTACTGCTTAAGAAAGCTCATTAAATCAATTTTTTCCATCTTGACTTAGTCACGAATCCACTAGATGGACTTAAGAAAGGAGATGTCTCTCAGGCTCAGCCTCTACCTCCTCACCTATATATGAGAATAATAATACTAACCAACTATACAGGTTTATATTAAAAACAAAACCAATGAAGATTGCTGACATGTAGGTGACAAACTTCAATCACTCTAAAGTGTAACATAGATGGTACGACCAGGGCCATTTCCTCACTACACTGTTATAGTGTTATTATTCGACTTGCAACATCCTATGGAATCCTGGGGTTCGCAGTTTAGGGAGGGGCATCTTTGGCCTCAGTAAACTGCAAATCCCAGAACTCCACAGGATGTTCAAAGTGGAGTAATAGTACTATAATGGTGTAGTGATGAAATGGCCCTACATTCAACAGTTTGTCCCAACTAGAATGCACCCAATGAACCAGTTGGAATGTAGAAAGGCAATATTTACATAACTTCACTTAGTTCCATGAATCTGCTCTAACTGGAGGATAACAATTTGATCTAATTTTACATGTTATAAATATGGTTATAACACTTTTTGTATGGCATATGGCTGATTGGATTAAATTAACACAGAGGAGACAAGAACAACAACTGCAGCAGAAGAACAGATTTTATAAAGCACTGGGCATTATTCTTAAATTATTGGAATGAAAAGATCACAGATACAGGCCATTTCCATACCACACTGTTACAGTGCTATTATTTCAACATTATTTGGAATCCTGTGGTTTACAGTTTAGGAAGGAGCATTTAGAATTCTCAGCTAGGGAGCTCTTTGGCCTCAGTAAACTGCAAACCCCAGAATTCCACAGGATGTTGAAAGTGGAATAATAGCACTATCACAGTGTAGGACAGAAATGGCCACAGTTTATTCATATAGTTTAATGGCTGAATTTATAATAGTGCTAGGTTAACATTTTCTCCTCCTAGTTTTTTAAGTTAATGCTCATTTTTCTTTCCCCTTAATTAATAATGTTTTTTTATTTAAATAGATCTTTTTTTCTTTCTTTTTCCTCTTTTGTTACAACGGTGATCGAAATTAGTACAAAAAGCAAAATTAAAGTAATAAGATAAATAATTTTATTAGATAGATAGACAGACAGACAGATAGATAGATAGATAGATAGATAGATAGATAGATAGATAGATAGATAAAGTTTTCTGAACATTAAAAAAATTAAAAAATAGGATTATAAAATCAACCATAGTAACACTCCAAGATAAGATCTCTGAACTGTGTATTACAAGGATGGGATTTTTATTTGAACTTGGAGAAAGGTGATGATGTAGAATTCTAGTGCAACATCATAGCAGCTTCATCTTGTCTGGCATGCTCACTAACATCTACAAAAAAACCACTGGAAGAAATCATCTGGCAATACAGAGTGAAATGTCATGCACATCTCAATGACACCCAGCTCTAATTCTTTTCAGGGTAACTTCTCCAGCTCAGTACTTCCCCATTTTAGCTCATGCACTGTTGAAGAGCTGCACTGATTGCTGATCTATTTCTGAGGACAATTCAAGGTTATGGTCATCCCTTCAAAGGTCTCAAGTAAGAACCCATGTCTTAAAATGTGGGTACTTGATGTAACTGTTGTGCCCATAACAACTTGCCTATATGATGAGCTCATCCAGATCTTCTCCTGGGGAACGGGTATTTTTATAGGTGGCTCTCCATTTATGAAATTGCCTCCTCACAGAATTCTGCCTGATGCCTATTTTGTTATGTTTCTAGTGCCTTGAAAGACCTTTCTACTTATCTGGGCTTTTAATGTTTCAAGCATTGCTACTTTTAACTGATGATTGTTACTCTTGTTTTATCACAATGCAGTAAGTTTGCCACATCTCCTGCCATGCTTTCTTTCAGGATTACTAGCCTACCTGACCTGGAGTAGAAGTACCTTCAGAATTCCAGTTCAGACATGCTGTCTCAATTGTGCACAGAACAGATCTTTATTGTATGATAGAAAAACAGATAGGCATACAGACATGACTGCTATTTAATCATTTACCATGTTGTTATTCTAGTCATGCAGAGAGATAAACCCTTTTCACACATTATGTAACCACACTGAATAGCACATAAAGAGAAGAAATCACTGAGCCACTCTTCCATTTGTAGTTTCATCACTCTCTTCATGTCAAGAGTAATGAATCTTTACAGGAAAGCTTGCCTATGAACAGATGCTGTCTACTTGATGTGGGACTTGTTTTTTTTGTTTTTGTTCCCAATCCTATGGGTTGCCTAAATGTGGGGAAAGCTCTCTGACTTGGATCCATACTTTTCCATGTGAAGATAGCAATGGAATTAGAGAGGGAGAAGGGAACCAGTATACTTCCCTCTTCACATGTTGATTCAACATACCCACATAATGATGAATAGGGCTTATCTCTCTTTACGACTACAGTAGCAAAACAGAGTAAATGTTTATAAAAAATCATCATGTACCTGTCTGCATATCTGTTTTGTGGATTTCACTCATGCCACCCTACTTCACTTAGAAATCAAGCACAGCAAAAGGCATTTTTGTCATGTGTACCAAAAGGAAACAAAAGACTGCTTCTCTTTATGGCCAGAGTAGTCACATTATAAGATATCAAATAGCCACACCGTGGATGGCAGGCTTTTGGTTCTACCTCAAGAACGATACTGTCACATAGTGACAGCAGAACTACAACAGGGGACATATTTTTTACTTTAAGCATTTAACTATCCAGCTTATGCCTAGTTACATACTGCAGAATTATATATACTGAACACAAGCACAGAAAGAGACAATATCACATCTCCCCCATCTTAAAAACACTGGCAACACATTTTACATAATTTTATTATTTTGAGTTTGGAGAGGATGGCCTAGGAAAAGGCATCTGTTGAACAAGAGGAATGAGCAGGAAGTGCAGAAAAGCTTAGTTAAACACAGCAGGTCTCCAACTGCAATTAATTTATCATGCATGTTATTTTCTAAGTTCCTGTGGTTACCAGTCTAAACCCATGGTGCTCTCTAAGGAGGTATGTGCAGTTGCTAAGGAAAGCACATGACCTTCCCCAGTTCTGTTTTTATTAGCAAGAGGAGAGAAATTCCATTTAATGTTTTAATTGTTGTTTTTATTTATTAAAAAAAAACAGTGGAACACCTTGATTGAAAATATTGAAAGATCACAAAATCAACACAAAATATAACAAGGCAACCTAGTAATCAGAAGTCATAAATGCAGCAGAACAGAAAAGTAAAAAATATAATCCACAACAGAAGAGTTGGCTTTTGTTGGGAAGATCTCAGGTCTGTTGGGAATGCCTCAGGCAGAGACTCTGAGAGACAGCATTGGCAGGTATTGATTTCCCAGACCAGCACAATGGATTTCAATTGAGCAGATTTTTTGGTTATTCAAAACCTGCTCTATACTATTCTATTTCTTCTGTCCTAAAGCGCTTACTCAATTCCTTGGCCTTAACTTAGTCTGGGACGATGAAATTCTAGTGTTGTAAAGTTTGTAAATATATTATTATTAATAATTATTATTATTTCTGCATTAGATTTTGTTGAATGTTGTACTGCATCACGCATTTGGATAAAGTTCTTGCTCTTGTGATAATGAAAATAAATAAAAAAATAACTTTAAAAATGTTAAATAAGTCTTGCTTTTTTTAAAAAAAAAACCACCTCCATATTGGCATATAAATAAATACATTCAACCAAACCCCTAAGAAGTTTAACTTGAATTCTGCCACTGAGCAAATTCTGGTACCAACAACTTTTTATGAATGATTCTGCATAAAACATTGCTATCCTGACCTCTAAACTGAGCAGTATTGAAACTTCTACTGGTTATATGTCCATCTCTTTCACTTCATTACCTGACTGTATGATGGATCATATCTATTTTCCCATTGTTCTCCCAGCATTTTCCCAGCACTGCATTTTCCATTCATTGTATACTAACCTATTTGCTTTCAGATGTGGAACAAGAATGACAGAATGACCAAACAGCTCTTTTAAAATTTCTGCTACACAGAAAACAGTCTGTTTGGGAATTAGGGAAGTTTCCACAGCAAAGCTGGAGAAATTGTCCTCTAAGCTTTTATAAAGGCACTTTTTTTTCCAGATGCTGTCAGCTCATTGCAGACTTGCTTGCTTTGTACAGGCAAGAAGAATTTAGAAGATTTCATCTTGTCTGACAATTTCCCCAGACTCTCTCATCTTAACATTTTTAGTAAACAGCCTGCCACTAGAGTTTTCCCAGTAGGCGTTGCCTTGCAATGCAGAGACTTGGAGTTCCCATCCTTTGGGAGATTTTTTGACATACCCACCACTCCTTCAGAGTAGGTACCCTTACACCTTCATTGTCTCAAGCGAATTGGGAGAGAGAGAGAAAAAGTAGAAAAAGCACAGCTAACAGTGTGTACATAATAAAGAGAGACAATCTAATGAGTCAGAAAAAACACCCCAGAATGCATATGAATATATTATATATTATACAATATGGATATAGTCCTGTAGGTTTAAGAATATACTCTCTAAGAATATGCCTGAAGCTTAGAATTGGAGTGGGAAACATTTGACCTTTGAGATGTTTTTGTCTCCATGTCCCAGGAAGCCTTTGCAGCATGGCCAGTGGTGTGGGATGATGGGAGCTATAGTGAAAACATTTGGAAAGGTAAAGATTCCCCACTCTTCCTCTACAAAGCCAGGATCTAAACTAATAATACTTTAAAAAGAAGAAAAAGCAACACAATGAAAAAATACAAATGACATTAGCAGTGTTTGAAAGTCAATATACACAGCTGAAAGTGGACCCATTCACACTACACAATTATGGCAGTACAGTTCCATTTTAACTGCCATGGCTCCATTCTATGTAGTTTGGTGAAGTATTAGAGTTCCATGGCTGAGAAGTCTAAGCACCCCTTCCTAAACAGCCTTTTCCAAGATTCCAAGGGAGTTGCCATGACAGTTAAATTAGAATCATAGGGCTTTACTTTAGTAATTCAGTTTCTTCTGGGGGATTCAGTTCCACACATTTCCAATAAAGTTGTTTGTTTTGCTGCTAAAGCATCAATTTTGAGAAGGGAACTTAGTAGTAAGGATAAATAGATACTAGAGATGATGGGTGGGACCATAAAGTACAACACTTTTTGTATTGTTTTAATGCTGTTTTTATCTGAAATACTTCGTAATGGGCCTTGGCTATACAAATAAAGGTGATGATGATGATGATTACTGCTTTACTTGTATAGTGTGAATGAGTCCAGTGTTGTCTTTTCCACTTCTCCTCGAGTACAGATTCAGGATCCACACACATACACAAACTGAATAGAGCTGTGCTACCTCAGCCAGTTGAGATGTGATTCAAATAGTGTTAACACAATCTTGGCACAAGTGGTCACCTTCTTGTCTTTTTATCCGCTATCATCCTGCTGGGAGGAATGCTACAAAATAGGTCTCATATGATCATTATGATCATATGTCTGGTTGCATGGGATGGCATCCCTCTCAGTGCGTTTTCAAAGGGGATGCTATAGTTAGTTATCAGTCCGTTAAGTTACTCAAATTCTCCAATATTGAACCTTCTGTCAAACACAGCGGGGCTGCTTCATTTGCTGAACACTTGTTTTGGACCCAAAACTCATGCATGGTATTAATACATGTCTAAATAAAAGAAAAAAGATTATAGATATAAATTTGTATTGAGATTACAACGGCTAGTTTAATATTCTTCTGCCTCCTTACTCTACGATCCATAGATTCAATCATCTTTCTAGCTTGTGGTAAAAATGTTTGAAAATTTAAAGATTAAAAAAAAAAAGGTCAAATTATCCCATTAATCAGATGGTCCAAGACAAACATTTCACATAAAAAAAATCAAGGTTTATATAGGATGCATATTATCTCAGCAATCCTTTAAACAACCTGGTAGGGCAGGTCAGTATTGCCATCACTATATTGCTGAAGCAGCTGCTGACTCTTGAAACTGGGAGAGCCTTGGTTTGCCTAAAGCTACTACTAGGAAGCGCAAGGCTGAGACAAGAACTGACCCAGAGATCCTTGGCTTGCATCTCACACATTTCATTGCCACTGCACAATGCCATCTTAAATTCTTTGTATGCCCTGGGGGAAAAAAGCAATGCACAGCCTTCCATGTCACATGAAGATGTTACTGAAATAATGGCAATACTAGCAGCAATTCTTTTTGCTATTTATAATCATGCTTCTGCCTTTGTTCTCCACCCTCTCCAATTCAGTGAAGTAGGCTAGGCTCCATGTTTGATCTGTTACTCATTTACCATACTCAGTCCCTCAGTCCCCCGAGAAACTACTTGTAAGCTTCATTGCTTGCATTTTTCTGCTTCTCTGGCTGCTGCACCATAGCAACAAAAGTAAAATTAGCCATACAGAGGTGATTCTAGATAGCATGAGCTTGGATCCTTGGGAAATTAACCTTTTTGCTTACAGAAGGGGATCTTATGTGGATCTGTGACTACATTTTGTGATTGCTAATGAAATTTACTAATATGTTGACAACGAAGAGTGCCACAATGTTTATTTATGCCTCAGTAGTTATTTTGTGAGCAAAGTTCATACAAGATCTAAATCAATGACTTCAGGGTCAGTTACTGCTGAAGACCTTTGGCAATAATCTAGAATCTTCTTATCAAAAAGATGTATTATGTATTAGTCAAGTACTTGGCTTTGCACAGTTTGGAACAGCTATCAGATACACTGGAGCTGTCAAAAAATGTTATACAGATTCCAGAATTGGACACTTTGTACCCACCTTGTCTAAGTGAACCATTGATTCCTAACAGCAATTAGGTTGCCCTCTGTCATGTTATACTACTACAGCACATTCTGGGAGGTGTCTACCCATACCACAGTCCACCTGAAGGAGGAATGTGCTTCCATACACTTCCATACACCCGAAAGGAGAGAGAACCTCTGTAACCTCTTGACTACTCCATTCTGTTTCCAAGCCATATTAACTGCAAATCCATGCCACTCTCAGAGAAGTCTATTACCTAGTAATTGAAAAAGGCAATACATTTTTCAGACATATGGGTACAGTTCAAATAAAATTAATTAGAGAGAATTAGAAAAGTGAATAATACTGAGGCTTGGTTGTTGTTGTTGTTTGTTGTTATTATTGTTGTTGTTATTGTTGTTGTGTGCCTTCAAATCTATCATGGGATTTTCTGGGGCTGAGAGTGTGTGATGCACCAAAGGTCACCCAATGAGTTTCTGTGGCCAAGCAGGGAATTGAACCCTAGTCTCCAGAGATATAGCCTAATGTTCAAACCACTACACCATGCTGGTTCTCAAAATCCTTGCATCTGTAATAATGATTTTTGTGATACCTTAGTTCTCCCAAAGTGATGCTTTTTTTTTTCTGGAGTAAGTCTTGCTTGTATTTGGTTTTATGCATGTTGTTGTTGATTTGCCTTTTTTTTAATATTTAAATTGTTCTAACACTATTTAATAGTTTAGCTTTCTGTATGTTGTTGTTGTGTGCCTTCAAGTCATTTCTGACTTATGGTGATCCCACAGTGAACCCCTCAGGGGGTTTCTGCACCTGAGTGACACACCTAAGGTCATCCAGTGGGTTTCCCTGACCAACTGGGGAACCCTGGTCTTCAGAGTTGTAGTCCAATACTCATACTACTACACCACATGGGCTGTCTACGTAGATCACATTTCTCATCTCTAGGTTTGATGATTCTGGAGCTCTGATACTGATTATTCTTACTGAAGGAAAAAGATAAAGCAGTAAGCCATTGTCTGAACAGACTTTTCTCTTTTATAAAAGAATGCAAAGGAATTAATTTCCTGATTCTGCCTCTGGAAAATGTTTTTGTGGAAAGCTATATATTTCAGTAGAAAGAATGATTTAAATGTTTTAGTAAAAATACTTTAATAAAATGATGTGTCAAATTAAATGCCACTCTGAGTGTTTGTCAGATTTTCCAGTGCCACTGTCTTGGCTAGATCATCAAGATTTTGGAGAAGGTTTCCTTACACAGTTTTCTTTATACGCCCATACATAAATGGGGATGGAGGCTTATTTTTTGCTTTGAAATGAAAGAAGGAATGGAAGATTATGGTCCACAGAGGGTCTCCAATGACTTGGGTATGTTGAGAATTGAACACCTTTGGCAATTTGCCAGGAGTAGGTTTGCTGTCCTTGGTTGGCATGAGGGTGACACAGGGAACCATTAGCACACATGCATGTTTGCTCCTGCTCCTGCTTTTTAAGCTCCTGCGGCCACCATTTGGCCTTTTTTGCTGGCAAATTTCTCCCCACCCATCCTCCTTGCAATATGGGCTTTGGTTAGTCACCTTTGGGGCTGAGGAGAAATCTTTTACAGTGCCCTATGGACATTGTTTATTCATCTACTCCATGCTGTGTGGGATTACAGTGACAGTTGTATGAATTATAGTATTTTTTGCTGCTTTGTCACAACTGGCAGGGTAAGTGCACTTGATTAGCTGATTTGTACAGTGTCAGGTAGCCCTCCATATTTTAGTTATAGAATATGTAGTAGGAGTTAAGTAGCAGCTTGCTTGTAATAAGTTATGAGAACCAGAGACTGTTAGGTAAACAAAGCTAGGAATGTAGTGATAAGCACAGCCGGCCTACACCAGACACTTCAAGGTCTCTTGTGGGTGGGATGATGTATTCTTTGCCTTTTATGTTTTGAATCTTGCTAATTGCCTCCAGTTCACTCACTGAAATCCTGTATGATGTATCACGCTCCTAATAAATAGTGTTTATGCACTGTTATATTTGTGTGTGTGAATCCAGTTCCTGACAGAGTGAGTGAACTCCTGTAAAAATATAACAACCTGTATCAAAAAACTGAAGAAGAGCCACAAGAAGAGGGAGCATCCGGTGGAGTCGTCGAAGCTCCAGGCTATGGAATCGCTGAAAGAGATAAGACGTTCCCCAGCCTCCTCCTGATGTGAGACCCAAGTCACGGCCCTCGATTCCTCCAACCATCCTGACCAGAGGCCAAACCCGGGGCCTGGGGAGAGAGACCAGAAACTGTTCTGCACCAACGCCGCTGTGCTACAAGATGGGACACATCAATCATCGAGACTGGCTTAATGGAACAACTTTTAGCCAGAGAAGAAGAAGTGGAAAAACAATGAGAAGAAATTTCCAAACTGAGAGCTCAGCTACACGACTGGAGACTTCTGGTGTCTCAGGTTGGGCGTGCGCCAACCCAGGTTCCAGCGACAGCAGCTGCTTCGGCGGCTGCGGCACCTGCACCTCCCAGGATATGGGCACCGCAAGTGGGATCCCAACCTTTTTGGGAGTTGAAAACCATTTACAATGGTGATGGAGCCACCCTGACATACTTTCTCAACATTGCCTCTAATTATATGGTCGACTATGGGAACAGTTTCCCAGACAATGCTACCAGAGTCAAATACCTGAGCCAGCACCTCAAAGGAGAAGCAGCAGAGTGGGTCAAATGGATGGCTCACCCATGGCAGGGAGCCCTGTATGGAAAAGGGTCAAACCCATCCCTGTTCAAGTGGGGAACTTACAGGGGCAATTACGTTTCCTAGTGCCCACCAAAATCAAGTTTCAAGTAGTTCTTGGGTATGACTGGCTGAAAAAACACAATCTCCAAACTGACTGGGGCCAAGGTTTACTCAAGCACAACCATGATGTAAATCTAGTGCCCAAACCAAATTTCCCTGACTCGGCACTTACTTTGAGTCCTGAGGAACTGCAGAAAATCCCATTAGAATACCGAGACCTGCAGAAAATTTTGAAGACCACAAAGCAGACAAACTGCCTCCACACAGAGACTTTGATTGCAAACCCAGATTGATAGATGGGGCTAAAATTCCAAAACCCAAGATGTACCCTATGAACAACCAAGAACTAGAGGCTCTAAAGAGATTCCTGAACAAAAACCTACAACACGGACTCATTAAACCCTCATTTGCTCCCACAGCCAGTCCCATATTTTTCCGCAAGAAAAAAGATGGAGGAGAACCAAGGCTCATTGTGAACTATAATTTAATTAATCAGGCAGTATTGCCTAATGCGTACCCAATTCCTTTAACTAAGGATATCCTAGATCAATTGGTTAAAGGTAAATTCTTCACCAAATTGGACCTCACGGAAACTTTCCACAGAATACACATGGACCCTGAAAGCGGGTCCCCCCCCCGGTAACTACCAGTGGACTGTTCTCCCTTTTGGATTACAAGCTGGTCCTGCAGCATTCCAAATGTTTCTCAATTATGTGTTACAAGACCTCCTCTACGAAGGTGTTGTTGTTTACCTAGATGACATTTTGATCTACTCAAAAACCCTTGAACAACACACCGAACTTGTGCGTACTGTGTTACAAAGACTCATAGACAATGAACTTGTTGTTAAACTTTTGAAATGCGAATTTCATGCTCAGACTTCTGACTACTTAGGATACCAGGTTTGCAATGATACCCTAAACATGGACCCCTCCAAAATTGACACTATTTTAAACTGGCCTGCCCCCAGAACTAGAAAATATCTGCAACAATTCCTTTGCCAACTTCTATCGTAATTTCATAGAAGGATTTGTCACAATTGCTCTCCCTCTCACTGACCTCTTGAAAAAAGCACACAATGACAAAACTAACCGATGCAACCACATCCTCTGGACTGAAAAATGCCAAACAGCATTTGAAGCCCTCAAGAAAAAATTTACATCTGAACCACTGCTCTTATTCCCTGGTACTAGCAAAGAATTCACAATTCAAACTGATACCTCCGACTTCGCCATGGGCGCTGTTCTTCTTCAACAAGACACAGACGGCCACCTCAAACCATGTGCCTTCATCTCTAAAAAGTTCTCCACAACACAGTGCAACTGGCCGATTTGGGAAAAAGAAGCCTTGGCCATCCATTTCACACTCAGCTCATGGCGACACTTCCTTGAAGGTGCTAAACTTCCTTTTCAAGTCTGGACCGACCATCACAATTTCGAAACTCTAAAAACCGCCAAAAAATTAACCCCCAAACAAGCACGCTGGGCTGAATTTTTCCAGCGATTTAGATTCAAAATTGTTTTCAAACCTGGAAAAGCTAACACTTTAGCAGATCTGCTCTCGAGACTGTCTTGCCACGAACCACTCTCCTTCTCTTCTCCTACCAAGGAAAAACCTCTCTTCTCTCCTAACAATTTTGGCTTACAAGTCACTACCCGAGCACAACAGTGGGCCCGGGAAGCAGCTTCAACACTGCTTGATTCTGCCTTCCAACACTCTCTGAAATCTGCCGACCAGATGGACACCTGACTACAAACACACAAAGACTCAATCACCTGGGTTAAAGACTTAGCTTTCATTGGAACTAAAATCTACGTACCACCAGCTTGCTGAATTGAAATTTTGAAAAGATTCCAAACCTGCAGGACACTTCGGCTTTCTTAAAACTCTACATTCCATCAGGAAACTTTTCCACTGGCCAGATCTCACAAAACAAGTCCAAGAATACATAAAAAACTGCCCCATTTGCAACATCTGCAAATCCACTTCATCTAAACTGCACAGACTTCTCCAACTGCTTCCTTCTCCCTCCTCACCTTGGGACACTATTTCATGGGACTTCATTGTTAGTCTGCCCAACTCCTGTGGATTCCATATCATTTGGATTGTCACCGATCATTTCTCCAAACAGTCTCACTTTATTCCACTAAAGCAAGTGCCAACTGCTGAAAGTGCCAACAACTTGCTGACCTCTTTATCAATAACAAACTCTATGGACTGCCTTCCACAATCATTTCTGACAGAGAACCCATATTCACTTCCAAAGTCTGAACTTCACTCCTTAAATCCCTCGGCATCTCTCAAAAACTCAGCAGCGCCTATCATCCCCAAACTGATGGACAAACCGAACGCACAAATCAAACCCTGGAACAATACTTGCACTGCTTCGTTACTTCCAACCAAAACAACTGGGCACTCCTTCTCCCTTTTGCCAAATTTGCTTACAACTCTGCTTTACACTCCTCCACTGGCAAAACTCCCTTTGAAGTTGTCTTTGGCATCAACCCAAAGCCCTTTCCTGTGCTCCCCACCACCCTCTCTACAACACAACCTACCTCTCTCGCCTCTTGGATTACAACATTCTCTTCTACTTGGGCATCTGTGCATTCCACTCTTGAAGCTTACAAAGCTTCTCACAAACACTTTGCAGATCAAAAACGACACCCCAATCCTACATACAAGCTTGGGGATCGTGTCTACCTCTCCTCCAAGAAAATTGTCACTGATGGCCCCTCCAAGAAACTCTCCCCCAAATACCTTGGTCCTTTCCCAGTCAAATGGGCCATTAATAATGTCACCTTTGAACTTTTTTTGCCTGACACTTACAAACTTGTTCACCCTGTTTTTCATTCCAGCTTACTGAAACCAGCTCCTTTGAATTCTTCTTCGGAGATTAGCCCGACTGCTCAAACGACTGTTCCTGCATCGCCACTTTCAACACTCCCTGTTTTACTACCTTGCATATTTCAACTGTTGTCTCCCCCTTCCCCTTTCTCTTCCACGTCCCACATCCTTCCCCTTTTCCCCTCTTCATCAATTGCTGTGCTGTAATTCATTTTTCCCCGGGATGGGCAGGATGTTGGGTAGCCCTCCATATTTTAGTTATGGGATATGTAGTAGGAGTTAAGTAGCAGCTTACTTGTAACAAGGTATAAGAACCAGAGACCGTTAGATAAGCGTAGCCAGGCTACATCAGGCACTTCAAGGTCTCTTGCGGGCAAGATGATGCATTCTTTGCCTTTTATGTTTTGAATCTTGCTAATTGCCTCTAGTTCACTCACTGAAGTCCTGTACAATGTATCACGCTCCTAATAAATAGTGTTTATGCACTGTTATATTTGCGCGTGTGAATCCAATTCCTGACAGACAGAGTGACTGAAAAGTGAAGGAGCCATGCCTACAACCCACTCAGTGTCTTCTGCTTGAGGAGTAAAGAGGAGTAAAGAGAGGTGGTTCATTGACCCTGACTTGAACCCCTTCTCTAGAGTGTGAACCAGCACTATTTGAGAGGATTTCCCTTCACAGGCATTAGGCAATGAAGAATTGCAGGGAAGTTCCCTGTGGTTCAGAGTTAAGGAATTTCTACTGAGGGGAGAACCAATCTACTCCACATAAGTGCTTGCTTATCCCATTTGCTGCTTCATTGCATGTTCTTATATGCTAGTAAGGTTGTGGCCAGTTTTACCCCAATTCTCTTGCCCTGCATCATCCTTCTTGGTGGGAAGAAAATCAACACCTTGTAATATTTATTTATTGGTTCACCTATCCCTCAGTGCAGTTTCAGGATAGAGTACTAAGAATCCAAATTACAATCAAGATCTCTTTTGGTCATTTATTTCAGTTACAATGTTTAAACTTATTTTTACCATATTGCTTGCTTAGGAAGTGTTTCTGCTTCTGTCAGACCATATCCACCATTTGTTTCCAACAATAATTCATCAAAACCAACACAACAGTGAAGAGAACATGAAGAAAGAATAAAATAATAAACTAGAAAACAATGGTGGATACAGTGAATATTCGTACGCATTGTTTATATTAAATATAGCTTAATTTTGAGATAAAATGGAATACATTAAAATATTCACAGTACACCCTCTATTTTTCAAGGCAATGAATTCTCTTTTTCTGACAAAACAATCTAAATACTGAGCCTGTGGTTAATGAGAATTGTTCTCAGTTATAAAGAGCTGTTCCCAGAAAAGACCACCCAGGATCACTGACATAAATGGAAGATACTGCACTTGCTATGGTTTTTCAAGGCAACTTCATAGTACAGCTAACACATGCAGATTAATTAAGGAAGGATTTCCCTGCTTTTTCAAGCATTTGATGGCTAAAGGTCTTTTGAAAACTGTGACCTATTTTAAAACAGTGATCTTCAGAATGCTTTATTTATACTGTTATGTTCAAAGTATTGGGCTCTAAGGGCTTGGAAATTCTAAATAATTGATGATCTCCTAACCAAAAGGGATGCACATCAAAGGAAGAAGCTACAGTTTCTGTTCACTTGAAGGAGTTAGACAAACAGGCAAAGCATATGGGTAAGAATGCAAATACTAAAGGGAAGAAACACAAATAGATTTCAGAAACTTTAGTCTGTTATGACATGTTTCATGAATTCTACTGGTCATGAATCCATAAATCATGAACTGGTAATCAAAATGGCACAGAATTCATAATAAGGCAGCTTTCCCAAGTGCACTCCAAATATAAATGTTCAGTTCACACACTATCTAGTTATCAACTCTTTTAATTTTCAAGTCTTACTTTATTTTAAGAATAAAAATAGCAAACTCTGTCACTGAACAGACCCATGGCATATAGAAGATATGAGAAAATTCATACTTCTTACTCCTCCATTTATAAAATCCTTTAAAACCAACTGTTAAACATGTTTAGGTCAACTTCTCTATCGCTACACATATGAGTTTAATGCTGACAGCACACCAATCTGTGCCATACTGTTACTTCCGGTATGGCACCCTTGGAGAGGGCTCCCCGATATCACTTTGATATCATTTAATTCGGCTGTTGCTGGACTGGCTCGCAATTACCTCATTCCACGTGGTTGCGGGTTCTCCGGACAAGCACGGGCAGAGAGCGGCCGTTAATGGTTTGCATTCCATTCCCCATTGAAGCCAGCAACTCAAACCTTGCCCGCAGCTTTAGGGAACTTCCTGCCACAAACTCCACAGTTGCCACACGGCTTTCAGTCAAGTTACTCTTTTATGTTGGGTCATCAACGTCCCAGCCACAGTATTGTCTTCACACGCAAATCCAATCATGCTAAACTTGATCTTTCCAAACCCTTTGTCCAGCACCAAAACCCCTTTTGTTCTCCCTGGGACTGCCATAGCCGAAAGGCACAATCTTCCCTATAAAAACCTCTCACTTTTAACCGATCTTCGGATCACTTTGGACTGCCATCCTGCCTTGCTGCCGGTTGTCTAACGGACTCCCCTCAGTGCCCCACACTGAGCTTTCTTCCCCGGAACCCCTCTTCTCTCCAGGACTACGAGACAGGTCGTATTGCCTTTCCCGAACAAACCTCCGCTTCTCTTTCCAAGCTAGTTAGTTTATGTTCTGTCTTTCGTGTCTTTTGCCTTTAATAAAGCATTATCTGTTATTTTAAAACCTTGTCTAGCTACTTTCCGACCCGCCGCTGTATACATAGGGTTAAAGATCTCGTTACGTTACCCTGCCTCTTGCTAACCAAACAATGTTCAGGTTAATTTTCCCCAAATTCGGTATTTCGATTGGCAACCTGGGCACCCTTCACGGGACCCCCAAATTCTCAGGGTAACAATACCTCATATACAGGTATATACTAAATCAGATAAAACTATACATCCATTTTATGAATACTTCTGTATCCATAAGCCTGTTTCAGTTGAACTTTTCACACCTGAACTTTTCACACTCACCCATTTGTATTAACTTCACAACTTTTTTACTCGCAGATAGCTTTACTTGGTCTCAATGACATCATAGCATAGAAAAATCTGATTGGCTGAAAAGAACTGTGATGTGTTCCTCTGCTCTACCTGATCTGTGGTTGGTATCGCCTTTAAGACAAATGCAAGAAAGAAAAAGAACCACTAGATATCATGAGGTGAGATGGGCTAGGGGGAGAATATTAAAGTAGCAGCAACTGAGAGGCTGGCACTGGACAAGAAAAAATGGTTTTGCATAAATGGCTGGGGATGGGTGAGAACTGAGTCTCAGTAAAGCAGCCATTTTCAGTGTAGTGTCATGCCCTGGATATCTCACAATCCACAAACTCCACTCTGAGGTAGACAGAAATGTTCATTTGTGACAAAGCAAGTAACACCACACACTTCCCCCAAAGTTACTGAGACTGGAGCACACATGGCGTCCCTAGGTTTTATACTTTCACAGACAAATTTAGGCACTCAAAGCTACTGAGTGGAGAGGATCATAAGTTTAACATTACCCCACATCTTTAGACATTTCCCGGACTTGCAGTTGTTTACCCGTCTTTCATCCTTGAGACAGAAACATGTTTCCTGCCCCTTCAAGTTCTCACAACACCTTTTGGTGCTTTCATTTCCCCTGCTCTGATCTGTTCCCCCTCTACTGGATATATTGTAGCAATGAATAATAAAGCAATTAGCCATTTGATACTTTCAAATACACACACAAGCTTCAAACAGATTATATTGTTGAAATCCACAATTAGCATTTGATACTTTGTAGTGCTCTAACTGTAGCATTTCCCTACACTGACTACCTTACATATTCCAGTCCACAGCCAGCAGATTATCTTATGACAAGAGCCACACATTCTGACATGTAGGGATTATAATGAAAGAATATTCACTTGTTAATCAAAAATAATCAACAACACACCGCACAAGAACAGTCTTTTAAAAAGAAAAGAAAAGGGGGAAAAAAAGAAAAGAAAAGAATAGAGCTATTGCTCAGTTGTTATGGAAAATCCAAAATCTTTATTAAAGATTCTGCAGTCTTTGCAAATACATCTATTGCATGATATTATAAAACAACATCAAGGCGGAATGCATATGACCCAACTAAAGCTAAGCATATTTAAGTCCCATTGATTGAACCCAGTATGTGTCTAATTCTCCTGTTTAAGTCAAGAGGACGTATGCGTACTTAACTTTGTCTGGATTAATGCCTAAACTAATCAAGTACTGAAAATCATGTGTCCAGTTTTCAGACTGCAACAAAACATACAAAATCCCAAATCCATTGCCAGAATTATGATAACCCTGGTCCACTAAAGTAGCTGCAAAACACATTTTCTAAGACCTCTCTGTGGGGAAGAAAGGGCTATCTGCCCTTAAAAAAATATCAGTATATTTCAACATGTCAGGGGCTTGACTTTGTCATACTGTTTTAACTGCTAGCAAATGATACAGAATGAAAACTACGTGGATCACGCCTGATTAGTACTTCATAATCATAGCACAAATTTGATAATCAGTGTGGGTGAAAAATGAATCTGTGCCTTTCCTCATTCTCAGAGATAGTGCTACATAATTAGAACACTATAGATTAAAAAAAAAAAACCTTAACATGCTTCCATACTAATTATGTACAGCAAAACCTGCAATATTAAAAGACTCTACTGAAATCCATCTTATCCATTTGACAAATTGCCTTCATTAAAAGATCCATAATTAAGGAAAAGCCCCTGGTGCTTTCTGGGAATTTGAAAATTAGTAACAATGAAGCAAACCTTCCTGTTTGTTTGTGTACCTCCAAGGTACTGTTGTGCACCTGTGCTCTGTGTGTATGCATATGTGTGGCAGAACACCCTCCCACATGATTTATAGCACTGCTAACCTTAACATGTGTGTGAAATGCCATTTTACAGAAAGCGCTAAAGAAGAGGAAGCCTACTTACAGATCACAGAACTACTCTTGGATTAGTTCTCTCATTGGAATGGATCTAATCCAGAACTCTTCATGGAGCAGATCTGCTCCAGTCCAATGCATGAGGCAGCTTCATAAAATTAAAAAGGTCTCTCAGGGGTGACTTATCAAATGCAGGGAAATTATATATAACAATCATATTTATTTATTACAATTATTTTAGAATGCCTTTAATGATAAACTCATCCTTATACTGAAACACTAAAGACTACACTAAGCATCTGTGAGCTGGTGGTGATCCTGCTTGTCTCAATGTTCCTATAAGGATCAATACTCTTCTTCGTACAACCCCTCCCCCCCAAAAAAAAACCCTAGAATGTCAAGGAAAAGATTCTAGTTTGAGTGTCTATGGAAAATATATGATAGGGCATTTCAACATGCAGCTACCCCCCCTATGGTCACTAACCATGCAGTTTTAGAAACTATTTAACTGCATGCCTCAAATATAATTCTGCTGGTGATGTGGATGTGGAGCAGAACCAGCACTGTTGATCACTGCTAAGAAGAAAACTTCTTAATTAACTACAATGGTGATCATGGTATGGAATTTGTGAGATATAGTATAATGTCATAGCTTTACATTTCTAGCTCATCTTCCAGTGTCCTATGGATATAGTCTACCAAGATGTATAACAGGCAGCTTGTTGTCATGGGAGGCCTCCTGCCAGGTGAGCCACAGATTGCGGTTGTTTGTGTCACTGGTACCAGCTTTGTTACAGGTTGGTCACCCATGCTCTGGTGTATTCAAAGCAACAACCTCTGGGTTCTTCCAGGAGGTGGTGATACTGAGCTTTATAACTACTTGACAATTTTGGAACTCACCCAGGTGGCCTCCATGAGGCAAAACCAAAGGATTTGTTTTTAGCCAAACTGTTTTTGTTCCTGCAAAATTCTAATCTGGCTAGAGATCCAGTGACGGGGAAGTGACAGCCAAGTTGCAGACTTTTATATTACTGCTACATGATGTAGATACTGAAGTTTGACTCAAGGATATCATCTGTCATTTGAAATGCAGTGTTGTAGAGTGGGTGGGACTTTGGTTCCATCTCTGTCTCTCCACAGTTCCATGAAGGTTAATCATGCCTTCATCACAACTTGCGCAACAGAGTCAAAATCAAGTTGCTAACAACAACTTCACGAGAGCTGCCAACACTGCATATGGTAATCTTCCAGCAATATTCTCTGGGCTGTTAAGTACTTATGGTAATAAGGTTCTGACAGGCAGGGATGCTAGTGAGAAAAATAACTCCCCTGGTTGCAATGACGGGAGCCAATTTTGGGTGAAATATGCTTGTCATGTCTCATGGGGCTCCATGAGCTGATTCCTTTGGGAGATGAATCCAAGAATGGACTTTGGGGGAAACAGAATGAAAATAGCTTCAGAACACTGCTTACTCCTGAACCTGTCCTGTGTTGGCTAGTATTAGATGCAAGACAAATGCAAGAATTCCCATGGGAAGAAGACATGTAGTCAAACCTCACTAAACCCATGAAAAATAATTTCTGTTTTTCCAGAAAATTCTCCATCTTAACTTACACATGCCCTATGAGAGGCCACAGAGACCTGGCCTTCCGGGAAATGTTCAAGGAAAAAAAATCTAGTTTGTGTCCTGCAATTTAATGGTCAGATGATATCTGGGCATAGCTGCCCAATCTAGGCATCTTTTACTGAGTTGGGCTATGAAAACAATTGAGTCTGTTAAAAGATGGGAAGACTCTTTAGGAATGTGGCTTGGATACTTCTGTTGAAAGTGCTTTCTGTTGAAAGTCTTTTGCTGTGGGCTGGGACAGGGAACATGACTGTTAAAGAATGAAAGAATAACTTTTACTTTCTTGCCTTAGAGAAGACTAAGAAAAAGAGAAAAGAAACAGTAGATGGAAAAACAGCTGCTCTATTCCTCTCTGTGTTGTTGGATGTCTCAAGGTATATAAAAACAGAGATTGGCAGGAACATATTAATTTTGAACCTGGACAAAGATGTACCTTTCTATACAAAGATTAAATATGTTGCAGTTACAATAATTTTCTGCAAATATTTATACAAGATGTTCAGGATGTTAGAATTATTAAGCTTTAAGAGCTCCCTGGTGCATTAATGGAAACAGTTTATTAAACTATCTGCTTAAGCAGAAACCAAAACATGTTTACAGAAACCAGGAACGAGAACTATTAGTGTTAAGTAAGCAAAAAAGAAATAAATGCAGTTTGCTTTTAAAAGGTAACATGTGTAAATGAATCTTTGCTGGAAATAGCTTTGTGTGCTAGGAGAGACTTCCCCTCAAACATCTATTCACTGCCTTTTCGTACAGCTTCTTGCTTTCAGTGCTAGTTCGAAGCCAGCCACCTGCTCTTTCATTTCTTCAAAGTAGGTCAGCAGTGAGCCAATCAATCTTTCATCTTCATTACTATGAAATCCAGAAGCCCAAGGCAAATGAACCATTTGAAGAAAGATGCAGTGATAGCTGTGGCATTTCTCTTTCCTCTGTGTTAGCCATTTGCATCTGGACAGTAGAAGGTAATATTAATCTTTCAGGGATAAATGGTGACAGGCATTCTATTAATTAACTTGTTCTATTGTAAACAGCACACTGGATAACTTATAAAGCACCATTTATCCATGATTTATGACCAAAAGGTGGCATGTTTAAAAAGCAAGGATTTTGATAAATTAAACTAAAAACTCTGCTTTATTCTTCCTTGTTTATTTAGTATCTGAGAGCCAAACACATTGTAATGTTGGAAAATCTACGACCGAGCCACCTGAAGATTCACCCTGAAGAACAGGACTGCTAATTCAGATTAAAAGTGTGGTGCTGGGCATGTCAGCTCTTTTCCTCCTGCTATGTTTTGGTATTCCCTCCATTCTGGAGCTGCCGCTCACTCCATGGAAAAAATGTATAACTACCTATGGAGCAAAAAAAGCTATGGAGGTGAATGTGTGCTTTGGTTTCAATCCAAATCTCTCTCTCAAATGCTCTCCTGCAACTATAGTCTTATGTCCTCCTCACAACACTGCTTACACAACAGTACCCTTTCTTCTGTCCAGATCCAATCTCCCATCTCACCAAACTACTGTGTGCCAGTACTGCCAGTGACAGTTCTAAGTTCAATAAGAATTCAAGCAATGATTCCCTACTATGATTAAAGGAGTTCAGGTCACCCCTTGTCTTTGAAGGAGCCTTTCCAGGTCTCATGGTACCCTTTTGGGGATACGTAGCAGGCAGCAGTATTCCATGGGAGGTGCAAACAGAACCAAGGCAGCAGGTTCACCTGGCTGACTGTGCTTACTTGGTTCTCAAAAATTCAAGAAGGGATGCTTGCCTGTGTGAGTACACCTATGGATACTTTTATGGTACCCCTGTACTGCATTGGTAATACTATAAAGAATGTTAGAAAAGCTGTTTTGAAGGAACAAAAAGGCTATATTGAACACTGCCATGGGTACTCTGTCCTGCCCCACAGGTACATCAGTTTATCTTAGGAACAAGGTAGCTGGTTGTGGAAAGAGTTGGGGTCTTGGAGCATTCAGACTTAAACCCTTAAAAAAAGTGGGATGTCTGTGCAGCCTTATCCATGCAACATGTTTTCTGTGTTAACATAACAGAAAAACAAAAACAAAACCAACTTCAGTTAAAAAAACAAACTTCAGAATTTCTTCCTCTTCCTAATGTATAGGGGATAAGAACTGTATACCAGTAAGTATCTCATAGAAAGTATGATCCAGCCATGAATTTGTTCAGCCCATTGACATTCCATCATCTGTAAGATGGCAGGGTGTTGGGGAACAAGAGAACACTTTGTAAGGCTGATGCGAAGATTATTGTTAAACACACACAAACTGCATACCAGAAATATATTTATTTGCATCCTTGTAGCAAACTATAATAGAATAAATACATTAGGGCCCATAAACCCTACCAATCCTTTTTGTTTGTTTGTTTTTGGTAGGGAATGCCCCTGTTGTACCATTTACGCCACGTATGGAAAATCCACAGGTTCTGGGTTCTTTGCACGGACCTTGATGATCATTTATGTGGAATATCATGAGATCTACCATTGCACTCATGGCAACTTGCCATGGAGTAGTTTGGAGTACTGTTAGGAGCAACGTTGTGCTGAGGAAGAGGACTTGCAGGAGAGTCATTCCCTTGTGCCCACTTTCTCTAAAATTATCTTCAGCAGGGCCACAGGAAGTAGCAGAGGTCAAAGCCACTGGTCTTTGCCACAGTAACTGTGAGGTTGAATTCAGAAAAATGATGTTTCTCTCCTGCTTTCAGTGGTGGAAGAACAGCAGTTTTTCCTGCTCTGGGATCCCTGGGTGTGTAACTCCACTACTCTGATAATTGGCAAAATATATTAATTGGCAGATATGTTTAATTGGCATAAAACAGAAATCATATAAATGTAAGGTCATGTGGAGGAGGAAGTCTGACTGGAAAAACAGGTCAGAGATGATCCCCAAGGATGGCTGAGTTCAACTTAATGGCTCTTGCAGGGAGAACAAAAGGCAGCTCCTGAAAAGAGCAAAAACCCTCATGGTTTCCAAATCCTATGGAGGACAAAACCATAAAACTGGCTACCAACTTAATTTGAACCCATTTTGTTGGAAAATTCAAACAAAGAGCTTTTGCTTGGTTGACAGCACTGGTTCAGGAAGAACAGGAAGATTTCAAACAAATCCACAATTGCATCATCCTCACATCTATGATCCCTTTCCTGATGTCTGATCACACTGCCATCAGAATCCTTTGCCATCCACATGTTAAAAATCATCAACTATTTCCTACAAACATTAACAACCTTGTAAAGTTGAAGGCTTTCATGGCTGGAATCCATAGGTTGTTGTGGGTTTTTTCTCCTGACATTTCACCTGCATCTATAGCTGGCATCTTCAGAGGACCTGGTGGCATGGAAGTGAGACAGAGTATATATACTAGTGTAGAACCTGGGTGGGAGGGAGCAATTTCAATGTGTTACAATTGGCCTGTGTGATGGCCTATTGTTAAATGGGATATCCCCCAGGGTATATAGTCAGGGGATATGCATAACAGTGCGTTAAATACATTAGCAACCCATTGTATTGTTCCCTGTAGAGGGACCTCCAGAGTCTGGGTGGTGTTCATTGGCATGTTTTTGAGTCTTGATTTTAGTGTTCTTCACTAAACCTGGATACAGAATGTTTTTTGAAAGCACAGAAATTCTGGACCATTCTGATAACTACTATATCAGACTACACAGAAACATATGGACAATTTCAACAGGAAAGAAGAAACTCAGAAAGTAAACAAGATTTGGCTACCAGTACTGAAGAATACTAAAATCAATCCCACCCAGGGACTACGCTAGTATATATACTCTATTTTACTTCCATGCCACCAGATCCTCTGAAAATGCCAGCCACAGATGCAAGCAAACGTCAGGAGAAAATACTGATAGAACAGAGCCTCAAAGCCTGGAAAACCCACAACAACCTATTAATAACCATCAATCCATCCTCTCACCTTTGTCCACCCTGGAAATCCTTTGAAAGTCACACCTCCAGGGCACATTTTGGGGTATAAAGGGACTCTGATTTTGACTCCTTGACTCAGTACTTCAATTTCAGGGGACCTCTTTGCTGGTTTGTGTGGGCATCAGCCCAAGCTACATCACCATTTCTTTTTGGATGGTAAATCTCCCCCACAAAAAAATAAAATAAAATAAAATCCTCTTTTCTATTCCCTCTATCAATTTTCCTCCCTTTCTTTCATGTTAGCCTTGTGTGATTGCTTATGTGTGTCTATTTGTTCGTGCATTGTATACTTCTCCCAATAAAAGACATTTAAAATGATACTATAAGTTTTCAGACTGGTCTTTTTAGCAGTTCCTTGTAAACAGAGGTGGAGAGATCCTGAAGTTACCCCCTTCTTGCAAAATTCTTAATTTGAGTTAATTAATTCCCCATTTTTACATTTAATTGTGGCTTCTGATATAGGACCTCACGGGGTCCCATGGTCTTGGGCTAACAGGTGTAGAGGATGAAGTTAAATCCTTCCCTGCCTCACACAGTGATTTCCCTTGTACTGCTTCCACTGGAAGGAGGCCAAGACCGAGTTCTCAAAACTCCCCCATCCCACTCACAATCTTGATTAAGACTAAAGCCTCTCCACCACCACTGTGATTATATATGTGTGTATAAATGGGAATGTACACATCGAAGCCACACAGACCAACGTGTACAACCCCAAAGGGTTTTTGTGAGGGACAATGTACCCATTTCAACCTAAAAAGTTCCCTTGCCTGATCTGGAGGGAATTGATGTTCATATGATCAGTTGTCAGAAATGTAAGCAATTGGTAGCCTGTCTTTTGAGAGCCAACATGGTGCAGTGCTTTGAGCATTGGGCTATAACCCTGGAGAGCAGGGTTTGATTCTCTGCTTGGCCATGGAAACCCACTGGGTGACCTTGGGTGTGTCACACACTCTCAGCCCAGAAAACTCTATGACAGGTTCACCTTAGGGTCACCATAAGATGGAAAGGACTTGAAGGCACACAACAATAACAAACTTGTATTTAAACTCTGGCACCAGTAAGGAGAGTTCCAGTATGCAAGCCTTTAACAAAAATATAGCATACATTTTTAGAACTATCACATAGTAAGGCCCTTTGGGGATTTTATCACGTCAGGCTGCAGTTCAGTAACTACATACTTGAATGCACATTCTTTGGTGTTTTTAAAATAACAACAATAACTCTACCTTCTTGGAAACAAAAATCTAATAATTAAAAAGAAGGCTCAACCTCATACTCTGATTTTCTAATTGCGTAGAATTCAAACATGTGATTCTCCACTTACACTCTAGAGTGATACAGGCAAGAGTGCTGCACTATACCCCGATTTCAAATAAAGAAGATTAGCTCTCTGTTGGTTGTATGCTTGTTTCATGTGAGTCAAAGAGAGAAGAACAAACAATGCTAAGTCAAGGGACTAAGAGCAGTCAAAGAACAGGTTGCTTACCTGTAACTGTGGTTCTTCGAGTGGTCATCTGTGCCATCATACACTAGGAGCTTTAGCGCCTGCGCGGTAGCGTTCGGAAACTTCTAGAGCTTGTTCGCTTGGCGGGAACCCCTCCCCCACGCCGGTACTGCGCATGCTCCTCCCGCCGAGCAACGGTCTCTCCTCAGTTCTGTCGTCCGCCGTAGAACCTACAGGGACCTGAGAAAGAGGGGAGGAAGGGCGGGTGTGTATGATGGCACAGATGACCACTCGAAGAACCACAGTTACAGGTAAGCAACCTGTTCTTCTTCTTCGTGGTCTCTGTGCCTTCATACACTAGGAGACTGTGTAGCTTACCGTCGGACGGCGGGTCAGGTCCTACAGCACGGAAGCCAACACCTCACGTCCAAACCGGGCATCTCTGCGCGACCGGCAGTCGAGCCTGTAGTGGCGCACGAAGGTCGATGGTTGGGACCAGGTCGCCACACGGCAGAGTTCATGCAGGTCAACTCCTCGCAGGAGGGCCGCAGAAGTAGCCACAGCTCTGGTGGAGTGGGCTCGAAGCAGGACTGGCGGAGGCTTCCTCGCGAGCTCATACGCCAGTTCAATAGTCCTCACCACCCACTTGGAGAAGCGCTGGGTGGACACTTTAGGCCCTTCCGACGTCGCCCATAGCAAACAAAGAGATGCGGCGTCTGTCGGAAGGAAGCAGTCCTGTCCTTGTAGAAAGCCAATGCCCGACGCACGTCGAGGGAGTGGAGGGACCGCTCCAACGTGTCGTCGGGTTCGGGAAGAAGGCAGGCAGGATGATGTCCTGGTTGAGATGGAAACTGGACACCACCTTTGGCAGGAACGAGATGTCAGGTCTCAGGACCACCTTGTCCCTGTGGAAGACCGTGAAGGGCTCATCGGAACGAAGAGCTGTGATCTCACCCGCTCGCCTCGCTGAGGTCACCGCTACCAGGAAGGCAGTTTTCATTGTCAGGAGCCTGTCATCCGAGGTCGCCATTGGCTCGAAGGGCGGCTTCGTCAGCTGCGAGAGCACCAGCGAGAGGGACCATGGCGGTAGCGGCGGCGATACCGGCGGGTAGAGATGATGAAGTCCTTTCAGGAACCGCTTAACGGTATCGTTCCTGAAGAAGGCCGAGGCAGCAGATCGTGGCGGTTGGTATGCCACGATCGCGGAGAGATACACCTTCAGGGATGGAAACGCCAGGCCCTGTTGCCGGAGGTGCAGGAGGAAGTGCAGGACGGTCGAGAGCCCCGCGGGCGATACCGGCTCACTCCTCTCGTTAGCGAAGGTCAGGAAGCGTCGCCACTTGTATTGATAGTTGCGACGGGTGGATTCCTTCCTGGCCGCGACGAGGACGGTACCGAGCACGGGATCGTCTAGTGCGATATCCTCCAGGCATGGAGGGCCAGGCGTGGCAGGTCCGGATGAGGACTCGGCCGCCGGAGTGGGAGAGCAGGTCCGGTGTCGGTGGCAACCGGAGCAGGTCGTCTCGCGCGGCTTGTAGCAGGGGTGCGAACCAATGTTGCCTCGGCCAGTACGGGGCTACCAGGATCGCGTCGGCTCGGTCGGCGAGGATCTTCGATATCGTCCGGCCGAGCAGCGGGAACGGCGGGAACGCGTAGAGGAGTTCCCCGGTCCACGGAAACTGGAAAGCGTCCCCGATGGAGGCACGATCGTGGCCCGCTCTGGAACAGAATCGGCGACACTTCGCGTTTTCCCTGGTCGCGAAGAGGTCGATCGATGGTTCGCCCCAGCGGTCCCGAATCAGTCTGAACGCCTCTCCGGAGAGAGACCATTCGTGATGGGATGAGGTGTCCCTGCTGAGGGCGTCTGCCGTGGTGTTCTCCTGCCCGGCCAGGTGAACCGCCACGGGATGCGTGTGCAGGCGAATGCACCATTCCCACAGGCCGAGCGCGATGTCGAGCAGGGTCGTGGAATGGATCCCACCTTGTCTGTTGATGTAGCAGACGGCGGTGGTGTTGTCCGTCAGAATCAGGACCGTGCGCCCCGCCACGGCATGGCGGAACGCCCGTAGGGCTTTCCAGACGGCAAGCAGCTCCAGCGCGTTGATATGGAGAGCGGTCTCGTCGTTGGTCCATCTGTCGCGGACTCTGAGATCGCCGCAGTGGGCACCCCATCCATACAGGGAGGCGTCGGTCGTTACCGTCACCTTCGGTGTCGGCTGTTGGAAAGGCATCCCCGACATGAGATTGCGTCGCGACTGCCACCATCGGAGGGATGAGCGGACGTCTCCCGGCAGCTGCAGTCGGAGTGTCTGTTCGTCTCGCAGGGGGTCGAATATGCGGACGAACCAGTGTTGAAGAGGTCTTGCTCTCAGCCTGGCGAGATATGTCACAGCGGTCGTCGCAGCCATGTAGCCCAAGAGCTGCTGGACGCTTCTCGCAGATACGTCGGGGCCGTACGAGCGTGAGCGGCGGCCCGGATCAAAGTTTGTGCTCGAGACTCTGGTAGGTACGCCCTGGCGGAGGTCGAGTCGAGCGTCGCCCCGATGAAGTCCAAGATCCTCGCCGGCTCGAGGTGGGACTTCTTCGGATTCACTCGTAGACCAAGGCGGGTCAGGAGTGACAACGTCATGTGGACGTCGTGGTAAAGTCTCTGTTTGCAGGACGCCACCAACAGCCAATCGTCGAGGTAGGGGAAGACGGAAGCGCCCTTCGTCCGCAGGTAGGATACCACCGGGGCCATGCACTTGGTGAAGACCCTTGGGGCAGTCGAGAGTCCGAACGGCAGCACCTTGTACTGGTAACAGGTGTCGTCGACTGCGAAGCGGAGGTACCGTCTGTGCTGCGGGCGAATGGCGATATGGAAGTATGCGTCTCGGAGATCGATGGAGGCGAACCAGTCCCCTCGATGTAGGAAGGGTAGGATCGACGGTATCGTGACCATCTTGAACCTTTTGGGGCGGATGTAGTAGTTCACCCCTCTGAGGTCTAGGATCGGCCGGAGGGTACCGTCGGCTTTCGGTACCGTGAAGTACCTGGAGAAGAAGCCGGTGGTCTTGGCCTCTTGCGGGAGCCGCTCGATCGCCCCTTTCTGGAGGAGGGATTGGATCTCTTCCAGGAGGGCCGGACTCGACGGCGTGGAGTAATAAACGCCGCGAAGGAGGAATATCGAGAAACTCGATGGCGTAGCCAAGACGGACGATGGAAAGTACCCAAGAGTCCGTAGTGACATACTGCCACTCCGCTAGGTGTCGAGCGAGAGTCGGTCGGTCTCCGAGCGCTGATGGTAGGCTGAAGAGTGGGTATTGGCGGGTCCTGCGAGGCACGTCAAAACCGAGACTTTGTCTCGGAGGAGGACTTCTTCGACGAAGGCGGGCGCCGCCTAATCGTGCGTCTGGCCGATGAGCCGGAGGACGGTCTCGACTGTCCAGACTGGGCCGAACGCTGGAACGACGAGGTGGAAGATCGTCGCCAGGATGGTCGGAAGGTGGAGGCCCTGCGGGTCTGCGTGGCCGGCTGCAGCCCGATCTTTTTTGCGGTCAGTCTCGCCTTGACGAGATTGTCCAAAGCTTCGTCTGTGGACGAATTGAATAGGCCTTCACCGTCGAAGGGGAGATCTTCAATCCTCCTTCTGGTGTCCTCCTGGATGTCGGCCGGTCGAAGCCAAGCATGGCGGCGGAGGCCGACGGATCCGCCATGACCCGGGAGGCGATCTCCACTGCGTGCCGGGAGGAGGCCATCTGGTGCCGAGCGATGGAGATAGCCTCATTGAAGATCACGGAGGAGGCTTGGCGGATGTCCTCCGGTACCGCTTCCATCGCTGGTTGCAGGCGATCGAGCACCTTCTTCAGGTATGCCGCGAGGCAAGCCTGAGTGTTGGACAGCCTGATCTGCAAGGAGGCAGCCGAATAGAACCTCCTTGCGTAGGCGTCCAACTTCCTGCCCTCTTTGTCCGGCGGGGTGGTGTGTTGCCTGCCGGAGCCTTTCGTCTGCGCGGACTCGACGACCACAGAGTTCGGTGCAGGGTGATTAAATAGATAACCGGCGTTATCCTTCTGCACCCTGTAGAGGTGTTCTAACCGCTGCGGTATCGGCTGAGCCGAGGCCGGTCTATCCCAGGCGGCCTTCACCAGTCTGGATACCCGGGGCAGGAGAGGCAGCGGGGCCGTGGAAGGTCGCTTCTCCTCGAAAACGGAGAAGGCTGGATCGTCATCCTCCGGCTCCGCATCGGCGATCTTAAGGCCGAGGGTAGTGGCCATGCGGAGCAGCATCGCAGAGAACTGGTGGACGTCCTCTGGAGCAGAATCTGGGATCGGGTCCCCGAATCCAACGGAGGAGACTCCTGGGAGGCCGCCTCAGACACCTCAGACTCCGCACTCGAGTCGTACGACTCCGAGCTCGGTGAGTCCTCTCGCCGCTCGCTCTCCGGCTCCTTCGTAGTCGCCGCAGGTGTTGCCTTCCTAGGCTTCTCCGCAGCCGGGGCGGTGGTAGCAGCAGCGTCCCGCTTGGGATGGCTGACCACGGACTTCACCCTCTTGGTGGTGACCGGGGTAGTCTGGCAGGCTGACGTCGTCGTAGCCCGCTCAGTCACCACCGACTCCGTAGGGCGCGTCGCCGTCGCCGTGACCCTAGGAGGTGGCGATATCGCCCGATACCGTGGTGAAGGCTCCCTCGCCCTATGATATCGAGGGGAGGGAGAGCGGCTGAAGGAGCGGCGGTCCGACGGAGATCGGCTTCGGCGTCGACGGTACCGAGCCTCGTCCCCTCTAGGCGAGCGCGATTCGCGCTGTCGACGAGGTGACCGGGACCTCCGGAAGGTCTCCCAGCGACTCGGGCCACGATGGTACCGATCCCGGTACGATGGCGAATGGGACCGATAGGAGGCCGGGCGCTCTCTCCACTCAGATTCCCTCGCGTACCTGGCCACGTAGGACGCCGAGGTGTATCTTGAGGCAGACGAGCGAGGTTGTTCCTCTCTTGTCTCCCTCGGAGGCGGCGAGGCCACCGGACGCTCGGAAGAGCGGGACCGGGACCTGAAGGAGGTCGAACGCCGCTCCGGAGAAGCAGAGGGCTCTCTCTGCTGCAGGTCGGCCGACCTGCGACGGCTAAGAGGGCGGTGGCGCTCCTCCACCAGGGTTGGAGGGTCTGCCACAGGCGAGTCCGGGCGCTGTTGGGGAACGTCCTCGATCTCATCCTCCGAGAGGTCGACGGACTCGCCTCGCCCTTTGGAAGGCTGCTGAGTAGGAGGAGGAGTAGGAGGTAGCGTCCCCAGCCGGGGAGCGCTTCTTTTCCTTCTTCTTCTTCTTCTTCTCCTTCTCCTTGCCCTTGCCTCCGTCCGGAGCAGGGCGCTTTTTTGCAGGCGTCTCCGTAAGGGGAGCCTCAGCCTTCCTCGCCGTCGAGGATCCTTTAGCTGACTTGGCAGCCGCCGACAGCTTCGGGATCCTCGGTAACGCCGAGATCGGCGTTTTCGCCGGTACCGAGCCCGATACCGACGAGGTGGACGGAACGGCAGCCGCCGATACCGTCGATGGCGTGGTCGTCTTCTTGTCGGCCATCTTGGAGGTGGAGGTCTCGTCTATCGCCCGCAGAGACTGCTCCCAACAAAAAGATTTGAGTCTCGCGGAGCGGTTGCGAAGAGTTTGCGGAGTAAAATCCCTGCAAATTGGGCAAGTCCGGATGTTGTGGGACTCGCCCAAACAGAAGAGACACTCCTTATGGCCGTCGTTGAGGGCAACCTTGCGGCCGCAGGACACGCACTTCTTAAAGAGCGCGGACATAAGACGAAGAAACGCCAAACTCCGAAATCCAAAAGACGAAAACCGAAGGGGGAGTCCGAAAGAGAGGTCAAAGACAGTCCGAAAGTCCGTAAAACCGTGAAAAAACAGCAAGCCAAGCACGACGTGAGAGGAACAAACTAAAGAACCTTCCGTACGCGGCGGCGGACGAGAAAGAACTGGGAGAGACCGTTGCTCGGCGGGAGGAGCATGCGCAGTACCGGCGTGGGGGAGGGGTTCCCGCCAAGCGAACAAGCTCTAAAGTTTCCGAACGCTACCGCGCAGGCGCTAAAGCTCCTAGTGTATGAAGGCACAGAGACCACGAAGAAGAATATAGTTTTCAAAACCTGAATCTCCTGGTTCTATCCTGTAGCTCATCAAATGGCTTTTTACCAAAACTACTGTCTTTCTCTATCAAGACCAAGTGAAGACAGCTAAAAGCAGAACTCCAAAAATGCATCTCGAAAGCCATCATTTCAGTCCTTCTCAGTGCAAATTAAAGCAACTATATGCCACTTTTAGATCAAATGGTGAAAATAAGCACCTTATCATTTCACAACAAGGGTCAGTTTATTAACTGAATTTTGTTTTTATAAACATTGCCTCATAAATTCATTTATAGAGATAATTCAAATAAGACAATAATTATGGAGGTATATTTGATTACGTAGGGGATCATTTTCCCAACCAGAGTGTACATTGGCAGAAAATTTCTCCTCATATTTATGAGGAGAAATGTATCACCATTAAAAGAAAACAACAATAAATGCTTCTGTACAGATTATTTTTTCTGAGATTAAACCTGGAAGATGTTGTGCAAAATCTGGTGATTTTTGCAAAGCTGGGCCGAAAATGACTCTCCTTCCACATCCATGGTATCTAATTGCAGAATGCAAGAGTGGAGATTTCCACAATTCTGTCTTCAGAGGGGGGTGGTAGGAACTGTAAATTTTCTTGGTTGTGGCTTACACTTGAGAGTGCTCTCTAGCTCACGCCCAGGTTCAGTCCCTTGTAATTTCAGCTAGAGACTAGGAAGAATCCAGTTTGAACCCTGGAGAGCCACTGCCAGTAAGTGCAGACAGTAGTGCATTAGAGACACCAATGGTCTTGCTAAGTTTAAGGCAGCTTCCCTTGTTTGTAATGAACTGCAAGAACTCTGCCAATGTTGTTCTCAGAAGACAAATTAACTCACATGCAATTGCTGTGAGCATAAACCCTCACCTGTTACAGAGAACCATCAAACTGTTATTGATTTCATTGGCACAGGACTGCAGCTATGGCATTTCTCACACACCTTCTCCTAAAATGACCCAGCCATGACCATTCTTGGAGAGCATACGTTGTGCTTGAAAGTCTATGATCTTAAGCCATTTTGATTAGTCCAAGGCAATGCTTGCTGAGGGGAAGAAACACCCAGGTAAGAGACTGGAAAAGGCGCATGTCCACCCATCTTATAACTGTCTGCGTTTTGTGAGTTTATTTATGCCTTTTTCAAAACTGTTTCCATGGAAACTGAAACAAAACTGGCCACCAGCTGAGTCAGCTTCTACTGCTGGCTTCCAGTTATCACAATGTCATCTGTTTCCTTAGAAACTGATGTTAAAAAAATGATTTTAAAAATATCAGAAATATAAGAACGTTGTTATTTTTATAGGAACACAGAATATCGCTTTGAAATGGGCATAGCCAGCTCCCATTTAAGCAGCTGCGGGTTTTGCCAGCAAGGCCTTTAGCAGGATGGAGACCAAACCTTCCGTTTCACCCGCCATGGAACAGCTGGCAGTAGCCAGCAGGCAGGAGGAGCAGCTGAAACGGACAGCTCTCACTTTCAGCTTCTGGCTGCCTGCCTCTCTTCTGATCTGGAGAATGGCTGGCTTTGCGAGTGCGTTCTACCATGCAGACACATTTGGCTCCTAAAAGGATGACACTGATTCAAAGAAGAATTCAATGCACATATTTTTAAATAGACAGAAGAAGGGCAGAGGGATGTAGCAATATTCAAGGAACAAACAGACTAACAAGCTCTGACCCACAGTGAGCAGAGCACCCTCAGAAAGTACCTCAATCAATTACATGCTTCATTTCATAATGCACTCTCCTTTTATAAAGTTCCCCATAATCCAGCTGTTAGCTGATTGAATTGACTGGCAAGGATAATTTAAATTTTGTGTGTGTGTGTGTGTGTGTGTGTGTGTGTTGGGACTATATGTTACTTGTTATTTCAGTTTTAACCTACCCACACAAAAACATATGCACACTGCCATTATAATATTTTTTTTTTAAAAAAAACAATGATTTGTCAAAACATCTTAATCAGAAAACAATATATTGTTCAATTTGTCATGTCATCTATGGCATATGCAGTCTGTGTACTGCAGTGCTACTAACTGGTTGAGCTCATATAGTGACATAGAATATAGTTTATGAATGTTCAGGTTACTCAATGGACAAAACTGGTGCATGTGCTGGTAACTTCACGGTTTGACTTCTGCAATGCGCTCTACATAGGGCTACGCATGTGCTTAGTCCAGAAACTTCAATTAGTTTGGAATATGGCAGCCAGGTTGGTCACTGGTAGACCTAAAACTGATCACATAACACCAATTCTGAAGTCTTTACATTGGTTGCCTATTAGTTTCCAGGCATAGTACAAGGTGTTGGTTATTACCTTTAAAGCCCTTTATGGCTTGGGGTCAGCCTACCTGCGGGATCGTCTTCTCCCGTATAATCCGCCCCGCACACTAAGGTTCTCTGGGAGGAATTTACTGCAGCCAGTCAGAACTAGGTTGGCTGCGGTTACCCAGAGGACCTTCTCTTCTATCGCTCCCAAGTTATGGAATGGCCTGCCGGAGGAGACTCAGCATATTACCAGTCTTGACTGCTTTAAAAAAGCAGTCAAGACTGTTCTCTTCCGACAGGCCTTCCCAGACTAGTACTTCCACCACCTCCCACCAACTGTCTTGTTGTTCTTTTAATAGTCAGTTGATTGTTGTTAATTGTTAATTGTTGTGTGTTTTAGGGGGTTGGTTTTAGGTGGGTTGGTAGGTGGGGAGGATTGGGTATGTTTTTTAATGTTTTTAATGTAATTAGTGTACCGGTACTATTGTTGTTCGCCACCTCGATCCATGGGGAGAGGCAGGATAGAAATAACAACAACAACAACAACAACAACAACAACAACAACAACATTTTCAGTTCAGCTTATGCAAAGAGGACGTCATCGGCTTGCCCAGGATTAAAACCTCATAGAGCTAGTGACCCAAGCTTAGAACATGAAGAGAACTTAGGCTGGAGAGATGCTAGGGAGAAAGGAAATAAAGTGTAATAATATGCTGAGTAGGAAACTGGGGCTGCAATCTCAGTCCTGCTTCTGAATCCCTACCTTCCCACCTCTGAAACCATCCACTTGTTCAAAGGAAAGTCTAAAGATAGAAATCTGCTCCTACAGTGCAGAACCTGATTGTGCATGTCAGATGCAGAGAACCTAGATCTCTTGCTTCAAACTTTCACCTAAAATGCATGGTGGCTGGGGAGGGGATAGCACTTGTTTCAGTGGAATGTTGTTTAAGTTTGCTTAAGGAAGGATGCAGAACTCCCAATGGGTAGAGAGACAGAGGAACCTGAAGTGAAGGAAGGGGAAGGGGCATTGGAAACATAATAGTGGAGAGAAGAGTGGGCTCTAGAGAAGGGCTGCTATGTTTAGGGTGGTAAGAGGGAGGGAAAAGAACAACAGGAGAGCACCTAGGCCCTTTCACACAACAAAATTATAGCTCTATGATTCTGCTTTACCACCACAGCAATATCTTATGAAATGCTGAGATTTGGAGGTTAGAGAGAGGTACTTAGAATTCCCAGACAGAGAGCTCACTAAAGCACTATGACCAGGAAATCAGAGACATAAAGTGGTAGAGAGATGATCAGAACTCATATTTCCATTTCTACTAATCAGATTGCTGCTTGGCCAAAGGCATTCTAAGTCAATCTTAGAATTACTGTGTTACCTTCAATATTGTTCGGAACATTCTTTTCCTCTACCCATTAACAGCAGCATAGAAAGATATAAGGGACTCTTGTAAAACTCCTTAAAGACCTACTGAGAAAGAACAATCTTTAGTAGAAGCTTGCATGGACTCCAGTCCACTTCACCAGATCCATTATTTTTAGGTGACTTACTGCTTCAAAGCCCAGACAGTCTGGTCTGGAATCAAGTTACCTTCATTAACCATCTAAAATTCTACTCTCTTTTTTCCCTGGACATCTTCAGCCCAGTTTTTACATCACTTACACTTCAATCAGTATCTGAACAGGATATTGCCTATGTCCACTCTCCCTCACCTGTCTATCATCATATATACTAATACCATAGTCATTCAACAAGTGTGAATCTACTTGCGGCCAGAATGGCACCAGTCATATGAGAAAGACATCAACAGGCTTGGGGAACCCTATGGTTTGCAGAGGTCTTCCCTGAAAAAACTTTAGACAAAATTCTAATCAGGATTGAATATGCTGAATTGGCATGAAATCTGATCTGATTACTTGGGGAGGATCAAAACAGAGTGGGGCGGACAAGAGAAAAGTCTATCCTGGGAAATTATCTCACTGGGGGCCAATTTCCTGTATAGAAGCAGTTTGCCATTTTGTTCTAGGTCCAAGTTATGTATATAATCATGAATTCAACTGCTGGAAGTCAATCCTTACCAGATCTTGAAAACAATGCATTTAAAGCAACAGTACTCTTCATGTGTCACTTTTCAGGATAAAAACGAATGTTAATTTGGACACCGAGGGGAACCTTGTTTCAAACAGCAGTGAGTGATAACAATAACATCCAAACAATCTGGCTTTACTTGTTATTCTACATTCAACTGTTATTCTGCAAACATGGAAGAGAGGTTTTTGACAGTTTTTCATTACGTTTTTTAAATCAGCCTTTTCTCCCTTAAAAAGCAATGAGTAATATAACATGCAAATAAACGAATAAACAAAACTACATAGTAATAGCAATAGATAACCTTTAGGGGGTTCTGTAACAAATAATGCAAAAATTCCTTATTATTATTATTATTATTATTATTATTATTATTATTATGGAGGAAGAAGAGGAGAATGATAGCAGCTCTGATTCTTGTGCAACTGAAATGACACCATCCGTACACAAGAAGGAGGTACTATCAGGCTTGAGGGTATCCTTTTTTTTTGCTTTATCAGTAAGTAAATGGTACAGCACTCCCCTTGGGGATAATTTCTGAGTGGGAACAAACTGAGACTCCCCCACTGGATACAGAACTTCATCAGCAAGGATTTCTACATATGGTGTCATATATAGTTGTTTGCATAATGCACAGAGACACACCGCACCTCTGGGAGTTTTTCCAACATATGGGTGAATGTATCTTCGTGAAGACAGCAAATTAATAGAACTCTGTATTTACATTTTAGCCACCGGCTTTAGCCTAAAAACAGGGTGGTTGGTGGGTAGGAGAGCCTTGAGATATGTTGCAGTTATTTGTTTATTAATTTGGGGGGCACATAATGTAAACCTCAACGTAGCCCACTATACATGCACAGAGAGAGAGAGAGACAAAAGGAAGAGCAGCAAACTGTACCCAAAACCAAACAAAAATAGTAGGCCATGTCTGAGACAGACATGAGTTGCAAACACAACTACTGAAGAGCATATCGAACCCAAAAGGTTTTCAATTCTTTCTTGGAATAATATGAACAGGAGTTCAGAACAGAACAGAATTTCTCTAAAAGAGAGAAAGAGAAGAGAAGAGAAGAGAAGAGAAGAGAAGAGAAGAGAAGAGAAGGAAAGACGTCCCATTATCTGCGCACAATCACTTAGCAGGCCTGATCATTTAGGCTAGTCAATACCTCAGATGGAGCTAGGAACCATTTCTACAGTATTATCGTAAGGAATATCAGTCAAGAGGGATGTCCATAGCTCAGCAGCAGTTCTGTACAGTAACATCTCTGGTTCAGCCATCAGCAAAAAGTATTCAGAAGCACTGAGAAACAAGCTTGATAAACACCTCACCATGGTGGATCAGCGCCAGTCTGAGTGGATGGCACTGAGTTAGATTAACCAATGGCCTGATTCAGTACAAGGATGCTTTGTATCTTCAATACTGGTAATCACTGTAGTGTCCTGGCTTGCAAAAGTCTGATGGCTACATTTAGCTGCACATTGATTAACTTGGTTTGAAAGCAACAAATTGGAGCAAAAGAGCTAAGGGCTAAAGTGAATAACAGCAGTATTTCCCCTCTCTGAAGAGCCAGTTAACTGGAACTCTGGTAAGGATGAGCAATACAAATTGGAGAGCAGAATGAGCTATTCTACAGCTATATCCATTAATAATTCATAACTGAGGTCCCATGTAGTCATTAGTAAAAATATCCTTGGGAATATCTAAAACTATAAATGACCATTTTCTAAAACAATGTGTGTTTCCTGCACTAGGCAAATATTTTGTGTCTGATGTAGATATCTGAAAATCCAGTCTTTGCAAGCAAAATTTGGCAATGCTTTTGATCATATGGATACATTAATTCACTGGTATTTCAAGAGGACTATTTTTTTCCAGTGCTGCAACACTGATTAGGAGGGTATCCAAAGAGATGCTTTCTTCTCTGCACGTATTGCGTCTGTGACTTCTCGTCCAGCAGAGCTGTTCAGGGTGGTAAGGGATCTGACTCAGTTACCCACTCCCTTGAACTCGTTGTTAGAACCTAACGTAGCTTGCTGTGATGCTTTGAATAATCATTTCGCAGATAAAATCTCTCAGATAAGAGCCGACTTGGATGCCGGTGTTATAGCAGAGGTTACAAATGGAGTGTCCGGCGACTCCGTAAACAGGATTATACTGGATCAGTTTCAGTCAGTGAGTACCGAGGACGTAGACAAGCTCCTTGGAAAGGTAAGAAGGACAACTTGCCCTCTTGATCCCTGCCCTTCATGGCTGGTCATCCAGGGAGGAGTTGCCATTAAGACCCATTTAAGACATATTATTAATGCATCCTTCAGGGAGGGCAATTTTCCAGCTTGTTTAAAAGAAGCGATTATACGGCCACTTCTAAAAAAGCCCTCCCTAGATCCCCTGGATATGAATAATTGTAGACCAGTCTCCCATCTTCCATTTTTAAGCAAGGTGATCGAGAGGGCTGTTGGTCTTCAGCTCCAAGCTGTCTTGGATGAAACAGATTATCTAGATCCATTTCAAACTGGCTTCAGGGCAGGATATGGAGTTGAGACCGCCATGGTCACCTTAGTGGATGATCTTCGCCTAGGTACCGACAGGGGAAGTGTGACCCTGCTGGTACTCTTGGACCTCTCAGCGGCTTTCAATACCATAGACCATGGTATCCTTCTGGAATGCCTGAGAGGGCTGGGGATCGGGGGCACTGCACTTAAGTGGTTCCGGTCCTATCTCTCAGGTAGATACCAGATGGTGATGCTTGGGGACAGCTGCTCCTCGAAAAAGGAGCTCAAATCTGGCATCCCTCAGGGCGCTGTCCTGTCCTCAATGCTATTTAACATCTACATGAAACCGCTGGGAGAGATCATCAGGAGGCATGGAGCAAGGTGCTATCAGTATGCTGATGACACCCAGATATATCTCTCCATGCCTCGGATAATAGCATCAACTAAGGGTGGCATCTCGCCTCTAAACGAATGCCTTGAAGCAGTAATGGACTGGATGAGGAAAAACAGACTGAAGCTGAATCCAGATAAGCAATAGCAATAGCATTTATTTCTATGCCGCTTATCAACTAAGTGTTATCTAAGTGGTTTACAATGTGTTTTAGCTAATAAGACGGAGGTACTCATTGTTAAGGGCCCTAGCCCAGGTATGGAGGTTTGTCAACCAGTCCTAGACGGGGTCACACTTCCCCTGAAAGACTGTGTCTGCAGCTTGGAGGTGCTCCTGGACTCGCCGTTTCAGATGACAGCTCAAATTAATGTGGCGGCCAGGAGTGCCTGCTATCAGCTCTGGCTGATACGCCAGCTGTGCCCCTTCCTGGAGCTGGAACACCTAAAAACAGTGGTGCATGCACTGGTAACTTCAAGTCTTGACTTCTGCAATGCGCTCTACATAGGGCTACCCTTGTGCTTAGTCCAGAAGCTTCAATTAGTTCAGAATATGGCAGCCAGGATGGTCACCGGAAGATCTAAAACTGATCATATAACATCAATTCTGAAGTCCTTACATTGGCTGCCTATTAGTTTCTGGGCATAATACAAGGTGTTGGTTACTACCTTTAAAGCCCTTCATGGCTTGGGGTCAGCCTACCTGCAGGATCGTCTTCTCCCGTATAATCTGCCCCGCACACTAAGGTCCTCTGGGAGGAATTTACTGCATCCGGTCAGAACTAGGTTGGCTGTGGTTACCCAGAGGACCTTCTCTTCTATCGCTCCCAAGTTATGGAATGGCCTGCTGGAGGAGACTCAGTATATTACCAGTCTTGACTGCTTTAAAAAAGCAGTCAAGACTGTTCTCTTCCGACAGGCCTTCCCAGACTAGTACTTCACCGCCTCCCACCAACTGTCCTCTTGTTCTTAATAGTTAATGTGTTTTAGGGGGTTTTAGATGGACTGGTGGGTGGGGAGGATGGGTTATGTTTTAATTGCTTTTAATGTATTTGATATACTGTTGTAGTATAGCCTCGATCTGTGGGAGAGGCGGGAATTATTATTATTATTATTATTATTATTATTATTATTATTATTATTATTATTGACAGTTCAGACTGTAGTCTGTTTCTTAAAATGTTATTTGATACTAATTCTGTTTAGATACAAAAACTGAGGGCTTCAAGGTTTTGCAGTGGGTGGGGACAAAATGATGGTATTGCTCCCTCAAATAAGAATTATGCCCCCAGTGAAATTTTCTTTCATTTTCCAAATTTCTAGCACTGTAGTAGTTTAAAACTTCAGTTAAGTATTTAGAAATACAGTTTAGGCATCCAAAGAAAAGGGGCAGACAAAGTTATCAAGTTAGTGTTATGTCCCACTCTGTGTGATGCTAGAAATTTGCAGCTACAGCCCTGGGTAACCTCCACACTGTAAAAGGAATGGTGTACTGTGACCATTTTGCATTTTAAGCACAAAAGTAAGAATTAATTAAACAAGAAAATATAGAGGAATCCTGCAATGTGAATTTGTAAGTATATCTAATATATAAAAGTCAAAGCTTGTCTGTTTGTGTCAGGCGAAGACCTCATATGACTGGCTGTCTTAGGTGAAGATCTCATGTGATTGGCTGCCTGAGAAGATTCTATGGAATCCTGGGGTTTGCGGTTTAGGGAGGGGCCTTTAGAATTCTCAGCCAGAGAATAGGCTGGTTGCTACGGAGATAAGGCCTAGCAGCAAGGAGAAGGGGGAAAATTACAGGTACTGGGCAAGACAGTTTGGGAAATTAGAGACACAGGATTTCAAATCTTTCTAACAAGTATTACCAATGAGAAAATAAAATCCCGGGCAACGCCAGATATATACACGAGTTAAAAATACAAACAATAGTACTAAGAAAGCAGATGAAAATGGATATCTTTCATGATATACAGTGACGGTGGCATATAAATAAATTATGATGATGATGATTTATTTTATGCAGCTGAAGAAAAGCAGAATGGAACCTTCCATCAACCTACAAACTTTTTATGGGCAGGCAGGTGTGGAGCATATTTTACATGGAAAGCATTTCAACATTCATTCTTCATCTCCATTCAAAACTTGAAATGGTACGGCTCTTCCAGAGAGTGCTCACAGAACACTAAATCCAATGTGAGCTCCAAGTAGTGTAGGCTCATTCAAAAGAGTAGGACATGTTAATCAGCAGTTACAGAAGACTCATTGACTTCAGTGGGCCTACTCTGTTTGAAACTCACATTGGATTATGCCCATCACGTGCCTGTTGTATGTTTATTTGATCTGCCTTTTAGGAAGAAGTTAGATCACTCTGAGTTTAGTGGAAATTTACATGGAGCAAATATGCTTAAGGTGGGTTGCTGGATTTCTTTTCATAAATCCCAGTACACTTAAGGTATCTCCAGTTGTATGAATAAGATATCCAGCTTGGGAAGAAGCACAGATCATTCGGAGTAACTGGACTTTGAAAAGATAACTCTTATAGAAGTAAGATTAAGTGGCCTTGATACAGTAATAAGTAAAGGAAATTAAATTTCTGAATGTTATGCAACACATCAGAACAGATTATTTCAATGGTCCCTCCTGACCTTAAAATCTGTGTAGCTAAACCAGGAATACTTCAAAAGACTGAGAGGGGGAATAGCTCAAAACACCAACCTTTCACCATTAATTACCATATCTTGCTCTCCAGTGTCCCTACCAGGTCCTCTTGTACAATTTAAAACAACAACATGCAAGTTGTTGGAAGGGCAGAGGTTGGAATGGTGATGTACATCAGGTCCATATATGGTTGACATACTTTCGAGTAAAAGTACACTTGCTCCAAGCAAGAACGCTGGCAAAAGAATATCAGCCTCGCTTGAACAGGAGTTATATATAGTCATCCTTCCATATTTGCTAGGGTTAGGGGCATAGGACCCCTGTGAAAGTGAAAAAACTGTGAATAACTCTAGGACCTTCGAAATCACATTTAACACACAAAAAAAAGTACAATCACCATACTCAACCCACCATGAATTCCTTTGAGGCATCAGGGTTCCTTCACAAGGCAGAAGTGGGTGGGTGGTGGGGCTTATTGCCACCTCCACTGCTCCCCACACCATTTTTAATAGAGACTTAAAAGCCTTGCAGTTTCTCAGTCTCACAAGGTTTGCAGTCCCTATTAAAAATGGCATAGAGAGGCAGCAGAGGTGACAGCATATAATCCATGAATAATCAAATCTGCAAAAGTGAAACCTGCAAATATGGAGGGCTGACTGTACCTCACTTCTTTCACCCCACCCTTGTTACATTGATCCCCTTCTGTTTTTCTTTTCCATATTCACTCCTCTATGTGTCCAGTCTTTTTGTAACACAAAGTGAAGACCATGTGCATTTCTTTTGATTTATGTACTTGATCTATCTATTCTACGTGCTCCGTAAATAATCACTATCCATTTGTCAATCAGCATTAGAAGATTAGTTTCTAAATATATATTTTAGTAGATTAGTTACACACCCATTTTAGATACCTCCAAAAGAAAAGTGAATTTGAATACTGAAATAAATATATCTGATTATAAAATGCCACAAATTTTAAAAAAAAGATGATGACAAAGTACAGTTGCATAATAAAGAAACTGTGCCACCACAGATTAGCTTCAGTATAAGCTGAGGGACAGCTTGTTTCTGATTGCCTGCCCTCTGCTTTGTCCACCCCAGAATCCACAGAAAACATGGGCAATATGTGGCTTTCCTGACTCTCAAGACTTAAGAAGGCATGTTTTCAAGTGCATGTATTTATTGGTCTTTAAAAACTGAATCTACAAAAATGAAAGCAGATATTTTCATGATCTCATTATAGACCAGATCCTACACCTTTTCTGAGTTCTTCCAGAATTACAACCATGATTATAATCACGCACCTAAATACATACTCAAATCAGGAGAGGGGAACCTGTGGCCCACCAGATGTTTGTACTTTAGTTCCCAGAAGCTTCAGCCAGCTTGCATAATACTAAGAGATTATGGGAAATGTATTCAAAAATGTGTAGCAAGCCAAAGTCCGTCAGCCCTGTTGTTATATTGTCTTCTATGCGTGAGTATAGGATTCGTAGAGTTATGATTTTAATCAGTGCCGATATTATTTATTCATTTGTTTATAATCTGTGTGTCTTCTACAATGGAACTCAAAATTCAAGATTTCCCAGGTGTTTTTCCAGGCAGGCACAGATGAGACTCAGACTTGCTTAGCTTTAAAAAGATTGGCCCATTTATGTTTTCAGCGTGTGCTCCGGGATCAAATTCCTAGCTCATATTGATAAGCCATCAAAGCAGAGCTGATCTATAACTAGAAACAGTTGAAATAAACCAAGGTGTGCTAATAACATATGCTCCCATTTCCAAAAAAAAAAGCATCTTGTGTGTGCAGAAACATAGTTGCAAGAACACAAAACAGATACACAAATATGTATGCTGTCAAAGCAATGCAAGGTGAAAAAAGAAACACTGGAAACAGGAGGATAAAACAGCAGCTGGGAGGCAGGTATTAAGTACAGAAAATATTAAAGAAGAAGAATCATTCTGAATTTTTAAACAGACTTTCCGCTGGCATGTAACAATAGCACCTATAAATGGGTCTTAAGAAGCAGTTTGGTCAGTCCTAACAGAGAGAATTCTCCAGTGTCGTCAACACCACATATGGCTCGACAGAAAAGATAGCAAGTTTTTTGCATGCATTTTTGGTGGTTTAAAAAGCTTCCTTGTTTATTATTATTTGATGAGCATCTTTCAAAAAAATTTCTTGTTTATATTGCTTTTTCATGCCTTTGCTCTCTGCTGACCTCATTTGCCTGAAATGACATCACCATCTAGCTAAATCTAGGAAAGGACCACCCATGCAAATACTGCATGCATTTCAAAGGTCCAGCTTCCCAAGTAGCTTCCTATACATGTAACGTTTGCCTGGAAAATGCTCTGGAGTCAGACGCACTTAACTGACTTGGGAGTTCACACATGTTCAGACATTATTCTCACCACATTTGACCATGGTACAAATTACAGCATTTCTCCTGTGTTCCCATGGGATGCCTAGATTGGTGCTATGTGAGACATTCATTTTCTTAAAAGGTATATTTCTTAGTTACTTCTTATTCTTCTGTAACCATGTTTATATATTGCCTTTCTGTCACAAAACCTTTAAGTCAATGAAATTCTAAGAGCAAATAATAAAATCAAACAGGTTAGCAAAGATAACATCTAAACACAAGTAAAACAAGACAACTGCCCACCCCCCAAAAAAAAAAGCAGTGATGAAAGAGTCAATCCATCACTCACCTAAAGGACAGCAGAATCACTGTCATATAGGTGACTCTGGGGGGCGGTATCTTGTAAATACAATGCCACTGCACAAAGAAGAAAGCCTGTATTTCTAGCCATGCATCTAGGCTACGAAGACAGAGGCAAATGGCGTAAGGCCTGTGAGGTTAACCTTATGAGTTAAACAGAGGTTCATACACAAGCAGCAGAAGCCCCGCACAAGAATGGTCCTATGAGGCAGAGTCAGTGCTTGACTCTGGGAAGGTGTGGCTGCAGGCAGAGTATATTGCTCTGTAATTAAGCTGTGACAGTACTACAGGGGTAGGAATTGTGTGACCCTGCAAATGTTCTTTCTTTGGTGAGGTCTCCTGGACCACTGCCTGATTTAGAATAACAGAGACATGGTTGCAGTCAACATTATGTGGTAAGTACAGACAAGTGCAATTTATAACAAGTATATGACTTCCTCATCAACCCTAGAAAATGCTTTGGAATGGTATCTCACACATTTCTCATCCAGTTTCTCAAGTCAACAATCTGAGCTGTCATCCAGAGAACATCACATAGATTCCTAGACTGTGTCATGGCTTTTGTAAGCATCAGAACAGGGATCATCTCCCACAACAATTACCAGTTGCTCTCAAAGCCTAAGCAAACGTATCCAATCTTAGCAAAGGCTGTTGCTCCGATGTGTGTTTTCCCTATAACTCAAATACAGCTAAATCATTCTACTTTTGCAATGATGCAAAAGGAATTCCATTGTACAAGACCAGAGGATACAGATGCATGGGTAGGTGGTACTCACAGTACTGGGAGGAGAAAAAACCCAAACAGTTTTTTCCTTACCAATAGGCAAACTGTATGTAACAAGAATTTCAATTTAGATTAATGCATTCAACATACTTTGCTTTGATGCAAACATTTTAGATATTTAGCAATTGCATACATAGAACTACTTTCACAAAACAATGTGGCTGTTCTTCCTGCTTTCAAGACTTCTTGCTTCCTAAGTCTTTCTTTCTGGCAAGGGTTATCACACACAACCGAAAAGTCTGATTAGTCAAACAGCATGCTATGAATTCTGTCATCCTTGACCTTTGCATTTCCAGGGTGACCTTTTTTTGAATGACATTAGTGCAGAACTAGCGTATAAGTGAACTGGACTGAGTAAAATAATAGATATTGGCATTACAATAGCTAAAGATCCACAATAGCACTGAAAGCGTAGCTTAGGATATAGTGATCTTTTGAACAGATGACTTTATTTTAAGTCTTTATTTTATGTCTAGCTTGCATTAGTTCCTCATGAATTCTGCTAATGGAGTCTAAAAATCTATTATTTATTGCAACACCATCTTTTATAGACCGTTAGCAGAGAGCTCCCCTATGTTTACAATATTATTGCATCTAAAGCCTCTGAAGCATAGCAGAGATGCAAGGCTGTATTTAGATTGCAGACACAATTTTCTTTTGCCATAAATATTTTTTTCCATTTCAGTCCACTAAAAAAAAAAAATAATAATTCCATGCCTGACTTCTTATAGTCTTTTTCATTCATTGCTTTGCATTTTAGTTTCTAACAAGAAATGGGAAAGTATTAACCACTTCAATAACATACCTCCATGTTGTATTTTTCCACTGTTCTCTGCAAGGGATCAACAACTTGCCAGCAAATCAAGATGCAAAGATCTATCAGCAGCATCCCTCCAACTATGACCATCAACTTTTGGTCTTTAATGATCTAAGGAGAAAAAGAAGAGACATAGGAGGGTATTCCCATTTAACTCTGAAAGTGCTATGAAACCTTTCCTAAGTGCCATAAATATATAGCACTGCTAAGAAGGCTTTTAATTATGCAAAGAAAATGTCTCTGTAATACTGGAAGAGAGGAAAAGGTAATCTCACAAACTACATTTATGTTGCTTCTATTTGCCAAAGGCAACTGAACAGACCAACAGACCACAATATTCATAATTTCAACATATTTTGCACACATATACAAAAACTAATCAAATGGTTTTTACGCTGCTATTTGTGTAGAAATACAGATCTTGATACAAACTATAAATAAAGTAGAAGTTCAACTACCTTCCAAAATGTTGTCTTAATTTTAAGGACTGCAGTAATTTAGAGGCAGAAAATTTCTAATGATGTTATCTAATCCCTTCTCCATGCACTAAAGAAGGACCTTCAGTGCCAAAAAGCAAAATTTAATGCATGCAAGGCGTGAAGGAAAGCTTTCATTTGTGCTACATTGATATGACGAGATACATTGTTTACCATCTTTCTACAACTGTTTAGACAAGGGGCAGTGTCAGGAACAGATTCACGCTCACACGCTCACACGTATTCAATAAACTTGATAGAAGATTTATTGTAACATAACAAGGGATGCTGTCTTACAGACGTCAAAGCTCGAGAGTGGGATCTGGTTCCCACACTCTACACTTAAAAGGACAGTTTCCCCTGAGATAGTTGTAAAAGGACAAACGACCCCAATCACCATGACGACTATCTGTCCGACAGTTCCTTTGAAATTCCAGCCGGAAGGAATGTTCAACACCTAGGAATAACCTAACATTCTACTATCACCATTCCCACAGGCAGCTGCCATACAAAAGCAATAAAATGTGGGTGCACCCCGACAGGCAGACTGCCAGGATTGGGGATGTACATTGACTCCTCACAGTTCCCTGTGGGATACAACCCTCATTTTCAGCCCCACATACTTGCAACCTTAAACTTTGGAGGAGTGAAAAATGAATTTTCAAATGGCCAATAGTGTCCCCCAAAACATTTACAGGCTGTTCCTGGCCGTTTTGCTGAAACTGGAGATATTCCCAGCACTCATTTAACCTTTGGAAAGCTTCTGTTCAGTTACTTCCTGTTTTGAAAAAAAGCTCCATAGAGGTATGAGCACATTGGAGTTCTTGGAAAACCTAGACTATTTAGTTTACTTTCCAAGTTGTTTCAAGGAGTATGCCAAAATATAACTTCATGCTGAAGAGCCTTAGACACCCCCCTACACCACAGTGCATAGAGCTTTTGGGAGTGGTTAGGCATGGCCTAACCTATATCCAATGATTTTATCAGGATCGAAGTGCGACTAACTTACAGGAAAACTGTATACAAGGAGGAAGCATAGCAGATGCTCCCAATTAAGCATTTATTGAATTGTAAAACCTGTCTGGATCCAGCCCATCCTTTCCTACTCAATAATAAAATCCTCAGACATCTCTAAAAACATTATAATTTAACTTTATTGTACTGGTTGGTTCAGAAACCATAGAGCACCTAACTAAGCTAATTATTATTATTACTATCATTATGATGAAGATACTATAATTTTAAGCAATGGGTTTTTATTTTTCTCCTTTTAGAGTAAGCAACAACACTGGAGAAAATGAAATGTAACTTGCCATATGTTGGTTCATTTTCAGCAGATGGCCTTTTAATCGTGCATTTGGTGGTGTTCATTTTATGTAGCATGGAGGTGTTGACTTCTACAAAATCAGCTCCCCACCCCTTATATTTATATTAGTAAATTTAAAAAAAATCCCAAAGAGCATCTAATCCTATCCTTAATAAAAGACTGGTTTCAGTGTGCAGGTAAATCTTCTAGGATTGCAGTCTTAACTTCAGTTTTATTGAACTCTCTGGCTCTTTCCTATGACTAGAATATTTAGAAGAAGGCTGCAAGTTAAATTAGTATTGATGGGTAAAATGTTCCAGTAATGTGAATTTAACCTACCGGTATTATCTTTCATAATATCTTTTAGTCCACTATTGAGTCCATTTGTTCTGTTAAGTCCTGACTCATGTTTAAAGACCCCCCAACATTGGCTGCAATATAGAACATACGTATTTTATGCTGTATGTGTTTATTATATGCTATATTTTTTTTAAAAAAGACCCCACCCATGCCCACCTTTATCACATGGATTAGGCTCTGTGCACTGCTCCCTTTGTCCTACTGCACAGAGTTCCTGTGCATGTGTGGTAGATACATCCAGGGACAGAAAGCAACTGTAGTTCTGATCAGCAGGCCATGTAGGATATGGTAAACCTAGAAGACTTTAGGTAGATCAATTTGGCATGGGCTACATCTGCAGAAGATTGGCCAGGAATTTAGTAACTGGGTTTCTTATCTGTCCGTACACATAATATATGCTACATATATATATGCTAACTTGCTTTGAATCTCACATTTAACTGTCTCATAGCTCTATTGTACTCTGCTTGAGTATTGTGTACTCTGTAAGAAATTTTACAGCTGTAAACAGATATGCAGTTTTTGTGATATAAGGACCTGATGAGAAGGAATTTGTTTCAGGCCTGAAATCTTCCCTCTCTCATTGGGGAAGGACAAAGACTACACCTCTCTTGAAGCTATGTCATCAAAAAGCTTCTAGAAAGCCTGCCCTCCTGGAGTGCATAACCCATACCTGTGAGAGTTTCCCTTCATCCCAGCACTTTGTCTGGGAATCTGAAAGGCCCATTTGAAGCCAAGAGAACAATATCATGTCAAGAGCAGACCTGGGGACCATCGGTACTTGAAACTGTGGCAGATTATGACTGAAGGGATGTCAGAACACTTTCTTTGCTTATATTTTCTGCTACTGAATCCTTTCTCCATCTGTCACCAATAAACCTAGAATTTGTATCCTCAGTAACTTAATTTTAATTCAATGTGTTGTTAAACTTAAAGTGAGCAGGACCTGAGTGGATCATGTCCTCTAGATCACTATACAAGTGCATGGTATTATGGAAACCCTACGAATGAATTGGTAAATCCCCCACATTTATTGGTTTAGGCTTCTGATCCATCTAAGGATATGAGCAGCTTTTAACTATACATTTTAAATTTTTAAAATTTGAAAGGAAAAAAAAGAACAAAAGTGCAGAGATTTCCCTAGTGTTACATTAAACTGCTTCCATGCCTCACAGCTGGATCCTAAACAGTTTTGTGCTAATGTAAACAAACAAATAAATAGCTGGGGAAACAGTTTCTAGGACAGACTTTTTCAGACTTGTCCATGTGAGCTTACTCGATTTGCACTCTTAGTCCAACAGACAAACTGAAACACCCTTGTGCAATGAAAATCCATATTTTCCCAGACTTTGCAATATCATTCTACTATGGAAAAATGCAAACATCATGGAAACAATATGCACAAAAGCATATAGCATTAGATAAACTGGTTGCAAAAATGCATATATTATGAAAAGAATTAACATGCTGATGCTCAAATGAATACATATATCATGAAATGAGTTAACATTTTTGCATGTGCCTCTGTGTGTGTGTGTGTGTGTGTGCACGCGCGCACGCGTGTCTGTGTAACTGAACTGGAACTAAGGTTAGAGAAAAGAGAAACTGCATGAAACTAAAACTTGCAGATTTACCCATCCATACTCAGGCATGACAGTTCTCAAATCCACAACCTGCAGACTGTGGATTAAGAACACATTATGAGCATGCATGTTCTCACCTCTCCTTGGGTGCATATTCCCTTCCTCAATTCCATAGTTTGCTATGAAGCCCATTTGTGGTTATCTCCAAACCAGATTTAACCAAGATTGTTCCCACCACTGATAACATGAAGCCACCTGAAGCCAATTTTCACATCCTACTTTGGAGGCACACCTATCTAGTGCTAATAGTTTATTTGTTTAAAAGATCTGTTATCCACCAAATGGCTTACAAACATGTTTGAACAAAGTTGTTTTCAGTCACTCTCAGAAGGTAAATGGTTATTCCATGTCTAGCTCTACAATTCTAGAACAAATCAGCAGACTCTCCCACTCTACAAAATATGTCTACGCCAGAGAGGCACTGCCACTGTCCTTTGGTACACATTACTGGTGCTGCCTCAGTAGTGGCAATGAGCTATAAACAAGGCCATGAAGAAGCATCTGGGAATCAATTTGCAAACAGAACAGATAACAACAAAGTGAGGAGGAGTAAGGACTGCTCCTTCCTTGCAGTTTTCCAGCAGGCAGCTAGCCTGATGGGTAGCTCTGATTCTATCAGGAGAGCAAACTATCGTTAATCAGGAAAAGGGGAAGGGAGGGCAAAGACAAGCCTGCAATACATTCTCAATCACCAAAGTAAGGTTTTCAGTTCAGGAAGCAGGATATGTGAATGGGACCAGGATAGAGATTCTTCTTGGTCAAATGGAGATAGAAGTGGTATGAAGAGGATACAGTTGCTAGTTATCAGAAAGGAGGATGACCCCAGGATTCTTTGCCCAAGAAAGCCAACCTTTGTTGATTATGGCTATTTTGTCTTCTTTTTAATGGCCTTGCTTTTATTTCTACTGCTTTTAAGTTTTGTACAGTACAATTTTTAAAGCAGCATCTATTTTTTTAACCTTTGTAAGCCACCTTGAGTCCTGGACTGGGAAAAAGACAGGATACAAATAATCCCCCCACCTTCTCCATGGGTCCAATCCATTTTAATTTGGTGAATTTTCACCTTAACATTGTACAGCATTCCTCTAGACAAACTGAGCAAAATCTAACGTGACCTTGCACATTTGTTTCATAATTAGTCATATAAATATTATGTGAATCTCTTTCCAGCATTATGCTTAGCTTCAGTGTATTTTCTCAATGCAGCAAACTTTCTGTGGGTTGTCCAGCAACCACCTCAAGGTCACAGAAGGTACACTGCTAAAAAAAGCCTTTTTGTGAAGCCTTAGGCAACGTAAGAACAGGGGAGTAAGATGTGCATTTTCAAATCAGAATTCAGGCCCAGAGCTCTCTAAACATGCAAAATACATCCAGTAAAGTTATTGATTATCTTCCTGAAGAATACATTTCGTGGTTCTTCAGCCAGAGTAGCCAATAACAAACAAACAATTCTAGGTTCATATTACATTTGCTCTGTCAATATTTGGTGGATGTTCCATATTTTGAAGAGCCATTGCCTTTTCCAGTATGTCCAAACAAAATTAACTTCTTATTTTTTAAGAGGCTTTAAGAGGTTCTGAGACTATGCTCTCAAAAACTGTAATAAGCCCATAGATAGAGAATGGAGAGGTGGGTCACAAGACAACTACAAGAAACTTCAGTGGTTAGATCTCTGAAAATTATAGTCTGATTTTCGTAAACAAGAAAGATCTGGATAGTTGCTCCTGCCCACATTCTCTCTTTCAATGAGCACTGAGAGGGAACTCAGCAAACAGCAGCTGGTGAAGGAACAGTTTCTGCCCTACTATCACATGTTAGTTCAGCTAAACAACAGGACAGAGAGAAAGGAAAACTTTGGGATGTCCCAATTAACCTGACTGACAAAGTCAAAGTCAGGATAGACAAAGTACACAATTACATAACATGCCATTGATGAAATTCATTGCCGCATGATGTAATGATGGCCCCTAGCCTAGATTTCACTTAAAAATTGATAAGAGAAATACATGGAGAAAATACTATTGAACATGATAGAGAAAGTGAACCTCCATGCTGTGAGATGGAACATGTCTAAACTCCAGGTGCTGGAAAAAACAGAAGACAACTATTACCATTCATGCTTGACTTTTGAATTTCCAACTGGCCACTCACTGCTGTTGATAAGAGATGTTGGTCTAAGCCAGCAGGGCTTTTCTATGCTTGTAGGTGATATGAATGAGGGAAGTTGGAATCTTTAACATCCCTTTGCCCTACATTCAGTGAAATAGGTATGCTCCTTTACTATTCGTATGTAACTAAGCTAACAACTTGTTTTAGGGTTTTTTTTATGCTTAAATGTATTGAATTTGTTTTTAAACTTTATGAACTGCTTTGTGAAATCTCCAGTGCTATAAAGTGGTATGCAAACATTTAATAAATAATAAAAAATACAAGTTTCCCCTAGAAATTCAATCTGCTTGGAGAAATCAAGGTGCTGTACGAAAGTATTCTTGCTCAAGTTAACATGTAGTTTGTGCCTACATTGGATAACCTACGTCTCTCCAGGATGCAGTAGTAATATATTACTTTTCCTGTTATATTTCCTATGCTGCTCCTTGTGAAGTAGCATGAAGGAGTCCCAGCTAACAGCCCATTTACATTCTGTTCTACAGCTGGTTGAACTTTGTGTGATTAGTACTGGAATAAATAAATACTCTGTTGTAAGAAACAGAAAATCCCTGTGTCACCATCACAATATGCACTTAAACCAGAAAATACTTGAACCATCTGCAAATGGCACATGGACAGCAGGAAATGCTCCTTTCTCTGAGACTTCCACCCTCTTGTTTTTTCTCACCACTTCAGCATATTCCATCTCCAGAACCCACCAGAGATGAATCTCCAGTCCCTCAGACTATGAATTGACAAGGACAATAACAGCCTCCTTTTGACAAAAGGCCGATGTTCTCAATGCCATGCCTGATAACAGAAGAAGTAGTGCCAACCAGTGAAATGAAAAGAGACAAAGGCTTTTGGCAGTCCATACATCAGGATTTCTTGTTGAGTAGATTGACAGCTTAGATGGCAAAAATGAGGACAATGGCAACATGCCCAGGACAAAACTACACAGCATCAGTCATACATCACACCCACATTGGCAGAACATGTTATTTAACATTCAGAATCCATAAAAACTGCACATCCCATCCAAACTCAATGCTTCTATCTTGCAGTGCTACCCATCACAGCCAGCTGCATCTAAGAACCTGAAAGGAGGAAAGAAAACACTCAGGAACTTTTTAGGGAGCCTCCCTTGAAATGTCTTCAGTTAGATTTATATCTACTAGATCATGTCTGAAACAACAGATTTCACTCCAAGATGCAGAAGCTGAAACTCTGCAAGGACACTACACTCACACAGAACAGTATGTCAGAATTGCAGAAGGTTAGACAAGATGACAGAATCTATGGGGTGAGGGTTAAAAAAGAACAGTGTCAGTTGAGAGCTTATGGATGATCTTGTGATAATGAGACAAAACTCTCTGGATTTAATGAAGGCTCTTTTGGAAAAAATTAAGGTGTTTGGGACATGTTCTGAGTTTAAAGTGAATTGCGATAAAACAAAATTGCTGTTTAAAAAATGACATCAGAAGAGGAAACTGAATTAACTGCTTTTTCAAATCGTAAAGTGGAAAAAAGGGATTAAGTACTTAGGAGTAACAATTATAAAGAATAACAGCTTATTATTTCCAAACAAAAGTCTTCAAAGAAATTTAGAAAGACTTTCAAAAATGGGGATAGTCAATTTTATCTCTTTTAGGTAGAACGGCCGTAATAAAAGCAAATCTTTTGTCAATGCTTTTATTTCTCTTTCAAATGATCTCTGTTATAAGAAATGGAATACCTTTAGTCCAATCATAGAAGGAGAATTTGAGATTTGTCTGGCAGGCAAAGAAATCCAGAATGAAATTTAAAATATTGTATGATGCAAAGAAAATGGGGCAGGGGAGGGTCAAATTCTAGTACAAGGTTTGCTCTTTTGTACGGCTGAAGGATTGAATATTGATTAGAGATGTGAGACGTGGAACTTGAAAGTCATAATTTGAGATCTGGGTGTCACAGTTATCGTTGGTACAATAAAGATAAGGCACATGCTGAATTTAATAGCCACTGATTTGAAAAGTACTGTACTCCTACAATTTTGGTGTAAGTATTCTCAGATATTTTTTCCTAGTAGCATAATATTAGCCACCTCACCATGGGAAGCCTTTTTTAGGAAAAGGGTTAAAAATTGGATATGGTTGCTTTATGTAGATCTTTTGTATTTTGAACAAGACAGCTGGAAGTTTAAATCAGGAGACATGATTTTTAAAGAAGGTAAAGCTCTTAATTGGCTTGCTTATATTAACCTTAAGGACCATTTTGATCAAGATAAGAGGAATGTAGCCATAGAGGTCAAAGAAAATTCATTTTACTCAGCATTGTGCAAAGATGATGAACATGTAATTTAATAAGTATATAAATGGCTTTTAAAGTTAGAGCAGAAGATGAACTTGTAAAAGAGTATATGACAAGGTGGACCCAAAGTTTGGGGCATGCTGTCCATATGGATATATGGGGAAAATGTGATCCAAATACATAAAATTTACTTTGTGTAGTAATTTAAAAGAAAACCTGTATAAAATGATGTACAGAAAGTATTTAACATCTAACAACCTGTCATAAATGTCCCAAAATGTTTCAAATCAGTGTTGGAGATGTCAGGATAAAGAGGGCTAATTTTTCATATGTAGTTGCAGGAAGGCAAAAAGTTATTGTTCTAAAGTTATATGTTAATCCAAAATTTTTTAAAGGCAAATGTTGTAATGTCACCAGAAACATTGCATCAGATCTCCTTGAAACCGATTGCACCACATTCTCTAGGCCCTCCCTTACTTTTGTCCATCTGTCAAAGTGCATATGTAATAAAAATTTTTAACATTGTCTTCCTTTATTGCTTACCACTCCAGCTTATGGAGACAATGTACTCCAGAAATTTCTGCTGATGATATAATTGATGGTATGCATATAGAGTAATAGAATCAAAGAGCTGGAAGAGACAACAGGGACCATCCAGTCCAACCTGCTGCTATACAGGAACCTACATCAAAACACTCCCAAGAGATGGCCATCCAGCCTCTGTTTAAAAACCTCCAAAGGAGGAGACTCCCCCACACTCCAAGGCAGCATATTCCACTGCCAAACAGCTCTGACCATCAGAAAGTTCTTCCTTAGGTTTAAGTGGAATCTCTTTTCTTGCAGCTTGAATCCATTGCTCTTTGTCCTAGTCTCTGGAGTGGCAGAAAACAAGCCCACTCCCCCCATGACATGACATCCCTTCAAATATTTAAATATGGCTGTCATGTCCCCTCTTAATCTTCTCTTCTGCAGACTAAACATACCCATCCCCCTAAGCCGTTTCTCATAGGGCATGGCTTCCAGACCCTCCACCATTTTGGTCACCTTCCTCTGGATACACTCCAACTTGCCAATATCCTTCTTGAAATGAGGTCCCCAGAACTGCACACAGTATTTCAGATGAGGTCTAATCAAAGCAGAATAGAGCGGTACCATTACTTCCCTTGATCTAGACATCATACCCCTATTGATGCAACCAAGAATCTGATAGTAAAGTAGTATACTCTATTACAATAATTTATAAGTATTACATTTTTATTTATGTGTTGTCCTTTTGTAAAGGATTTCATATTAATATATTCATCTGTATTTATTTTTAATATAGTTCTTGAAGAAGGCCAATCAATTTAGTACAGGTTGAAATATGTTGGGTTTTTTTCCCAAAGAGTTAATTTGGACCATCTATAAGCATGTGGAAAACAGTTTCCTTTTCTGTTGTTGCTCCTCTAACAAGCCAGAATTGTGAACAAGGTTCATGCTTAGTCACTCATTCCTAGCTTTTGCAGGAGCAATAATCCAGCATCCCTTGCTTAGACATAACACTAAACTTTCAATTACTAGCTAATTTAGCTGTTCCCAGACTGTGTGTACAGCATGCTGTTCCTGAATGGCAAATCAGAATTCTTCATAGTTCTGGCTTAACTGATGTGTGCTGATACAGCCTCTGTCTTACCATGCCCTATTGTTTGAGCAGATTTTTTTTAAAGACAGAGGTTTTACACTAGCTGCATTTATGGAGGAAAAGGACTCCGGTCATCCATGTAACATGCCACTTAAAGTTCATTCCCTTGCAAGTAGATCCACGTATTAGGCTTGAACTGGCAGGTCAGGACACTTAGAAGATCTACTCATAAATAAGTACCACAATCTGTTGCTTTAAGAGGCAGATTTGCAGAGATCAATAATTCCCAAGACATAGCAAGGAATGCTTGGGAACCACGTTGGCCCTACAATTAGGCAGAGTGAAGCAGATTCTGGGACACACAGCAGCTTTTCCTCTGAGCCTCTTGGACATAGCCCTTTCTTTCAGTATAGCTCTATGTGTACTAAGTCTTGTCTTGTCTGCACTCTCATAAATTTGTTTTTCAAATTGTTGTGTCTGGGCCCAGCGGTGAGGGAAGTGACTACCTCTTTAACAAAAAATGTACTATCTGAGGAACAAAGGAAACAAAAACCATGGAAGTGAAACTTCTCCACCTGGACATGATGTGGATTGCACTCTTGCTCCAGAACTATATCCCAGCAGATGGAAGCAAAATACAGAAGTAGCTGAGATGGATGCATGCCATCATATATAAATAGCAAACTGATATGGAAGAGCTAGATGTGCATTTCCACAGATATCTCCCCAACAAAATATTAATATGTCCCCTGTTTTAAAAACAAGAATAAAGGGGAACAAGCCAAGAGCTGAACACTGAAGAAGTGGAGAATAAGCAGAAAAGATTAGAGCAGATTTTGCATTCCAAAAATTTGAAAAGCCAAATGATTCCTATACTTGTTTACAAAGAGAAGAAGGTGACTCTAGACAGGCTCCTGCATGGTAGTAGTTAGAAGCTCCACAAAAATAAGTAAATAGGAAGAGATTTTTCACATCTTACAGAGGAGGACAGTATTTAAATGATCAATTAACAATCTCTTAGGAACTGGATGAAATGTACCAAAGCATCATTCTAGAGCATCTTAAGTCAAGTTAATGATTCCAAGCTGTGTTGCCCCATCACTGTTTTTATTTCATGACTCTTTTTACCAAGAAAACAAGGTAACAGGCAAATTAAAGAAGATGTTCTGCACATAACTAATATTCAATACAGCCTTTCTATATTCAAGAAAGAGGAGAATTGCAGGGGGAGTAGGCACGTATTGATAGGATTTCATTTTGAGACTCACCTTTTTCTTCATTTTTACATTTTTGAAAATTGCATGGACTCTCCATGTTTTTGCAAACATCGCCCCAAAAGCAGTTGTGTAGCCTACTGTAAGTATCCATGTCCGAACCTGAAGCAAATAAAAGACACAGTTTAGGCAAGTGAGTTAGGCTAAGGCATGGAAAAAAACCTTCTTCAGAGCTTCAAAAAGTTACTTCTTGGACTACAATTTCCAGAATTTTGCAGCCATCAAAGCCAAAGACCAATGGCGGCTGTTTGATTCTGGCAGCTATGATTGAAAAAAAGGAATTTTCCCAATTTCTGTTGTGTCTCATGCATTTACATCAAACAAATTTATGTTTTTAAGCACCAGGCCCATAAATCCAAAATATGAGCAGTATCCCCAGATCTATTACAAGTTTTCACAAGTAGTAGAAGCTATCAAATCCAGCTATCTCAACACGACTTCAACTAAACAGTTAAAAACTCAAATGGGAAATAACGGATGTGCAAGTGTTTTTGTATAGAAAATTGGCTAGCAATTCAGTGAAGCACTTTGAATTCCATGAATATGAAAAGAACTAGAGGACAGAATTAAACTCTTAACTTCTATTTATTTCAGTAGGATTTGTAAATGAAAAGCCTTTAAGAAGATGAAATAAAATTTAGGTAAGGAAGGATCTTATACAAGAAGGTATGCACCTTGGACAATGAGGCAGAAAAGGAAGGACAAGCATCTAGAAGAATGAAAAATTGTCTGCTTTTCGTCCCAGCAGTTTTAAATGTGGGACAGAGTGTTCAGCTGGCAATGTTGATGATGCAGTTTAAAAGAATCCTGCATCATTAGCATTTATGCTGCAGTTTTTGTGCTCCATTTTTCACCAGGCACATTACCACAGGCAACCCTATTGTTCTAAGAAGAAAAACAAGGCATCAGATAAACATTAGCGATAAACATTAAGAGTTTAACATAAACATCATCTTAATTGGGTTAATAAAAGCAAATTCTTGAATCCTGAGAAGGGAGATGAATTTACAAAGCCCAGTACATAGACACAGATCTTTTCAGCTCAGATGTTGTATTTTTCACTGCAGCATTTGAACTCACATTATTTTTTTTTCCTCTTTCAGTTTGACCCAACTGTCTGTAATTACAGCATACAATCAAATAGTATATTCAATTCAAAAGTAGAGGTAGAAATACAGGCACTACTATCTTGACAGAAAGAGGCCAAATTTCATCTTTGTGTTTGAAATAATTGTAAGCAGTCTGGAAATCAATCCAGTACGAAAAAAGATTTTAAAAAATGAAGATGCTGGCAAGTCTAATGGCAGAGATAAGATTTTACCTCACAAACTTTCTATGGGCCTTAACACACCATACCTTAAAACTGTGTTGTTCTGTTTAAAACCCAGCACTGCCATTTCTGTGACAGTATCAGGTTCTGAACACTCTCTACTGCACCCTTTCGACTTCAGTGGATGAATAGTGTTATTCACAGTTCTTTCCTCTACGTTACAGTGTTATTGGATATTCCTGTTCTACGCCTTTCCCTCACCCCACACCTCATGACTGGTTAGGTGTTTTTTGTTTTTTTTAAATGCTGTACTAGCACAATAACACTGTAACATCATGACACTTTCCCTTTCAAGCAATGTCCCTTCAATGCAATGTTCCCGCACAGCAACGCTATTGCGTTTTTGTGCTATAATGTTTAAAAGTGCATTAAAAGAAATAAAAATTGAAATTCAAATAAAAAAAATTAAAAAATGGCCAAGCTATGTGATCCTCTGTAAAGTCAAAGGCTTTCGTGGCCAGAATCCATAGGTTGTTGTGGGTTTTCCGGGCTTTGAGGCCATGTTCTAGTTTCTCCTGATGGAAGTCGCGGCACTTCCATGCCACCAGATCCTCCGAAGATGCCAGCCACAGATGCAAGTGAAATGTCAGGAGAAAATACTAACAGAACGTGGCCTCAAAGCCCAGAAAACCCACAACAACCTGTGTGATCCTCTCTCCACCTTTTTTCTGTGTTCACTCCCTGGAGTACCAGAAGTGTTCTAGAGGTTACTGGGCAGAGATCACGATGGGAGTGGCTGAGGGAGGGACAATCTGGGAACACTCACACCATATTCACTACTGGATCAGCTATGGAAGGAAGTGCTATCAAGAAACCGTACTACCACAGCTAACAGGATTGTTATGGGAAAGGGGGTCATTAACAGATTATTTCACATCCACTACTGGATCATCTATGGAAAGAAGTGCTATCAAGGAACCACACTACCACAGCTAACAGGATTGTTATGGGAAAGGGAGTCATTAATGGATTATTTTCAGCATGGAGAAAAGGGCTGATTTCAAACAGACCGCAGTGTGACAGCTGCTTGTTAGCAACGATGTTATGTGATAGGGCTGAAGCAGCAATAACATGTTGCTTTAGTGGTATGACACCTTCTTGCAATAGGGCCCTATGTGTGTTTATTTTAATGCAGTTCCACTGTATTCCTAGGTGAGTGTACACAGAATAGCAAATGCTGTTCTATATGCACCTCTGCATCATGAGGACTAATTTTTAATTTCTTATTTTGTATACTGAATATGGAAACCAAGATTTCTAACTACAGAATTCCAATTCATTACAGATATATTTAAATTAAAAAAAAAAAGCAACCAAAGAACAGAGAAGAACATTAGCAGCATATTGGTTATTTCAAATCATTACAAAGAAATGGCAAGGAATCACTTGGTAAATTTCTTATTATGAGATCTACCAATAAGCCACAGGAGTGGACAAATGTAGCTTTTTAATACAAACAGAACTGGATTTCTTCATTTTGGGCTACTGGTTTGTTAAACATAATGAACTGCATGTAAATTAAGGTGAATTGAGACCTCTCTTATTGGTCAACTCCAAAGAGCTGATTTTGAAATCTTTTTGTACATTATTATATTTACCAAATATTTATCCAAGTTGCAGCTACCTAAACTTGTTGAAATACTAGATTTGGGGTTCTGCATATGGATTCATCCCTGTCATTCTTTGGCACATAAATGAAAAACCTTGTTGTTCACCTGAACATGTTGAAGCCTTCTTCTTATTTCATATTCATCCCATTTCATTTACCCAGGCAGCATAACCACTGGTGCAGTGGTGAGTTTTGAAGTGCATGATCTCACTAGGTGCAACACATAACCACCTTCTTACATAATGCTGCCTGTACTGATCATCCTCCTTCCATCCTACTCCCTTCCCTCACTTTACCTCATGCCCTTACAATGTTCCTCTCCCTTGCTTCTTGCATTCTGCCAAATGCACTGCTCACTCCTTTTCCTTGCTATTCCCTCCCTTGGTTCCCCTCACACCCTCTCAGTGCCTCTTTCTCTCTGTCTTGCTTCTTACAGAACAGCACCAGCACTACTCACCCTCTCATTCCTCTTCTCTCCCTTTCCTCTCCTCACATACCCACAATGCTATTCTTCCTTGCTTCGTCCACACTGCAATTTGGGTTGTTCACTCTTCCTTCCCTGCTACTCCCTCCCTTGCCTCAACTTGCACCCTTGCTGTGTGTCCCTCCCATGCTTCTTGCACTCACCCACTTGCACTGCTCATTCTCCCTTCCCTGCTGCTCACATTCTCCCTTGCTTCTTGCACTCCACTGTTTCCACCATCTCACCATTCACTTTCACCTCTCCAGTATCCAAAAGTTGGGGTGGAGTTGTTTCTCATAGAACAATTTCACAGAAGTGTGCCTCCATGTTTTGCCCCCATATCCCAGCTCCAAGAAGGGACAGAGACTTTTTTTTTTTTTAAAGGAAATTGAAAGCCTGGTCCAAACAGGCACTGAGTGCCATGCTTTGAAGTTGGGTAAAACCTGATCAAACTGAGGGTATGGAAACCCTACCTATAGCAAGATTTCCATAGAGACTCCAAAACTGTAGAAGGCTGAGTTGATCTAAAACAATTTCTAGCAGTTTTCATCTCTACCAGGTAAAGCTATTCCCAAATACTTTGCATTACAACAGGAATAGCTTATAACAATACATAATCGCTGGGAAAATCAGTTTCTTCTTCAGTTACGGTGGGGACTTGAAACTGAACTCAGAGACAACAGAAGAATCCAAGAGGCATGGTAGATGATGACACAGCTCCTGCTAATCATAATATCCCAGGGCTTTGACCCTGTCAGCCTTGGTTCCTCTTTATCTCTGGCTATAACTCTGCAGATCAATTCTCTTTTAATATTTAACATTTAACATTGCAAAGGGAGCGTTTTCTACTGCAGAATGTTCCTATTGTTAACAACAAATGTATTGACACTATATATTTATAACTGAAACCATTTCATCTGCTATGGCCTGCTCCTTCATAATCTGGGATTTGTAGTTCACTGAAATACAGAGGATTCACTGCCAGAGCATTCCAGCAGTAAAGTTAAAAGAAGTACACAAGAGCTCACTAGCAGAGAATTTTAAATACCCCACCAAACCACAAATCCTACGATTCCACAGGTTGAGGCCTATAGTTAAAATGCTGTCAAGTTTTTACAACTATACAATGCAGATATACTCAATGCAATATGACATAATCTATGAAATAATAAATCCTGTTGAATTTATTGTGGTTTATGTATGGGTAGGGCAATAAAGGACTTAATCCATAGTGTGTTGTACAAAACAAATATAAAGAACAAAGCAAACAGGTTTGCCATAAGGACTGCCACAATCCTAGCTATAAAGACTACTTCTGATAGAAAAAAGCCAAAATAGGATGAAATGTTTGAAATTGTAACAGACATTATTTCACAAAAGGATGTACATCAGAAGTAATTTAGTGTGGAGTAGTAGTGGTGGAATCCTCATTCTAGTGCCAAATTAAAGGTTAAGGTTAAGAAAGCTTAAATGTCAAAAAACCCCAAACCAACCAAAACAACAACAGCAGGAGAATGCAGACTGTCAGTTTCTGACTTCAGTAGCCAATATGCATATCAAATAGTAGACATTCCAAAACCCACTAATTGACCACATTTAAAATTCATAGCTGATTAAATAGAAATCAGTTTAAAAGTATAAGATTTCTAATTTCCCACCACCTCCCACCCATAGTTTTAAGTGTATTTACCACCTTTTAACATTTCCATTTCCCCCGATTGTTAGGTAGGTGTCTTTTTCTAAAATCTGTTGAGTTCTCAATTCCTTTTGCAATCTTACATCACACTGTATATTTAAGGCCACTGAAGGAATTAATTGCTGCATTTTGGCATTTGGATGCTTACAGTTTCTTTGACACTTACACTGCACTAACCTTTAAACTCTGCACATAATGGATTTATTTCATATATTTTTGAAAGACTCTAATGGCACATAGGTACACCGGTCATGGATTTCTCAGTGATATGTACCGGTACCAGCAAAGTAAGCTGTCACCAAATATTCTGAAAGTTCAGACACCTTCATATGTCTCATCCTTCCTATCTTGTTATTTATCTTTACTCCTCTACTCTCACCTTGACAACCTTCATTGCTTCTGATGATGTGGCATCTATGATGTGCTATGGCCCCTTTTTTAATGTATAATTAAACAAAAACAAAAACAAAACTCCTCAAGCACATCTACATTTATGTCAGTCTTTCCACTGATACAAACAAAGAGATGCTCTCAAACATTCATTTCCTGAGATAACGTCCTAGGTCTCATGGGTCTCAGAGAGATAAGCCATGCCGTCCTACTATTAAGTATTACTGTCCACTTTTGCTTCTATTAACACTATATCTAACATGCTATCTCAGAGTTTCCAACTGTGCTACTATCAGAACCATCACATTTTTAAAATTTGTCTCAGAAACGGACTATGAGTTCTGAGCAGTGCAATAGACAGATTCATATAAATGTTATGGTAGCTTTTGCATTTTCAAAGGAAAACCAGACACTGTTTCTTTGTCTTGCCATGCTTTGGAATACCCTAAGATCTTTTGTAATAGACACAATCTAATTAGTTTGCAAAGTATCTCCTGGAGCTCCCTCTTAAGATACCAAGAAACAACTCAGTGAAACTCAAAATATGTTTGCTGCTTTGTTACTTTTTCATGCTCATAACACAAGTATTGTGACTAACATTTCTAGCTGCCTGTCCTCTCTCTTTAGGATGGTCTACAATAGGGGTGTAAAGCGAAGCCTGTATGTGGTTCCCAATTTTTGAGGCTTGTAAGAGATTTCACTTTTAGTGGGAAGCATCTTTTGAAGTGATCTACTTCCTAAGGGCCTTTTTCTTGCCCCTCAGGGTGTTTTAGGACAAGTACAGGCTTTTGAAAACCAGGAAGTGAATCAGATTGACTCCAATTTATGGGAACTCTATCCCAGAGTTTTCTTGGAGGATTTATCCAGAGGAGACTTCTTCAGAGACTGAGAGGATTTGACTTGCCCAAAGTTAATCCAGTGGGTTTCTATGGCTGACCAGGGATGCAAACCCTGATCATCTAGAGTCCTAATCCAACAGTCAAATCACTACACTACTCTGGCTCATTTCTCTCTTGGTTTTAAAGAGATCTTTCTTTGGCCGAAAAAAATGCTGATGGAGCAAAAACATTGCCAAACTGCCCTGACATCTACTATAAGCAATGGGGGAGGCATTTTGAGTTTAAAATACAAGATAAAAATCTCATACCCTCCAATGGTTCTGATTTGGCAGGAACAGTCCCAATGAGCCCTTTGTCATCCCACTTTGTCCACTACTTTAACAAGCCCCACTTTCTCTCTCGTCTTCCCACTTTTGTCCTTTGTCCTCAGTTTACTTCAGTTTGCTGCAAACTGAGTTCAAAGCGCAAAAACAGTTTGCACTCAATTTATTCAGCAGGGGGAAAAGGAGAGGAGAGAGAAAAATTCCCAGTAGACTGAGGCAGATGCAAACTTCTGCAGCCTCTCCTAGTTTGTCTGTTCTTCCTCATTAATAATGTCTGCTGTTGCTTGGCCACATCTATGAAATGCTGGAGGATATGAAATTTGGGGTTGGGTAGGGATGTAAATCTTCAGTTGGTATGTATAAGAGTGGATAGTTACATTGGCTTTCTCCTTGCTATGGGGAAAAAAATTGAATATTCCTCCACAATGTTCTTGTTGTATTTGAACACCCCAATGTGTTTTAAAGGAATTATTCTGCAGAGAAAAACACTTTTATGTACAGCAAGCATGGAGTTTTGCACTCAAAAAGTGTTTTTATCTTCAGAATAATTTTTATACAACATTTCAGAAAATTCTAACATCAAGAGAATACTGCACTGAATTCTCACTGGTCTATTCTTCTTTCTGTCAGGACTTTCTGAGTGCCAGGAAACCCATTTTTCTACCTGCGAATGAATAACTGAAAATAATCTTTCAGCTCTAAGAGGGTGATGCAAGACTGGAAGAGGCCCTCTGGATTTCCATGGGATGACGGTCAGTGTGGCATCCCCAACTCCAGGAGTTGCCTATCCTTGAACTACAAAGTATTAGGAATACTGAATTATTTGATTGGCCTTAGCTGTACACTGTCTATTGCTACAGAACAAGTCTTCTTATTTATATGTAAAATATTCAGAGTACAAAATGAAGTACAGTGGTTACATTTAGTCCTGATTATGGCTTAGCATTAATAAGTGGCATTAGAAGCAGCGGAGGGGGGATAATGGGTCTTACACTTGGCCAAGAATATATTTTAGTCTTGTTGCAGCTATATTGAAGATTTTCACCAAAATACATCGGCCCACTTTACCAAAATCCACTGAGAGGACTAGGTGGACTAGGAGAACCAACATGGAGATATTTTTTTATCCCAAGCTTTATCTATAGATCAAGACTAAAAGCTGGGTGGGCTGCAGGTTCCCCACCACAGACCCACGAATGTCCTGAAACCAGGTCAGAAACCAGATTGGAAAGGGTCAGCAAGATACATGTGGAGAGACGGGATAGAAATAAAATTATTATTATTATTATTATTATTATTATTATTATTATTATTATTACAAGAAGGAAAGCCAAGAACTGCACTGCCAAATTTAGCTTCCTGTTCAATCATGAGCTCAACCGTCTTCCCCAATATGAGCGGATCTAAGAGTGGGTTGAAGTTAGTTACACTGTTGCAGCACAGACATGGTTCTTTGAGAAGAGACGTCCATCCTTTAAGAGCACATTGCAATTTAATTAGTATAAAGCTGATCTTTCAATCAAAATCAATACAGTTGCTTCACACTTCTTCAAATTAAACACACTTTTTCAGACATCAAAAGCCCAAACGGCTCCAGATAAAAGTGCAGAAAGCCAGAGTACAATACAGGGAACGACTTCTGTTAAAGCAAAATATAAAGAACAGGTCTCTGTTAAAGTGCTTCAGAGTTACTTACAGTACAAAGGGTCTCAAATGTTGTGTCAGAGACAAAAGATCCATCCAGGCCAAAAAGGAATATAGATGCATAAGACAGCATGCCTCCAAGAATAATGAGGTTGTTCATGTAAGGACTGGACATCTTTATCAACCTGTGGAAAGAAGACAGATATAATATATAGCAATTACAATAATAAAAATCAAAACTCCAAATGAGATAGCAGTTCTTTCACAAACCAGAGCATCAGTAGGGGAGATTTGCTGAAAGGGTATCAAAAAAGTACTTAGGAACTCAAGGCAAGTCACTAGGGCCATTTCCTCACTAGACTGTTATAGCGCTATTATTCCACTTTCAACACCTATGGAATCCTGGGGTTTATAGTTTAGGGAGGGGGTGGCCAACCCCTTCCTAAACTGCAAACCCCAGGATTCCATAGGATGTTGAAAGTGGAATAATAGCACTATAACAGTCTAGTGCGGAAATGGCCTAGATGTATAGGATACTACTGCATCCTGTACTATCCTTGCATGCTAAAGCCATATAAAACTAAAGGGCTACAATTAAATAAGTGAACTGGCAACAGCATGTGACGTCACTGCTAAAATTATAAAAGCTAGAACACTTTGAAGTACAACAGCAATTTAAACAAAAATGCCAACTTTTCTTCTACAGTGTCCAAAATGGTAGCTATGTTAATCTATTTTAGTGTTAAAAGATACACAAGAATCCAATAGTATCTTTAAGGCTGACAAGGAATATCTTCCTATATGAACCTGCTTGAGTTTTAAGATCTTTTTGGGAAGGTTTTATTTCCATCTCACCACCATCACAAGCCTGTCTGATGAGGACCCTGGCGAGACCATTCTCAGAGGCTATGGAATTCCCCTTCATAGGAAGCTGGGTTCTCCCCTTCTCTTCTCTCCTTTTGCCAGCAAGCAAGGATCTTTTAATTTAAATAGGCAATTAATAACTAATTTGTTGCAGGGAATTTTTTAAATGTGTATGCTGTTTTTTAAAATTTTACTGTTAAATTTTTAAATGATTTACACTTTTTAAAATTTAATGGTGTTTTAATATAATTTAACTGTGTTTTAACTTTAATAAAAAAAACAAAGAAGAAAAATAAGTTTTTAGTGTAAGCTTTCACAGACACCATCTATGCATCTGATAAAGTGAATCCACAAAAGCTAATGCTAGAAATTTCTTCTTCCCAATTAGTTTCAAAGAAGCTGCTGGTTTCCTTTATATCTTTTTTTCTACAGAAATGAGCTGGGCAGGGTTTTTCCAGGAATTTCACAAAAATGGCATCTCAACATAAAAATTCCTATTAAGTTCATACTGCTGTACGCATTTCTCTAAGCTGGGGTTGCAGGGGGACTGCTGCCTTCCAGAAGTTGTCAGATGCCCAACTCTCATCAGCCTCAGCCAGCAAAGCTGAAGGTCAGAGATGATGAAAGTTGTACCCCAATAGCATCTGGAAGGCCATAGGTTCTCCACCCCTTATCCAAGTAGATGAGCCCCTTCACAGCTGTCTGGTGGAAGAAAACTAGAAGAGTAACAACAGGACTGGGAAAATACCCTATTTGCTGGCGTATAAGACTCACTTTTCCCCCTGAAAAATACTGTTTGAAAATGGGGTGCATTTTATATGTCAGTGCATCTTATATGCCAGCAAATAGTAATTGCCCGCATATAAATGTGGTGTGTCTTATATGCTGGTGCATCTTATATGCCAGCAACTACAGTAATGCATGCACAGACATGCCCAGATAGGCATACCAGTGACCTGTAGCGATACATTTGTTGATTTTTTTTTTAAAAAAATACATTTAAAAAAAACTTAAGCAGCTGATAGCTCAAGATTTAAGTATGCATACTATGAGAAAAATGACTGAAATAAGAAAAGGATTGCTGGGCAAACAAAATAACACATACAAATACACACCAGAGACAGAGATACAAAATGAGGGTGTGCATCTCTTCAAGTTGCTTGTTGACTTAGGGTGACCCCATGAATTTCACAGGGTTTTCTTAGGCAAGGAATACTTAGAGTTAGTTTTTCCAGTGGCCTTCTCTGAAGAACACCCTACAGCATTTGGTATTTGTTGGAGTGTCCCATCCAAGCACCAACTAGGGCAGACCCTGCTTAGCTTCCAGGATCACACAGGATCTGGTGCCTTTAAGAGTTCAGGCTATCCCTGTATGTCCTATAAGTGGTGTCTGCCATTTCAGCACACTTATACATGCAAACAGCTTTGTAAGGAAACAAGTCTAAAACTGAACCATCTTATGCAGGATCAGAGAAGCAGCTTTCTGTGCAAATTGTAGAAATATGCAAATCTATGTGCTTGCTTTATAAATAAGTTTAGATGAGCATTATTATGGCTAAATGTCTTTGATCTCCTATACTGAAGCAACTCCTTACATTACACAGTGGTTTAATTAGCTGGGGATTATGCTAATAATACACAGTGGAAAACACTAATTTTGATCTAACAGAATAAAAGGATTTAATAAAACGTTCCAACACAAAGATATTATACGGTAACATCAATTAAGCAGAATGTTATTTAAAAAAAATATTAGGCATGATCCAGCCAAAGTTAAGCACCTTTAAGACAACGGTTTCAATAGGAGGGATTTAAGTATATGCCTAATTCTTTTGCTTGAAGTAACATGCAGTCTATTACCATGCATGTTTATTTGGAGATAAGTCCCTCTGAGCTGAGTAAGAGTAGATCCCCTCCCCACTTTCTTAAGTCTACAATCTTAGGGGTGATTAATTTTGACAGGATCGTGCCCATTGCCTTTTAGGTCATCACCATGTAGTCTCTTTAGTGCTAATCACACTAATTCAAGGGAAGGAGCAGGGAAGGCAAAACAGACACGCAAAAGAAGGATGGCAAAATTCAACCCTCGGACAAATTCCATGCTGTACTTGGTCTAATTTCAAGAGCATTCTGCAAGCAAGCAGTTCAGATTTTTGACAGTAATGATCTGGGTGGGGAGGAAGAGAAGGGTGGTGGTAGTACAGTCCATGTTACTTCCCATGGTATATCCAAAATCCACAAAACACGGATACCTTTATTGGGCCACCAAAATGCATGTATGTATATGTATGTATGTGTATATACACACACACACACACACACACAAACCCCCACACACACATCAAGCAAGCTTTCAAAGTAATTCAGGCAAAGATGTAAAAATCATACAGAAGAAGAAAAATGATGATGTTAGAGTCACAAACCTACATTTTGTCTCAACTGTTACTTTTGTTGTCAATTAAGATATCCCGGGAGGGATATCAATGCAGGTCAAGGTCACTCCCTTACTTGGTCATATGGAGACCAGGGACAAAGGGCAATAAAACACAGCCAATAACATTTCAAATCCATTAGTAGCAGCAAAGTAACTCCCATTATCTAACAGGTTACCCTCAACAGAGAAAAGTTTTGACCCCAATTTTAGACTTACTTCTGATTTCGGTTTTTGATGTTAAAGAACAAAAAAGCACTAGCCATGATCATTCCCAAGATAGTGAGTGCTGAAAGAATACTGTAGAGAGGAAGAGAGATCTTGCGAAGCTGAGGCTGGACAATTGTTCTGTCCTTTGGCGGTTCTATTCCTAAAGTGTCAGAAAGAAAAGAAAAGAAAGAAAAGAAAAGAAAAGAAAAGAAAAGAGAGTGAACCTTACATAAATACAGCTTTCTTGTGCGTAGTAAGTCAACAAATAAGGTTATAGCCACAACATTCTATATTTTTATTGTCAAAGTTTTTGTCTTTCATAGGCATAAGCTACAAGGAGCGATTCTTTACTGGACCAAGGTTGTGAGTACCTCAGGCCATTTCTGCACTAGACTGTTACAGCGCTATTATTCCACTTTCAACACCCTATGGAATCCTGGGGTTTGCAGTTTCGGGAGGTGTTGAAAGTGGAATAATGGCGCTCTAACAGTCTAGTACAGAAATGGTCTCAGTAATTTGAGTACTGCCTAGCTCACAGATGGGGAAAGTGTGGCCTGCAGGCTATTTGTCTCCGATAGCACCAATGTCTTCTGTTCAAATTTTTAGCTCATGTTTTGGTCCTTTCAGGCTATTTAAGTCCCAGAAGAGTTCTTAAAAAAAAAGAAAAGAATTAAACCAAGAGTTGAAACTGGGGAGGGTTGTATAGAAGAGGATATTTCAGCAGGTATTGCTTGTCAAGCAACCAGATAACACCTGCTGAAATTCCCTCTTCCACACAACCATTAAGGGTACAGGAGACTTCTCCAGTTTTCACTTTGGCAATCCTGATCTTAGCCTGCATTGACGGGCAGTCTCTCCCTGAAATCTGTTGTTTAAAAATGAGTTCATTGAAGCCATGTGGGTTTTATAAAACATTACAAATTATAGCAACACAGCTTCAGTTGTATGCTATTTACATATGTGAAAAGTTTATCTATGAGTACCTGGGGCTCTTTAACTTGGGATGCCAGTGACTAAACCTGGAAATGTATTCTACCTTTTTTGAATAGTGCAAGGACTTGTATACATTTCATTATTTATTCATTCAGAGATGGACAAGTGCCAAGGCTCTCAGCTATCCGCTTTGGTAAAAGCCACAACTTAAATACTTATTGTATTTATTCGAATAAATTTGTACACTGTATCACCTCATTTATTGAAGAATGGTGGAATGCCATTCTCTGACAATAGGACCATATTGTCAAATGCCAGATTTCAATACGAGATATGCTATTGTTGCTTCAACAGACACAACAATTCCTTCCCATTGCTGTGCTGCTATGGGCTGATGAAGTTGTGGACACTAAAACTCTAGATAGTATGCAGTTGTTGATGGCACGGGGAGACTGCTCACAGGGTTGATATCAGTCAGAACAAAAAGGCATTGTGCCTGTAGCTATTTCCTCAGACAGTTCGCAAAACAGTGAGTTCTACCTGCATGGAGAAAATCAGCAGTGTTGTTCAATAGCACTAACCCATCCCAGGCAGAGATGACAGGGTGCAGGAGGAGGAACAATGCATCCTTGCCGACTGCAGAAGCACAGCCTTAACCCTGCAGCCCTTTTCACGGTACACAATTATAGTCCTGTATTCTACTTCATCTGCTATGGCAACATCCCATGGAATCCTGGGGTTTGTAGTTTGGTCAAAGGCACTAGAAGAGATCTCTGGCTGAGACTTCTAAATACCTCTCCCTAATCTGCAAATCCCAAAACACTATGGGAGGGAACCATGGCAGTTAAACTGGAGTAATTGTGCTATCATTGTGTGAAAGTGCTTGACTGGTGTCCTCAAAATATTATCCAAAGGAAAGAGGGACTGTACTTAATTCACATTCTCCAGCCTCTGCTTATTTACTAGGGACAGCCTCCATTTCCTGATCCTTTCTAAGTCCTTGTCCAGTTTTCTTCCTATTTTCCTCCCTTGTGGGAAGGTTTCCGGGGTACCATTTAAATATCAAGTTAAATGGAAATGCAAAAATTACCATTCTGTGAGTTTCTGCCTCCTTCATACAGTGACATTTTTTGAATGAGCAGCAGAACTATATGAAAATAAATGCATAGAAACCAAGGTCCTTATCACATTACACTATGATAGCGCTATTATTCCACTTTAACTGCCCTGGCTATACCCTGTGGCATTCCAGGGTTTGTAGTTTGGTGAGGCACTGGAGCTCTCTGGCTGAGAGTTCTAAATGCCTCTCCCTAAACTGCAAATCCCATGATTCCATGTGATATTGTCATGGCAGTTATAATAGAATGATAACACTATACCAGTGTAGTGTGATATGGCCCTAAATGTGTGGTCTTAAGCATACTTGGTAGGAAGCCAACTCAGCTTTGAGTGAAAGAACTTAGGATTGCACTACAGCGTACCAGGTCTACCCAGAACCAAGAAGCAATACGTCACAAGAAAGTAACTTGTGTGTATGAGTGTATATGAGAGAGGGGGGCGGTATTTGTACCCACCTGATGACTGACGGAAATCAATTTCCTAGGTCCATTTGCTGAGAGTCAAGACAGGCTTTGGATTCCACAAGGGTAGTTGTTACTATGAGGATCCCCAGCTGGATCAATTGTCCATGTACTGGGTGTAAGCCTGATTGCCTACTTATCCCCAAGGTCTCTTAAGGAGACTCCTGCACTAGATCGCACAGACACACAGAACCATCCCCTGCAAACTAGATCTGTCCCCTTGTCAAAACCACCAAATTTGTAACAAAAATCAAATTTTTGTGATGCACTAAACAACATACTTCTTAGTGTCCAACCAGCCTTAACACAGAAATAAGGAGAGGAAGATGAGAAGGAGTACAGGGAATGTCTGCTCCCCTCCCACAAAGTAGGAAGCTGGGTTTTATGCATCTAGATTTGAGTGAAGCCTCCAAACTACCCTGGGATCTTTCACTCCCAACCAGATGGCCTTCTCACTATTTCCCAGAGTCTGCAAAAAATGCATGGGCTCCTGGGAATGGAACAGCTGATGCACCTGGGAAAATGGTGCCCCACTGCTGTTTGTTTCCACTACAGGAATGCAAATGGGCTCCCTAGTGAGATGGGGCAGTGTTTCTTGCTGGCAGGAAATTCCCATGCCTACTACATAGATGACATCTCAAAGTCTCAACCACATGTAGTACTTAGTAAAATGAGAAGGAAATGCCTGAAGGAATAAAGATTTTTAAAGGATTTTAAATTATATGGAACAGAAAGCATGGAAGAGCTGTAGAAAAACCCTGATTCCTGTCAAAAGGACAGGAAACTCACAAGATTACTTGTGCCTTCAGATCAGGAGTTGATGATGCTAGTCCAGATGGACAGACCATGCTCTGGCCCTCAGGGAGAGAGGAGAAATGGTGATGGGAAGAGGAAAAAAGAAGAAGGCCAAGAAGGAGACCTTTAAGGTGTTTGTGAGAGACATTCTGCCTCCAAAGGGCAACTGTTGCAAAGAAGGAAAACTCCACAGTAACATCTTTCAGCCCATTTTTCACTTTGTATTATAACACTGGAAAAAGTTGGGGTGGGTAGAACTTTGCTAGAAGTGAGAAGAGTGTAAGCCACAGGGCAGTGGGTTTTGTCCAGCAGCAGTGCTGAAACATCTCTATGTGTCTTATTACATGTGACCTAAAAATTATACAGAAAACTATACCATTCCTGTACTTTCTTTTGTATTTATGTCTTACCCTGGAATCTGATGGAGTTGTTGAAGATTTCCAGTGAATCAAGTATAGCATTAAATTCTCCCACCTTCACTTCTTTTTTGTCTGCAGAGAAACAAACAAATGGGATTATTTACGTCAGTTCACATGTTCCTCATTTCTAATAGCTACTATATTTACTTTCCTGACAGTGCCACTGTTGCCATCTTTATGGCCATCTTTATAGTTAAGGTAACACATGAAATGACTCAACTAAATTAAATGAGTTGTGGCTAGATTGTAAAGCATCTCCACTATTGAGTCCCCTCAGGGAGAAAAGCAGGAAAGCAGGATAAAGATGATTAACAATAACAATAATAAAAATAATGATAATACTGTACAGTTGGTACAGACCAAAATATTTTGGACCTCAATTTGTCTAAAATTACTGCAGTCATGACTACCATAACTCAGAACCTCTCATACACCAAGAATGGTAGTTTTGTATGATGGAGAGTCTCATTATTTCCTCCCCTATACACTTAATTATGAGACTCAAACATGGCCCACAACACCCAGCTTCTTTAGATGATTTTTTAAACATTTTTTCTTCCTTCAGGGCATAAGCAAAACCCCTGCCACTGGAACACAATACAGGTTTTAGCATAGTTGTCTTTCCGCAGCTAATGTAGTCATGCTTCTCCCGCAAAGGTAGGGATAAACACAGGAGCTCCTGTCTTTTACATTCCATGTGAATCCCTTCTTTTTCCATACAATGAGATGAATTACTTTAGATTTGCTTAATCTCTCAACTCCCAGCTTTTGATAAATCCTGGAAATTCAAAGGGTTATTTTTCAGGTAGCAGTGTTAAATTGTTAAATTTCTCACCCCAAATTTATATACTAATATATGCTCCATACTTAGGACTGCAAAAAAACGATCTTATTTTGAGAGTGGACCTGTCTCACTTCCTCACCGGCACATGACAATAAAGTCCTGCTTTTAGAGGCTGGGGGAGGCGATGTTGTTTCTACAAAGAATCTGTGTTTCAGCTGGGATTGTTCTGCAAGCAAGAGCAGATGGACAAGAAGAGAAAGCAACCATTCAAAGGGCACATAATAACATCTGCAAATATGCTGTCTATTTGCAGTGTTGTGAATTCTAACCCAGGATAATAAAACTGAGACTTAACCAATGTTATTAGTATCTTCAATCACTCTTTATGTATATGGGGTGTGTGTGTCTGTGTGAGTGAGTGAGAGAAATAACATATTAATAACACTACAAAGAGAGGAAAATTATGCAAGATAAAAATGGATAAAACAGCAACAGCACTTCCTACCTATCTGTCAGACAACTGATAAGCAGAACTAAAAGATATCAGCGAGACTTCTGTGGCCAGAAGAGTGAAGAATGATATGAAGTTTTTTAAGCATATCAAGACTAAAAAAGTTCTTTCTGTGTGCCACCAACTAAATAACAGTGTCAAAGCTGTCAGTCAGGACATGGTAGAAAGCGGCTGTTCTTACTGCAGTGGAGTACTGATTCTCCTTAGCATTAACTGAGGATTGGGGGAAACTTGCAACTCCATGCTGGAACTTCATACATCACATTAGTTTGTGTGTTGAACATGACAGATTTCATCCCTTCTAATGTGCACATTCCCTGCATTTTTGGAAGCTCTGCTGCTGAAGGTGAAGCTCTTCCTAGGGCCAGCCCTACTGTTAGGCAGAGTGAGACAACTACGTCAGGCAGCAGATGTTGGTGTCATGATAGAACAGCAACTAGTTTTTTACTCATTTTATTATGATTGTGTCTTTACTGGTAGGTATGGGGAGAGGTGCTTCTGAGATTTGGTGACTAATGTGCAGAAATAAATCAACTAGATTTATTGATTGGTTAATGATTTAATATTTATATCCCATTCAATATCATAGTATCTGAGGGCAGAATATCATAAATTAAATTTAGCCGATTTAAAACAGTAAATAATACAAACTAAAAGCAACTACAACCAAAATCAAGACAGCAAAACAACTTAGGAAAGTTTAAAACCATAACACGTGCAGATTTGGATGAAATCAATTAAGACCCAAAATCTTTCAATAAAAAGTCATGTTTTTACTTGGTGCCAAAATGATGCCATTATTGGTGGCGCCAATCAGGACTCTCACAGGAGGGCATTCCACAGCCATGATGCTACATCAGGGGAGGGCCTCTCCCACATCCTCTCATAGTGCTTTTCTGCCACTTGTAGGTCACAGAAGAGAGGCCCTTCAGTTGACATCAATATTTTGTCAGGCATACACAGGGAAAGAGACTTTCAAGTATTGAGATCCCAATCTGTTTAGGGCGTTGAATGTTATCAGCACCCAGAACTCAGACCAGGAGCATACTGGTAGCCAGTACAACTCCTTAAAAACCACTGTTGTGTAGTTTCTATGCAATGTTCCAGTAACAAATCTAATAGCTGCATTTTGTGATAGCTGCAGCTTCCAAGTCATCTTCAAGGATAGCCCCATGAAGAGCCTATTTTAATAGTCTAATCAGGAAATTATTGATGCATAGATTGCTGTGGCCAGATTATTCCTGCCAATGAATGGTGGTATCTGACCGACCAGCCAAACCTGGCCTTAAGCACTCTGAACAACCTGGGTCTCCACTGACACAAGATGGATCTTGGAATATTCCTGCTTCTTCAGTGGTGTGCAACCCCATCCAGGGCTGGTACCTTATCTAATTCCTGCACCTTGAGAACCAACAATCAACAAAGCCTCTATTTTATTAAAACCCAGCTTCAGTTTATTGGTCCTTCCACAGTCATTACAGCATCTAGGCATCTAGTCCAGAACTCACACAACTTCAGCTGATTCTGACAACAAAAAGTAGAGCTGAATGCCCTAAGTGTATTGATGGTGCCCAGCCCCAAACCTCTAATGTTCTCACCCACTGGCTTCATATAGATATTGAAAAGCACAGAGGATAGACTAGATCTGTGGCATGCCAGAGCTTAATAGACATGGACCTGAATTAGAACCCTCCAATTCCATTTCTAAAATGGCTCTGTAGATAGCACACTGTAGCACAGTGCCTCCTACTCTCAATCCACAGAGCTGATCCAGTAGGATAGCATAGTTAATAGTATCAAAAACTGCTGAGATATCTAAGAGGATCAATATGGTAGTACTCCTTATGTCTTTCACATGGAGTAAGTTGTCAGCCAAGCTCTACTTTCATTATTATGCACCTTGGGTGAGCAGCAAGCCATTGGGACAGCACTATAAAAGTGTGAGTGGGCAATAAAATGTCAAATGTGATTCAATGTAAATAAATGTAAAGTGTTGCAAATTGGAACAAATGAATAAACAAGCCCAAAGTTCACGCAAACATTGACAGAATCTGAGTTGCTAGTGAGTGACTCCGAAAATGAACTTGAGATGATTGTGGATTGTTCAATGAATATGTTAACTTTATTGCTGTTATAATACTTGCAGAAATTCAAGACATTTCATTGAAAAGGATTTATTTTTATTTTTTAACAGGACTATAAATTTGATGATACTGTGCGCAGAAGCAGTGAAAAGGTGAATTCCATAGTAAGGATCATTAAGAAAGGGTGCAAAACAAAGCTGTAGATATCATTGTACCCTTACACAAATCATTATATAGATCAATGGTGCGGCTATACTTAGAATACGTAAACTATATATTAAAAAGCTAGCAATGGTACAGAAAAATATATCAAATGATTGGAACAAGGCAACTCAACTGTGAAGGAACTGTGTATGATCTTTTGATGTCCAGTTTACTTAGGTAGTAACATTCTGACAATTTTCAAAGTTCAGCCAAAGAAATGGAAATTTTCAAATTTTTAGACTTCCAATCTGCAGTATTCCAACAGATAATACTTACTCAGGAATCCCCATGTATCTGACAAGAAAGAGAAAGCGACTAATCTATCTTGAAAAGAGCCAAGATCCAACCCACAGGTAATCTAGGAGTGTTCCTCCCCCCCCCAAAGCTGCTATTTTTACCCTGTATGTTGGGGGTCCCGGGAGGGGCAACCAAATAACCAAATAAAAGCACAAGATGGGGAAATTAAGCTCGAGCACTCTATTAAGCCAACGAGAGGCAGGGTAACTCTAGGATCTTTAACCCTATGTATACAGTGTCAGGTCAGAGAGCGGCTAGACAAGGTTTTAAAGTAACAAATAATATTTTATTGAAGACAAGAAACACGAAAGACAAGACATACACTAACTAACTGAGAAATAGAAATGGAGAGCTTTGGGGAATGGGTAGTACAACACCTGGGCTCGTAGTCCTGGAGAGAAGATGGGGTTGCTGGGATGGAAGCTCAGTGCGGCTCGCTGAGGGGAGTTCACTGGACAAACCAGCAGCAAGGTGGGATGGAAGTCCAAAGTGTTCCAAGGAAGTCCCGAAAGTTGGGACTTTTTATAGGGTGGAGTTTACCTACAGGCTATGCCATGTTTGGTGAGAACAAAGGTATTTTGGAGCTGGACAAAGGAGTTGGAAAAGGTCAAGTTTTGCATGATGAGCTTAGCGCTGGATGACAATAGTATGGCCACTGTGCTGATGGCCCAACATAAAGGAATGACTCTGCTCTTGGCCGTGTGGCTTTGTAAAGATACACGCCGAGCAAAGTCAGTTTGCAAGGAGGTTTTTCCCTAAAGCATCGGAGAGGCTTAAGTTGCCTGCCTGAATGAGGTTTTGGAATGTACAAACATTAACGGCCGCATCCAATACGTGCTTGTCCAGTGGACCTCTGCAAACACGTGGAGTAGGGTGGCAGAGAAAGGTCAAGCAAAGGCCAAATTATTTGATATCAAAAGGATATCTAGTGCTCTCACCAGACATATCATAACCATAGTAACACTATCACTTCAAAACTACTTCCCTGCCCTGTTTCTCTCTACTGGGGAGGTGATTGGGTGGAGGGGATAGAATATGCATGCAATCTCCAGTGATTGATCAGAGATAACATGGGTATTCCATCCTCAGCTGCTCATCCTTCCCAACAGATGGAGTGAGTGAGGTGGGAGGGAAGGAAGGCATTCAGCCAATACTTGCAAAGCCTGGCCAAGAAAGCATTACCACTTTTGCTTTCCTCCTTCTGGGAAGACAAAGTGAAGGTGAAATTGAGAGTTTTTATCTGGGTTTATATGTGCTGCTGCTGAGAGGGACTTGCTCCTACTCCCCATCTTCCCCCAGATTTCACCCAAATCAGCTGAAATGTTAGGTGGAAAAGCTCCACCCAATGCTTTGGCCAAGCAGCCAGATGATGTTGGAGAGAGGGTGTAGCCATGCCTTGGAGTCATCAGGTTTGCAGAGGGCTATGGCATGGGGAGTATGGGTCACCATTCCAGTATGGTTCCTTATGGCTGCTATATGTGATGAATTTCCCACAAAAACACAATGTTTCTTAGAACTAGAAGGTGGGGCACAACAATCTTGGACAGTGATCATTCTTGTTTGTAGTGTTACTGACCTGGGAATTAAAAGAGAGAATTAATAATCTGCAGGCCAAGAAGGTGGTCCTTTTGTGCTTGTTCAGCAACTGAATAGGCATTGACGGAAGAAAAGCATTTGTAGGATGATGGATATTATCATGGTATACTAGCTGAAAGTTAACTGTTTCAATATTCTGCAAAATAGCTACTTTTTTCCTCAGCAATATTTGTGTCAACCGTTAAACACATTTCATTGTTTTCTATCTATCTCTATAAGACTGGGGTTTGGACAGGTGAGAAATAACAGGGAAGAGTGATTGTAAATATTCTTCCTGCTCTAGTTGCCAGATATCTCATCTGTTAGGGAGATTACTTTCTGAATGATGCAAAAACATACCTTCTCCTTTTTGCCAATCTGTAACTAAGAAAGATGACATTTAGATGCCCATGAAAGGAACCAGAGAACACGCTACAGTTTTCAAATGAGACACAGAGCTGAGCTTATGGCTTCTACAAGCTCAGAGAAAGAGTTTTCGTGCAGAGCTGCCTCTCCCTGGGGATCTGATGTGGGCAAAGGATTCTACTCAAACTGTATATTTGCAAATAAAGAAAAATATTAGAAAATGCCACTAGCTTCCCAAGGCTTTCCTGCCAAAAAGAAAAAAGAAAAACAAAACACTGAACCCAAGAAAACGCTGCACCACCCCCAAAACTTCTCACTCATGAGAAGTGGTGTGAACATCAACCATATGTACATCTGTGCATCTTAAGTCTTTCAGTCAAGAATCAGCTGCCAGACAAGTTCATCCCCCCCACCCAACCACTGCAAAAGAGGTTCTTTAGTGAACAGCTCCATCACAGTGGAAGACAGAGTTTCCCCTCCTGCCATCTTCCTGCACACTGCAGTTTCTTCTGGCTATTGCAGTCATTCTCCATTCCAAAGTACAGCTGAGTTATGAATCTTGTTCTCATGGCTAAGCTGTTGAGTATTTCATAACAGGAGCCCCAAGAAACTAGACTGATGTACTTAGATCCAAGTAGCTTGGTTGTAAAATAACACACCAGCCAGAAACAACTACTCTCCTAGGTTTATTCTGGAACATAAATGCACAGCCTTTTACTCAAGGGCTCTCTAAAAACAGCAGTGATCTATCCTACATAGTCCTACAAGACAGTTAATGCAATACACACAGGTTTTTTAATTCTCACCTTTTAAAAATCCTACACTAAATAAGATCTACTACACAAAGATACAGAATTGCGTAGGATGAAAACCACACCACTGATGGGAGAACAAAGGCCCATTTTTAATCAGCTGACCTTCAGATCAATGGCATAAACCAGCCTATTTTGAAGCTTTAAAATAACCTCCATAAATAAAAATGGGAAGACACGCTGGAGACATAGAATTATAGAGTTGTCTTAATCAGATCACATCTCTGTTGTCTTTCCACAATTCAGTAGCTCTACATGATAGAGCTCTTTCATCTGTAAATAAAATTAGCTATTCCCACCCCCTCCAACAGCAACTTAGCCATTGTTGATTTCTCACCGGCATCAAAGATTAAATAAGTGCAGATGACGGATTTAGAAGAGAAGATTCTTGTGATCAAAAGGATTAGTTATGAGAGGGTGTTTGATGGATGAGCAGCAGCAGGCAGAAGTATTCTGCTGCAGAACTATTTCTGGCTCAAGCCAACTGGATTAAGGAATTTACAATATGCAAAAATCGGGAACAAACTGGCTCCTTTCCAGCACTTCTGTTAACAGGCGAGAGGGGAAATTTGGAGGTATCAGATCCCATGATCCCTCACACACTTGTCCCACTCTCAATATTCTACCTCTAGCAGGACTGTACAGTCTTTTGGCCTAAATCCAATTGCTAATCCCATGTACAGGAGATCAACTAAATCTACTGCTAAATAATAAGTCAAGATGTATATAAATCCTATCAATTCAATGGATCTACTTTAGTAGGGACTAGCGATTAGATTTAGGCTAAAAGTAGGAATCATGCTGCACTTCAAATATTGCTGAACTGCAGCTTCCACTGTTACCTGCCCTTGGCCACACAGCCTTAAGCCAGGACTGGAAGTTAAACTACACTGGAAGTCCCCAGCGCTGTTTTCTAATCCTTTTAGCTTCTAGTCCAGGGCTCATGCAGCCATTCACTGCTCCCTCAGCAGCCTTAGAAGCTGGCAGAATCCTGTCTGCTTTTCCCCACATCCCAGTCGATTCCTGGCTTCTATGATGGTGCACTGGCTGCTTCTGACAATAGTAGTTAGACAGTGACTGGGATGTGTGAACATCTGTTACGGCCATTTCCACACTAGACTGTTATAGTGCTATTATTCCTTTCAACATCCTATAGAGTTCTGGGATTTGTAGTTTACTGAGGCCAAAGAGCTCTCTGGCTGAGAATCCTAATGACCCCTCCCTAAACTGCAAACCCCAGAATTCCACAGGATGTTGAAAGTGGAATAATAGCACTATAACAGTCTAGCGCAGAAATGGCCCATGTGTGCACATGTATGTGCAGTTTCTAGGTGACACCAAATATGGCCCATCTGGATGAAAAAGCTGGAGACTCCAGCTTCTTTGACAGTGGCCTGGATCCAGAAATGGTTGGGAGTGGGGCTCCTAATAAAGACAATACCATCTAGTAGTGAGAGAGCTCTCCATTTAAGCCCAGTGAATTACATACAATTGTATAATTTTATATACTGCATATGTGATGTATACAAGTAATAAAAAAGAGATAACCCAATGAAATATGGAACATCTCTATTTCATTCAACTTGGAAACCTTTTCATTTCTATTTTAGTGAAACTATGAGCAAGGCTTTTAGCATACTGAAGTTAACATTTGTTAGGGATTCCCAGGGCTTGATGAGATCATCTCAGCGGCTAGATAACGCAGTCCCTCATGTAAAGTCATTAAAATTGACTTTACCTACCACAAGCCACACTACAAAAAAGATATGACTTGGGAAACAATATCATTTGGGTGAGGGCTATAGTTCAGTGGCTGAAAATGTTGGCTGAATAATAATAAAAAAAACCTTCTCTTACATTCAATTTTTGGCTTCTCCAAGTAGTAGATGTAGCTGTACTCAACTCCCATAACCCACATACTGGTTGGGTATAGTAGGGGTTGTAGTACAAAAGACCTGGAGGGTAGCCAATTCAGAAATTTGGCATAAAAACTTATGAGATGGAGCAGTGATTTGAACTGGCATTCCTACACCCCTAAAGCTTAGTGTATTTCTACAATCAATTTGCATTGTGCTGTGAAATGGGAGTAATGGATTTCTCAGTTCTGAGTATATGGAACATCCTGAGCTCATAGCATCTTTTGCTTTTCACACCCAGTTGGGACTGATTATATGCATAGTTCTCAGGATGGGTAAATACTAACATATAACTCACTAACCACACCAATAAAAAAAACATTGAAGTAAAACACCCCCAGACTTCTACTTGAAGCTTACATTAGTAGCACAGAGAAGTTTTTTTAAAAAAATAATTCAGCAAATGCTTACTGTTTGGAGCACTCTGCACCCAACAGTAAAGCTAATTGCCTAAAGCCACAAAGATTTAATTTTGATCATCATCCTATCCTGTCAGAAAATGCCAGGATGCTAGCTTGCAAGTATGATGTATTATATAATGTGAAGAAAGGATTCCTTGCCAAGCTGATTAAAATTTGAGAAGTAGAATTTTGTTCATTTCTCACTTTGATGGAAGCTCGTAACTAGCTGAATATTCTTAAGACTGAATAGAGTGCCTGTGCGTCCTACTTTAGAGGTAGCCATTCTCTGTTTGAAGGACAACACACTATGTGAACCTGTGCCACATTTTTGGGTAAGCAGACTTTAGGCTTACTGGAACTCCGGTATCTACCAACCAGAATCCAAATGCAAAGCAGTGGCTCAAGAAACAGGACAGAATTGCAAAAGAAGATACTTCTGGACACACACCTAGGACAGGAATGTGTCTGTAGCAGTGATGTACACTCGAGTTGATTGACTTGGACTCAAGTTAGACTTAAGTCACTTGAGTGACTCAACTCAGACTTTACTTGGCAAAAATTACACACTGACTTGACTTGAGACTTGCATATTTTTAGCGACTCACTTGCTGCACTTGGTTCAGTAACATAACAAATTCATTGAGAAACCTCACAACTTACTGGTCACATGACAATCCGTCTCAAACCCAAAGTGTGGACACATTTCTCAGAGGGAACAGCAAAAGGGTTAGGCAATGGGGTTGAGGTCTGCTCAGCAGCCAGTCCCTCCGAAATATAGGAGGAGCTTTCTAAAACTTTTCCTAAGAGCACAAGGCAAGACTCGTGCCCAGAGTGCAGGGCATGTATCTCACAGGGGAAGAGAAAATGTGTTAGGCAATGGACTTGAGAAGGTAAGATCCTTCCTTCTAAAGCTCTTGAAATTTTAGTAATGGAGAATAAGAAAGATCCTATTCCCCACTTCTGAAAAAGCCTCCAGCATTGCAAATGGGAAGTAAGAAGGATTCTATTCCCCACTTCCAAAGATACAGATGGCAAAATCACAAAACTTAGAGGGCCAATTCTACTTAAATCATTAAAACCAATTTTATTTTACTCTGTCCAGAAATTCTGGAATACAGGTTGGAGTATAAAGCTGGCTTCCAGGCTTGTGATTTGGCTCAAGACTTGACTTGAAAGTATCTTGCACAGACTTGAGACTTGAAGGCAGAGACTTGAGACTTGACTTGAGACTTGGAGTAAAAGACTTAAATACATCACTGGTCTGTAGCACCAGAACTGCCATTCACAAGTATATCTGTTCACACAAAGCTCTTTCTTCCTTCCTGTTCTCTTGATTTCAGCACCCTATTTTAGGAGTCAAATGCTGCTTTTAACTACTGTATCACTGTTGTTAAATGACAAGGAGTATGAAATCATTGCTGGTCTACTGCAAATCACCAGGATATCCAGCAGGGGATCCTTATTGACCTTCTGCCTGCCTCTGCCCTATCCAAACAGCTGTTCGGCCCAACTCCAGTTTACTGATAAAAAACTATAAAAAGAGACAAGGGAGACTTCAAGTTGACCATTGACATTTGGATGGCAGACTGAGTAGATGCACAGCTCACCCATTCAGTCTTCCTACTATAGTGAGATATATTGTATATCAATTATAATATTAATTAATTAACATCTACACACATAAATTAGCACATCAGTTCCCCTGCTCCCAGACTCAGAAACATACTGAGAAAGATTCAGTTTCTGATGGTTCATTAGGGATACAAATCTTCAACTAGTTGGCTTTCGTACACAAGGATAAATAATTTCCACATCGCTGTTTTCTTGCCACTGTGGGAGACTCGCAGCATGTGCTTCCAGAAAGATACATCTTTCATACATCATTTGTGCTTTTTGTGCAAAAAGCCTTTGTTTTGTACAAAGCTCTACATATATTTCTGGAAACCTTTTATTAATACAAAAATTGTGTTTTTTTGTCAAAAGCACATATTCAACTTTTTAGAAGCATAATTTAAAGCTACTTCAGATTCTTCATCTTCAGATTTAGAGGATGACTCTATTGCAGCTTCTTTTATCTCTCAGTCAACACCGTAAAGGCATCAGATCCTGTCTGATCCTGCAAATTAAGCAGGGCCACCCTGGTGAGTACTTGGATGGGAGACCACAAATGAATACCAGGTTATGTAGGCTATATTTCAATGAAAGGAACTGGCAAAACCTATTCATGAGGTCACCATATGTCAACAGGCAACTTGAAAACACATGCATACTCAATCTTCCAGCAGAGGTGGAGCCACTGGAAAACTAAGTTCTGGGAGCAGAACTTAGCCCTGAGTAGATGGCAGCCCTTTTCTGAGACATTTGTATAGAGGAAAAATAAATGAGCACATTGGGATTCTGATTGCTGCTCACAAGAACCCTCCCAAACTAAGCCTGCAGTCAGTGGTTTATCTCAACCTGTCCTGACTGTGACTTTACTAATCTTATTTTATCAATTTGAATCAATCTGGTTTATTTAGATTTGACCCTGTCGAGCACAGGCTGCATTTTTCTTCACAATCTCACCAACAATAAGGACAGAATATGCAAATGTTATGGAAATTCTGTGTTCATTCATCATATTTTTAGCTTATATATTTCCTCTCTTTTTGATGTGTATTGTATCTGGCCAATCTAGGGATGAATTATATAAAATGTTCTGTAACACATAATGGTCTGCGATATGGTGTTTGCTTTTCACTATATCATTTGTAGTCTATAATTCTAATTTGAAATTAGAAAATTATATAATTATATGTAAATTCTAACTATATACATAAAATATATATTTTTATATATATATTATATAATACATATAAATTATATGAAACAATTAACTATTTAACAATTAATTTAACAATTAGTTAACAATTAATTAGCAATTAACTAAATTTCCATACTGCGTTGACGTAACTCAACGGCATTATTTTCCACTCAGTTTCTTTCCAGCTTAAGTGAAATTCAATTAGCTAAAATTCAAAGGTCTATGGCATAGACAAGATTGGCCCTTTCCACACTAGAGGCCATTAGCATGTTATACTGTTATAGTAGCAGCATTGCCATTTGCATTGCCATTTGCACGATGCTGTCGGATCAGGGATGGTCTTTTCTGCACCCTTCACCCTTAAGCAGATGGGTAGCGGTATTGTTTCCGATGTTTCTTCTGCATAACAGCATTCTTGGCCACTCCCATGCCCAATCTTCACCCTGCCCCACTGCCCCTATTTGGGTGGTGTTTTGTTTTTTTGTTTTTGAAGCTCTACTAACATGGCAATGTTGTAACAGCATGGCATACCAGTACACTATTGCACTTTTGTCCTATATTGTTTAAAAGTGTCTTAAAAAGTTTTGACTCAAAGGACACTTTTAAAAGAAACAGGGAGAGGTGATAGAAAGTCACCACACCATGGGAGTCACTGAGGGAGGAACGAACTGGGCAAGACAACAGCCTGCCCACTGCTGAATCGGCCATAACAGGAAGCACTACCAAGAACTTTAACGGTACCCATACTATGACAGCTAAAAGGAGGCTCTTAATGGATTTTTTTCTGGAAATAGAATATGGCATTTTGGCAATGCCTGGGGACAGGATAGCAGATGGATACTTACAATGTCATGCAGAAGCACAGCTCCTGGACCCGTAAAAACCCACTGCTATAGCATTACAGTGAGGTTGTGTGGAAATGGTCATTGATTAGCTAGGGGATAATTCTGGATAGACTGACATGTGTCCTACCTTACAGAGGACAACTATTACATCTATGGCAGAGCAGGCAGTTACTCACAACACAGCTCCTACTCACAAGGTGAGAGTCAAAGAATGTCCAAACAGAAAGGCAGCTGAGAGCAAACAAATCCAAAGGAGCAAATCCAAACCATAGTCCAAACAGGCAGAGTTCCAAGACAACCAGATCCAAGAGCACAGTACAGGGTTTCAGGGCCAGAGAGACCAGTTACTGACCCTGGGAGGAAAGGCCAACTGGAGCCCTCTTTTATCTGTGGCTGCTGTCACCACAGGTGTTCCCTCATTAGGGCTTGCTTACTACTTAAACGGGGCGAGCGACACAAGCCCTTTCTTTCACAGTGTCTCTGCTGCAAGGTAGGTGTGTCAGCTATGTCTTCCTCTATTTGTTCCCTTGGCTCAGGCCCTTGTTGTTGTTGCGTATTATCTCCCTCTGGACCAGCTTCTGGGGACACTTTAGCCTCTAGGGAAGCCTCTGCCTCAGAGTCAGAATCCTCCTCCTCATTGCCACAGTCTCCAAGGCAGGGCATAGCAACAGCCCTCTGTTTGAATGTATTCCTACTTTGAATTGTTTAGTTCACATTTTGTTTCAAGGCACAGAACCCTAAAAGAGGGAACAGAGCCTTCAGATCTGCACTATTATAGAACCTGAGCAGCAGACTGAGCTTGTACACAGGTCATCTGGTCACCATCCTCCCCACTTAGGTAGAATGTATTGCATTTTTATTTTAATTACAGTGATTATTTCTAAACTTGCATCTATACTTTTATTTAGCATGTGCAATTTTCATGCAAAAATGTGTTCTCTTTTGTCCTTTGTTTTGGTGACACATTGAATGGACCATCCTTCTTCAAGAACAAGGGAAACTAGAGGAAGAGAACAGGTCTGAACACAAACCTGGGCAGCGTGCTGGCTGAGCCAACTGTGTATTTAGGTATTTTTAACTTTTGAACTCCATATTGTTTTAGATGTTTGGTTTTAATTTATACTGCAAGTCACTCTGAATTCCATTCAAGAGAAAAGTGGGATTTAAATTAAAAAATAAATGAACATCACAATTACTTTTTTAAAAACCATAACCTTGATTTCAGTGAAAGAGTACAACATAAGTATATATCTGCCTTTCTAAAACCAAGAGGATCTAAAAACAAGGCTGAACTTACCCTGAAGCAATTTGCCTTGGGCACCAGTTTCCTAAAGCAATCTGTTATCCTCCTTCCCCCAATCTCTATAAATGTATACTTCTATATGTATATGTGTGTGTATGTATTTAAATAACCAAGCACCAGTTGAGGGTTCATAGGACAGTGGGGTAATCATAATTTTTCATTTCAAGTGCAAGCACTTCTGAAGGCAGCAGTGCTAAAAAGGGCTTAGCTTTGGATCACAACCAGACATTGCATATTTATGTGCAGCACTGCTCCTCAAGCATCCTTCAGTTATTATTATTATTTTTTAGATTTTCTGCTAAAATAATTTGTTTGTACTCCTTTATTATTTATTGTATGCAGAATGCAAACAAGAGAAAGGATGATGTTCAAAATGTGTACACAAAGAGGCTCTTTATAATGTAACTCAAATCATAAACTTCATTAGACTTTTGAAGAGCTATGAACCTACAAGCCTCATTGGAGCAGCCCCCTTTATAGCTTGCAAAAAAGAGCTACCTCCATGAAGTAGTGCTTAATGACCATTTCGACATACACTTGGGTACTTCAGGATAGTATTGGTTCTCACTGATTAAAACTCGTAAGCTGGTTTTAAAACCTTGAGCACTCATTAAAACAAATGACTGGGCAGGATTCCCAAAGGCCTGACTCACTTCCGAATCCTGTTGACCCATTTTACTGTGATTATTTTTCTAAGCACCATTTGCGGCTGTTGATTAAACCTGATCTACCTGATAGAACACCTATGAATTCTAAATGGGAATGCTTGTTTCCCAAAGTCCCGTGACAGGGAAGGGACAAAATCATTGGTTTTGTTAGGAAGCTACAGAGTTCTTGTGACTCCAGCTGCCAGAAGAGTCTATCTTGACCATCTTTTCCAATGCCAGATGGCCAAAAGAAAGAAGCAAGGGCTGTTACCCATTTCTTGCTTCACAGAAAGACTATGCAGTGAGTGAAATGCAGATGGGAGCTGGGGTAGGGGAAATGAGATCAGAGGCCACTGAGGATTACCTTGCCCAGTGCCTCAACATTTTTCTTCACAAGCGTAGGCAAGTAAGTTGCTCTGCTTTGTTTCAAAAGTTAAATCAGGGTTTAATCATGGCTACCAACTTAGTTTTAAGAGGAAAGAGGCAAATTGATGGAGGATTAGACTAGCAATGGCTACTAGTCATGATGGTCATACACTACTTCAGGACCAAAGAGAGCATAATGAGGGCACTATACACACAACTAAAAAAGAGATGTACCTCTAAAGTAATCATGCTGCACTTATTTTGAAAGTATTGCTTTTTTCCAACCTAATTTGGTAGGACTCCTGGAACTGAATAAAGAACACATTTAGGGGAAAAAGTCCACTGGCCCCCAGCTGGGCATCTCAGATCTAAACATCTAGTAATAGACAATTATTTAATTTGTACATCATCCAAATATTGCCTCCATCAGCTTGAGCTCATGAACTGTCCTTTTATCACATTTCAATGAAAATGAAGATCTGACTCAATGGCTGAAAACTTTGATCCATGCCCTTTGATTTCAGTGGAGAAAATTTTAACACATACTTTAATTTCCCACTGGAAATCTAAGATTTAAAAGTGTGTATCTTTTACTGGGTCAGTGTCCCTTCATTGTTAGAATGTTCTTATTGTATTTTTCCTTGTTAACATGGTGCTAGATTAATCAACGCAGCAACTGCAGTTGTTTTGCACAAGTCTCTCCCTTTTTTTGTCTAAAGAGGTTCACAAGAGCCTTTGGGTTCTTAATGAAGATTCAATGCCAAGTGATTGTCAAGCTAGTATTTATGAAGACTTTCAATAGATGGAGACTTCTACAAATGCATCTTCTCAGGTGGCACTGCACTACTGAAAAAAACAACTCTCAGCTGGTCCTGAAGTGTTAATGAATTTGCTAGTTCCAGCTATTTCTACATGAGTTGCTCTCTGGTCAGATGCCTGAGAGGAAAAAAGAAGAGGAATTAAATTGATAGAGACAAGTCTTGCTTCGGTTTTGTAACTGCTGTAAATATGTTGACTGAACGAAAGCTATTGTAATTTAGTTACAAACCATTTGAGCCTTTGGAGTCTCTCACAATATGTCACTGACTATTAGCAGCCTTAACACCTGTCAGTGATATTCTGATAGGATGGGTTCTCCTCTGACCTGGAACCAGTCAAATAGACACTGCATGGTTTAATACTTTGTGGACTGAACACTAAAATCTTCTGGCTGACAAATCATCTATTAACATTAATCTTAAATACTACCCCTGCTCTGTTTTGCTGATGGGAAAATTTTTTTTCCCCCTTCCTGTTTCCATTCTTGTAAACATTCCAGTCTACAGCCCTGAATTTGGGGCATCAGCCCACCTTGAAGGTCAAGCCCATTTCTTTCTGCCTCCTAAATTTTCATGAATTTTATCACTAAGAACACAAGCAATTGAAATTCACAAGGAAGAATCAATACCCCATTCTCTGATAGCTATTCTGAAGAACAATGTTGAAGATGGGATATTTAGCACAGGCAAACCTCAGTTACAAAGCCTCTGACAAAGAAGCTTCCTTTTTACAAATCCTTTTTATACCCATCCAGCTTCCCCTTTTCCTCCTTGTCTTCTGTTGAGCTGAGAATTTTTTGGGGAGAGGTGTGAAGGAGGTCTGGAGAAACACAGACTTTTGGCATAAGCTTGCAGCAATGTGTCTGCAATAAACAATGCAATAAAGCCTGAACTGGGAAAGAACTGGATTCTGCTCTCAATCCTACTGTAGCTCCATGTGCCTGATTACAACAGATAAGGTAAACAGCAGCTGCCTCTTTACAGAGCATGTATGAACAGCAAACAGAGAGGAAGGAGGAAAGCAGATTGGCTGCCTGACCAGCTACCCCTACTATGTTAAAAACACTGGCCACCAAAGTGGAGGTTATAACAAAAGTGGAAGGTCATGAAAGAAAAAGTTATCCCTGGATACATTTTGGAAGAAGGTTTTAAGTGATCTCTAAAAGGTTCAAAATGTTTTTGTTTACCTATGCAGGACTTACTTGTTCTGGTTATTGCATTTCACACGTGCATATTGCTAATTTTGAACATAAAAGTTAGCTGAAACATGTTGAACTGTTCTTTTTTGAAGTCTAGGAGCCAATCTCTATTTCCATGTTATTTCTACCTCTGGTACCTTTTTGTTGTTGTTGTTGTTGTTAAAGAAGTGAAGTCCAGGAACACACCTACTTCATATACTTGTGCTAGTATTCCATGACAAGCAGACACAGGTTTTATAGTAATTGTGAACATGTGAAGGCTCACCCAGTTGCAGAATTTACAAATCTCTTCACACAAAAGTTTTCTTCAAATGATTTGAAGGATGAAGAAGTGATAGGACCCTGAAGGAGTGCGATAGGAAACTATCCAAAGAATGGGACCCATTTACCATGCATGCCTCAGTCAGTAGGAAAAGCTCATAGCTATGGAAAAATGTTTACATGTAGCCATGAGGTCAAATGGAAATTGTGACAGATCCCATTCTGCTCAGTCATACTGAAATTCGTAAGCTGGCCATCAGCTCTTAAAAATTCTAAAGCAAAAGCAGGAGCAAGTTAAACATTTACAAGAGGTTCTAGACAGATCCACACATTCTGCTGATAAGAATATTAGATTGAGCTTAAAAGAAAAACGTTTTGATATGTATAGCTTGGAATTAGTGCTTGGTCATTATTAGTTAATTTGTATTACTGTCATGGCTTTGGGTGGTTAATTGCTGTTCCTGTGTAATTCTATAAGGCGGCTATACAAGCTTTGTATAAAAACCTGTTCACTGGTCAGACTGCCATCCTGAAATCTCTCCAATATAATGTCCTTTTAAACAAAGAGTTGTTTCACTAAGCCCCTATTCATTGAACTCTAAAGATGAATAGCCTGCTATGAAAGACCTTAAAGTCCTATATATTATTGCATTCTATGATAGTAAAGAAAGACACGGTCATTCTCTTACGGTGGTCTTATGTCTATGACACAGACTTAGGCCTTTTCCATACCATACCTCAATAGCACATTCTTCTATTACAGCCTCAGCATTGCCATTCACACAATGGTAGCAGGTTAGAAACTCTCTCTTCCACACCCTTCAAACTTAAGCAGATCAGTAGTGTTACTGCCACCAGTGTTCCTTCCACACTCTTTCCTTCGCCGCTCCCTTTCCCTGCCTTCATCCCACCCCACTACCCCGACTGAACTTTTTTAGAAGGGGAAAGCCGTACTAGCACACCCATGTTGTAATCTCATGACATGCCAGTACACTATTGTATTTCTGTGCTATAACACTAAAAATGTATTTTAAAATTTTTAAAAATTAACTCAAAGGAGAAATTTAAAAAAAACACAGAGAGGTGGTAGATTTCAAACTTGCCATGCCATGGGAGTTGCTGAGGCAGGGACAACCTGGGCACGCCCACATGCCATCCACTCCTGGATCCACAAAAATGGGAAGCACTATCAAGTGCTATTATAGAACCACATTGAACTGGCTGATGGGATTGAAGAACTAAAGGAGGCTCTTAACAGATTTTTTCTGGAAATAGTATATGGTGGTTTTGCAACACTTAGGGACAGGATATCAGCTGGATAGTCATGACATTGTGCAACAGCACAATTCCTGGACTGGAAATAACCTGCTGCTGTTTCAGGATAGCAACATCATGCAGAAATGACCACAGACTTATGTCTATGGCCATTTCCACACCAGGGTGCCATCCCCGCATGTGGACATGGTCTGGGGCAGTCTGCGATGCATACTACTGCATGGCGCCATTGCAGTCCCACTTCTATCATGTCCCCAGCTGTCATGATTGTGCATTATACTATTATTGGAAAAAAATCAGTAATAGGGCCCTTTCATGCAATGATTGCATCAGCTGGGGCTGTGCAAAAAGGGGAGAAGTGCTATGAAGATGCTTCCTTCCTTAGTGCAGTACAGGAAGAGGTTGGCTGGACTGTGGAAGGAAGGTGTGTGTCCTGAGCGCTACCATCCGTTAGCAGCCAGCTGGTGCAGAGGGGAGTGTTCGGGAGATCCTCTCATCCTGGCAACAAAGGAACTGCTGGGATGATGGCGGGTCATTGTGGCATGCAGATAAGGTGCAGAAAGAAACTCTGACACAGAGACTTATGTCTGTTCCATAGACATAAAGCCACTATACCTATCCAAGCTATACAACACCATTATATATGCCACAGGTTAGAAAGATGGCTTATTTATCACAGACAAGATGGCAAGATTGATTAATTGATTGATTGTTAAAATATTTCTATATTGCTTCCAAGTCCACAAAGACTCCTGAAGCACTGAACAAATAAAAACAATTAAAACAGTAGAAAGATTAAATATATTAAAATACATTAAAATACTCTTTGAAAACTTTACTTTTACTGAAAGAAAAAAGAATAAGTGGTAGTGTATCAACTAAAGGAAAGATAGAAGCATCTATATGTTGGCAAGGGATGCTGACAGAGTTTACCCAATCCAGACTGTGAAGTGACTTCAAGGGCTTGTTAAAACCAGCCAGCCTTCTGATTCTTAATAATAAATATTTTTCTAGCAACTTAACTTATATTGTAAGCCACTTTGGAAAAGCGATGGAATATACATAACTTTGGGGGAAAGGTGGGATATATACATAACATCTGGATTTTATTTTCTGTGCCTGTATATGAAATAGTTCAGAATGCAGTTAAACATTTGTGTAATGCAAAGTATGGTATATGTGCTTTATGTATATGTTTGAAAGGAGCAACTACTAATCATGCTGATTTTAGGTATGAGACACCAGCCAGGCAGGGAGTGGGGCAGCAAAGACCAGATGAATCCTCCAGTCATAACAGTGTCTGCAGCTCCTTGAATGGTGCTGACATGCAATGTAGCAGAAGTAAGAACTGTCCGGTACAGTGCTGACTCCTGCAGGATAGCTAGAGGAGGTAGGATGCGGATTTGTTCAGACCGACAACATGCATTTAGAGAAGGCTAGAGTTTTGCCTAGTGCAAAGAGCCTAAAGCCAAGTCCATGGATAAATTTGGTTTGACATCCCATTTAAAGCATGGCTCTATTCCAGCTGGAGGTTTCTGCTGAGTAAACCCCAACACAGAGCTCCCTCTGTTAAGACAGAGAACTGAGGAACATTTAGGCTTGAAGGGAGTTCCCAACTATAATTACTTTCCCCATTATCCATTTGTACAAACTGAAATCTTTTCCAAAACTTTTGGAAACAACAAATTTCTATAGATGGATATGCAACTGAAAAAAATATTGCCAGTTGACTGTCATGGTATCTAAAAACATGCTGCAGATGCCAAGTTCTCCACCTTTCCCCATTTCAGCCTGTAACACATTAGATACTAGAGATGCTAAAGAGCCAATGAAACCAAGGTCAAACAGGACATACAACTCAAGGTGTCTGCTAATGTTTCACAAAATTGGGACTCATGCAGAGTTTGGAAAAGTTAACTCATTTAAATTATACTTCCCAGAACCCTCTAAGCTCTATGGAAAGTATTCTCATCTCCCACATCTTCGACACTAGCAGGGAGATTCTGGGAGTTATAGTCCAAAAAAGTAACTTTTCTGAGCTATGCCAGGAGCTATATCTACTTGGCGATTACATCTCTGAATTATTAATTAGAAACACAAATCCATCATCTTCAACCTGTTATACTGCACAAAAGATTGGTGCATTTATTGGCCTCATACATGAAAATGGTATTTATCCACTAGGTGAGGCTCTTTTCAACTAGATTTGACCACCAAAAGAAGTTGGACATAAGTATATGCCATGCATATAACAACTTAATCTCTTTCTCTGTGGTTCATGAGGCCATACAAATGACAAAAAGATCATAAAACTTATTTACATACTTACTAATTCAGTGTTATTTTACAGCTTTTTGTACTAGGCAACCAATATGACCAACTATAACAATAATAATATACAAATACCATGGGAAAATAAAAGCAACAAAACAAAACCCCACCAAAATTAACATTGACAGTATATAGAAGCAAGAACAGATAAAAAAGGAAAACAATAAGGCAAGTTACATCTGTAACTCAAGAAAGGAGACCAGCTGATACTGATGTGGATACCAACCACCCAGGTAAAAGTAAGTTATTGCACCTTTGAATGGTAGGTAACTTAAAGTTACCCAGGTCTCGTGCTAAGCTGGAAGAGGACTATTCCTTTATGGCAAAGGCAAGCCTGACAAGGCACTCCTGTTGCAATGTGCAGTGCTGGAGGTGGGGTGGGGTAAAGGTTTCTGTATCACTTTCCTACCAGAACTGCCACCTGTTCCAGATCTGCAGTCAACATTAACAAAGTATACAAGGGTTAATGCATTTAGATTTTCATTAATAAGCTTTTTTTTTAAAAATGAATTCAATTACATTCACATTAGAAATATGGGGAAATACTATAGTTCTCCCTCCACATTTGCAAGGGTTCAGGGCACAGAACCCTTGCGAAAGTAGAAAATTGCAAATGACTCCCCCTCTCATTCCCTGCTGGGGCTCCCCCTTTCCCTTTCCCATACAAAACAGAAGGGAGTGGGGTGGGGGGAACAAGGTTCTCAAGAGCCTTCCTTTCCTTTTCTGGAGTTCCCCCTCCCCCTTCCATGGATTTGGCCCCAGCACAAAGAAAATGGGTGGGAAGGGATGGAGGGGGAAACTCCGGAGGAGGAAAGGAGGGCTCTTTCGAGCCTTCCCCCGACCCCATTCCCTTCTGTTTCACCTCAGCATTAGTTCTCCACACTGGGGCAAAATGCATGGGAAGGAGAGGAGGAGAATGGGGTGGTGGTGGAAGCATGCACGCTCAAAAATAATAAAATTTGTGAATGTCAAACCTGAGAATGTGAAGGGAGGACTGTACATCCTACTCCTGAAAACATATTGTTAATGTAAGATTGCTTGCTTACAATAAAAACTTTCCTGTAAAGACTTCTTCTTTCCACACTCTCTTCATATGCCTTTGCTTGGTGTGTGCATGCATACACATATAGGATTCTCATCTCCCACAAGAGGAGAAGGGGAAGTCTCTGCAGAGGTAGAAATGGAAACCTGCAAGTTATACTCCCCTCTAAGTTACCAAGTCACGTGGGGGGGGGGTAAATGAGTGCTGGTGGCAGCTAAATAGTCTTTGGGCAACCCTCTCCTACTCAAGAGCAGAAGATGAGGGGAAAGTTCCAAACCAAGACAGGATTAGCAGCATCTCTGAGCACACACTCTCCTGTACACCAAGGGACTTCTCTACTTCAAAAGCCACACAAGGCAGCAACACACAAACAACTCTGCCTGACCGCATCTTTTCCCCATTCCCTCCAAATGCTAAGCACGGGGGAGAGAGATGCTCTCCCACCTCCTCCTCAAGTCTCTTCCTCCACCACCACAACCCTGTTAGCAGAGGACCAAGCCCAGCTGGTCCTATTCCTATTATATCTCTTGTTAGTTGCCATTTAGATTTAAGTTAAAAGCCTGTACTTACAGCCTTACCAGAATGAAATGGAACAATGACACTGGTGATTTTGTTCATCCCACCCACCCTCATCCTGTTTTGAACTCGGGAGAGACGAAAGAGATGCATAGATTTTTGAAAACCCCATTTCATCCATCCCACCAAAAACCCTTCTCTTGCTTTGCTTTTCTCTCTCCCTTATTATCTTATTATCTCACCTCATTAGTATACTGATACCCACATGGATCCCAGCAAAAATTCCAGTGATGAAACATTCAAATTTCAGTTTTGGGGGACCAATGAGGAATATGTAAGAGGAAAGAGGAACATCTAGAAGCAAGGGAGAACAGCCCTCTCCAACCTGATCTTAATATTTATTCTTTTGAAATAATTAAACATTGGAATTAAATAAACAAAGATTCCTATATCCATTTGCATTTATTAATCAACAAGACAGGAAATATAAAATTGGCTCCTCAGCATAGTCTCTCCCTTAATTAATAACTCAGTCTAAATGCTGGAATTAAATTAATGGTGAAAGTTCAACTTAAGCCACTCAACTAAGTTAAAATAAATTTAACTATGTTATCTCCTTTTGACAGAAAATTTCTAACTGAATTTCTAGCTTAACTGATTTTAACTAGTTTGTTCCTGTGTCTGGCTGCAGCTCTGACATCCTAGACACAACCATACCCACTTACTATTGTGGTAGCAGCTTCAAGACTCTACAGATTTATCAATTACCTCATCTGGAAGGTCACATTTGCTCTGTCACCATGAGTTCCTAATTCATACTTCACAGCAGTTGCTCTCATGCAATTAGCCCTTAATACTGCAGCAAGATCAACAGGATTGAGCTAGTATATGTGCTAAATCAACAGGATTCGTACATACGCAATTAAACGAAGACAGTATGTCTTTTTATTCTAAGCTGCAAACACTGATAAAACAAAGGATTTGTATTCAGATAGGATTAGCCCCACTAAAGGGAAAATTTAAGATAATCGTGGTTGTGGCTTGGAGTGTTAACTTTAGAAAGGCACATATATTAGGATGAACTTTTTTCCCCCTCAATATTTGAGCCGGGGAACTGTGGAATGGACAGCTGCCAATGTCTTCATTCTTACAGCCAGACCTCATGCTATTTGTTAGTACTAGACAATGTTTGCCTGCTGTCACATCACACTGTCACAACCTTGCTTCAAATGTCACATTAGCAAACTCAGACAAGAAGTGCTTTGTATTAGAACATTTTTTATGCTGACCTTTTGAATGGCCCAAATGACAGGAAAAGATTCTCCCCCCACAGCTGTGCACAGGGAGTCCATACTTTTACAATGAAAAGCAGCACAGGTCTCAATGCTGAAGGATTGCTGAAATGCTACACAAAATTTACATAAAATCACATAAACATACACTGGAAACAAAAACTTAAGGGCCTTTTCGCACTACACTGTTATAGTGTTTTCAACACCCTATGGGATCCTAGGATTTGCAGTTTAGGGAGGGGCCTTTAGAATTATCAGCCAGAGAGCTCTTTGGCCTCAGTAAACTACAAACCCCAGAATTCCACAGGATGTTGAAAGTAGAATAATAGCACTGTAACAGTGTAGTGAGGAAACGGTCCTAAGCAAATTAGGCTGCTATCCAACACTTATTTAATTGAGATCAAGCCCCATGGAGATCAGTGGTGCTTATTTCTGAACAGAGATACATGGGGTTAAAGTTAATGGTTTCAGAATTGGGGCACAGTGTTTCAAGGCAGACCCCTAATGGAAAACTAGACTTTTAATTTTTATTTTTAAATTATCTGTCTCCTACACATTGAAGAGTTTCAATGAAAGCACAGGGGAGTCAGAAAAACTTAATCCCACTCAATACCTTGAATTCACAAGAACAGGTTCAGACATTTCAGCAGCAAGTTCATTGGGCAAGCAATCTACACACTCATATTGTTTGCTAAGTGCACTTGTGCAAGTTCTCACAGCAGATTTCTTGAGTAGGGTATTCTGTGCTGGCAGAAATCCCCACTCACAGAAGGTGCCACTGTGATTTCCATGATTAATCTATGCTGCAGAGGCCATTATTTCCACAAATAAGACAGCAGGCAGAACCTTACTGCACCAAATCTCATTCTGCTACAAACTAATTATCTGGAAATCCACTGAACAATTCGGTAAGCTGTTCCATAATTTTTATCTTTGCATTCATATTAGCATATTTATTCACTTGTACCTATTTTATCAAAACAACTTGATTGGACTTGTTATATATGTAAATGCATGAACAGTCCATCTGTGATGGCACTTTCAGTCCTTGGTGTTGAACATTCAGCTATGTAATGAATTGAGAAGCACTGGTATTCTCTATAACATATGTACCATGACTCTTTTTTTCAAATTTTGTACTTGTCTTTTCCATTACTTATGCTCATTTCTTTGGAAGTTAACCAGAGATTCTGCAATGAATGATAAATAATGCTAGAAAAACTTCCTTAAAGATAGTTTGTGCTGCATTCTGCCTCTACTGATATCCTCCACTAAGCACTTGGAACTAGACACTGCTGGGGTGCGTTTATTATATTTGTTACCTTTATATGTTATCTTTCCTCCAATGAGCTCAAAGTAGAACATACATAGATTAGCTCCTCCACATTTTATCCTCACAGCAAATATGAAGTCAGAGAGAGAGGAGAGGAGAGGAGAGGAGAGGAGAGAGACTGGCTGACAACTAAGTTTAATGTCTCAGTGGAAACTACAGATACTAGTTCAACACTCTAATCCAGTGTTTCCCAAAGGCTGGTCTTACAAGTGTTTTGAACTTCAGATCCCGGAAGCCCCAGTCAGTTTGGCTAACAGTCAGGAATTCAGGGAACTTAAGTCCAAAACATCTGGAAACTCAAAGGTTGGGAAGGACTTCTCTAGCACTATACCATTCCACACACAGTGAAACAGAAATTTTGCAGGTCTAGGCAGTGCAGTCATGTGAACTCTGTCTTCTTCTTATAGTAAAGCATCAGAATCCTATGCTAAACACAGGGTGTTTCATGACAGAACTAGGGAGGAGGTTGTCAGTACCTAATGTAACACAGAAGTTCCCACAAGACAAGCAATTTGAAAGCCACTGACCAAAAACCAAAAATGAAATCCTGACAAAGTTAAGCATGTTGAAGCCTCAATGGAATCAATGGACAATAGTGAAATGATGGTTTAACCCCCATACTTCTGGCAGAATTTTGAAAGGGAAAAATTAAAGTGAGCTTCAGTATATTACTCACAATCAGGTACAGATCTATGTACACTTAATTCAATTTATTTCAAGTGGCTTGAGCACTTCCACCTTTCTACTAGATTAGGGTCAATATGTAATGGTAGAAGAACACAGTAAAAATGAGCAGATTTTACCCTTCCTTTATGGCTTTTTAAAAAAGTAGTCTATTTCAGGCATTTATTTTGTAAAATAAATAAGCGAGGAAAAAGAGAAAATGGGTAATAAGAGTGAGATAGATCGTGTCTGGACAAATCACATGAAGTCAAATTAAGTCCCTTCAAATCGTCTCTATAGAACAACTCACACCTTTCTCTTTACCTCCAAAATACTCCTAGGAGCTACTCAAGAAACTTGGAAAACAGCAATTAAGATCTTTTCACTCATACATGTATTGCTGTGTTCATGACTACAGTATCAAGAACGGCTTGCATGTGTGAGCTGGGCATTACAGACCAAATGCCAAACTTCCATGTCACCTTCATCACAATGTTTTCAAGGAGAAATAATTCACAGGTTAACCTGGCAGTCATATGCAGAGAAGGCAATCAATGTTCCAGCAGGTGTGAAGCAGTCCTAATCATTTTTCATGAAATGCAACTGTGTTCAAATTTCTCAAGACAGAATCTTCTCAAGACTCTACAAAATCTTTTGGGTTTTAACTATTACTAATTAAAGCCCATTCACAACAGATTCATACATCCTATCAATTTGGCTGGAGGCCCAGAAGAAAAACTGGCTTAAAAAAGAAAGTTGTTAATAGTGTAACATAAAGGAGCAATGACTTTTTTTAAAAGAGATGTTTTAACATGATGGATAGAACTATCAGAGATGCTTATGGAGCCACACAGAAATGGCCACAGAAAATTTCATTGAGAATGTAAAGGCTTCACAATCTGCTGCCACTACGTAAAATGTAACTGTAACAGCCATTTCTTCAGAGCAAAGCAGCATTAGAAAGAGACAAGCTACAGCAGAGATTCCAGTCATCTAGCCCTTAAACTTTTCTCCTCCAACAGTTCATACTGATGTTTGTTCTTCTGACATTCCAGCAAAGAAAACTCTTACAGTTTCATTACAAAGAATACCATGGCATTGGTTCTAACCAGTGCATTTGCAGAGGGAATGGCAAGCAATAAGAACTTAGACAATGGTGTAACCGAAGCTACACCCACAAAACAGTTCGAATCAGATCAATTTGCTCTATATAACAATTAATGCCCTTTCTCCTGACCTACAAAATACCTTTAGGAGCTACTCAAGAAAATAAAAGTTGTTTTCTTGTTTCATGAAGTCGCTTCTAGTTGTTGTTGTTTTTAAAAAGGTTCGGATGGGATATAAACAGGTGAGAAAGCCCCTTCCCAACGTCTGAAAATACGGCGAAATGGCCAATGATAAATCTAAAAACTCAGAGGGAAAAACAATGCATAATTTGGGGGGTGGGAGTGAAACTGTGACAGTGATATGATCCATTCAGTTAGGATCCTGGGGAGCTCAGGTGAGTCCCTTCATATTTGCCTACATCTGTCTTAGAGGTCTTTTTTTTTTTTGGGACTGGTTATATATAAAAATCACTTCTTTTTGTTTATTTATTTATCTCTCCATGTTGTTGTAAGCTTAACTGAACACCTGTTGGAGAAGTGTCACATCAATCAATAAATGCATTTTTAAAATAATTAACTGTAAGTAACTTATCACTTCCTTTAATCTGTCAAAAAGGGTCCTAATACTGACGTTTCTACAATATGCAAATTTAACCCAATAAATTAATTAATTATAATTTGAAAAACAGAATATGAAAGTTGCATTCCTACTTCATCTGATCTGGAATTAAGTTGTACTGAACTCAGTAAAATTCACATCTGAATAGATACATGTAGGATTTTGCTTTAAGGTCAACTTCCAACTTTAATCAGTTGAGAGTTTGTAGTGAGTGTGGCTTCTGTCACTAGGCAGATTGCTTTTAGAGACCTTGGTAGCATCATTGCCAAATCTTAATAGCTCTTCAGAAGCACAGAAAGGGTTGTTTAGTATCTAGTAAGTTCTGCTAGATTGTTCTGCTTTAGCTTGAAAGTTCAAAGCTGGTAACAGATGGAAGGTTGGGAATGGACAGGAAGTAACATTTCATGTTAGCATTCCCCTTGCACAACTCTTCCAGATAATGTTGTTAACTATCATCAATTTGACTTTGACTCATATTAGCCCTATGAAGGAGAATCTTCCAAGTCACCCTATCACCAACAGCCCTGCTCAGGTCCCATAGACCCAGGACTGTGGCTTTCTTCATTGGACTTAAGTCTATCCATCTGTTAGGCAGTCTTCCTCTTTTCTTACTGCCTTCTGCCTTTCCAAGTATTATTGTCTCTTCTAGTGAGTTAGACTGAGACAGGCCCTTATTTCTCCTCAGATCAGATTGGCAGTTCCACTCTAATAAGGTGGCCTGTCTACATCACTTAGTCCTGATTCCACCCGTTTATCATGACCTTTGTGTAACAGGTTTATGGTCTAAAAACCTTTCGGCACTACACTGTTATATTGCTACTGTTCCACTTTCAACATTCTGTGGAATCCCGGGGTTTGCAGTTTAGGGAGAGGCGTTTAGAATTATCAGCCAGAGAGCTCTTTGGACTCAGTAAACTACAAACCCCAGAATTCCACAGGATGTTGAAAGTGGAATAATAGTACTATAACAGTGTAGGGCAGAAAGGCCGTAAGTGTTCACTCAGAACTAAACAGTTCATTTAAGGTAACGTGTTCTCTTTATTATCTATGACTTTAGATAACTCAGGCTTTCTTAGTAGTTATAAAACAAACTTAACATTTATTACAGGAACACTGGAAATAAAGTACTTGTTAGCATTCATGTATAGTACAGTGTTGATACATTATATGGTTCAAATTTCTGACAGACTCTGACAATAACTCCCAGCCTTAGGCGCCAGTTCTCTGTCTTTTTCTGAGCTGCTTAAACTCAGCTCAGCTACTCTCTCTAGATCTAGTCTAGATCTCACTGAAGGCTCAAGATACAATGAAATTTTGCCTTATATAGAATTCCTCTTATCCATAAGCCCCTCGCACACATACCACTGTGCTGGGTTTCATTCTTGTTGTGCTATCCCTGTTGGCTAGCAACCCACCATCAAGTTGGTACTGGCATTCCAAATAGCTAACCCCCAAAGCAACTTCATCACACAGGTCATGGTATGTCCAAAGTATGACAGTCTCAGTTTCATCATCTTGGCCTCTAGGGAGAGTTCAGGCTTGATTTTCTCCAATACTCATTCATTTTTCTTTTTAGCAGTCCACAGTATCCACAGAACTCTTCTCTAGCACTATATTTCATATTAATTGATTTTCTTCCTATTAGCTTTCTTCACTGTCTGGCTTTCACAAACATATATAGAGATTTGAAAGACAATGGCATGGACAATCCTAACTTTAGCATTCAATGATTTATCTTTTCATTTCAGGATCTTGTCTAGTTCCTTCATAGCTGCCATTCCAAGTCCTTTTCTTCTTCTGATTTCTGGACTGCAGTCTCCATTATGATTAATGACTGAGACAAAGTATGGAAAATCTTGAACTATTTCAATGTCTTCTTTGTCTATCTTAAGGTTATGTAAATTATCAGTGGTCATTACTTTGGTTTTCTTAAGGTTCAATTGTAAATCTGCTTTTGCATTTTCTTCCTTGACTTTCTTCAGTCTTTGCTACTTTCTGCTAGTAGTATGGTGTCATCTGCATATCTTGAATTGATGATATTCCTTCCTCCAATTTTCACACCTCCTTCCTCCGAGTCTAATCCTGCTTTATGTATGATATGTTCAGCGTACAAGTTAAACAGACAGAGTGATAATGCAGTCTTGCCAATGTGATATGGCAGAAAAAAAAGCCGATGAGATTCTAGGCTGCATCAATAGGAGTACAACGTTTAGGTAGAAGGAAGTAACAGGACCACTCTACTCAGCTTTAGTCAGACCTCACATGAGTACTGTGTCCAGTTCTGGGCAGCATAGTTCAAGAACGATATTGACAAGCTGAAACATGTCCAGAGGAGGGCAATGGAAATGGTAATAGGCTTGGAAACCCTATGAGGAGCAGCTTAGGGAGCTGGGTATGTTTAGTCTGGAGAAGAGAAGGTTAAGAGGGGACATGATAGCTATGTCTAAATCTTAGTGAAGGGATGACATGGGGCAAGTTTGTTGTCTGCTGCTATAGAGATTATGACATGGAGCAATTGACTTAAACAACAGAAAAAGAGATTCCACCTAAACATTACAAAGAACATCATGATAGTAAGAGCAGTTTGACAGTGGAATGTGTTGCCTCAGAGTATGGTAGAGATTTCTTCCTTGGAGCTTTCTGAACAGAGGCTGGATGGCCATTTGTTGGGAGTGCTTTGTGTATTCCTGAATGGCAGGAGATTAGACTTGATGGCTCTTGTGATCTCTTCCAACTCTATGAATCCTTTGCCAATTGGAAGCTATTCCATTTCTCCATATTCCATCATGACAGCAGCCTCTTGTCCTGAGTACAGTTCATGCATCATGACAATAAAATGTGGTGGCACACTCCTTTGTTTCAGAGAGAGTCACAGTTTTTCATAGTGTACACAGTCAAAGGCACTGAAATAATCCATAAAGTACAGGTTGATTTTCTCTGAAATTCTTTAGTGTGCCCCATTATCCAGGATTATCCAGGACATATTTGCAATATGATCACTAGTACATCTTCATTTCCTGAATCTAACTTGGTATCTGGCATTTCTCATTCTATATATGGCAAAAGCCTGTGTGTCAGGAACAGATTCACGCTCACACGTATTCAATAAACTTGATAGAAGATTTATTGTAACATAGCAAGGGATGCTGTCTTACAGACGTCAAAGCTCGAGAGTGGGATCTGGTTCCCACACTCTACACTTAAAAGGACAGTTTCCCCTGAGATAGTTGTAAAAGGACAAACGACCCCAATCACTATGACGACTATCTGTCCAACAGTTCCTTTGAAATTCCAGCCGGAAGGAATGTTCAACACCTAGGAATAACCTAACATTCTACTATCACCATTCCCACAGGCAGCTGCCATACAAAAGCAATAAAATGTGGGTGCACCCCGACATCCTGCCCCCCTTCAGGAGAAAAAAGAGAAAAAAAATAAAAATAAAAATACATACAGACATATATATATATGATACATAGAAAATACCACAGAACGGTAGAAATACAGGAAGACTAAATAGCAAAATAAATGCAGCAGAAAAATCAATCGGGGCGTTGAGGAACATCAGCCGGTGAAGAAGTCAGCGAAGGGGCCCTCTTCAGCAAACTGGAATGAAAAACAGGATGAATTAATGCTATCATACTGTGGTTACTGCAATCCCTGGTATCCCCTTTCTTGGATATTGGAATGTATGTTGAGCATTTCCAACCTGTGGGCCGTTGTCTTGTTTTCCATATTTGTTGAGATTGATTGATTGATTGGCTGATATTAATTAGTTAGAAGTAGAGTAGATTCTGTCTCTGCAGTTTGAATCAGCTCTATTGATGTGCCAATTGTTCTCGGTGATTTCTTTCTCCCAAGTGCAGCTTCCACTTCACTTTCTAAAAATGGTTCTTCACTTTCTTCAAATGGTTCTTTCTTGAATGAATCTGTCATCCCTTCATCTCTTTTATATGAGGCAACTTTGTTATCAGTGTTGTCAGTGTTCTTGTCAGCTTCCGTGTATTTTTAACATTGTTTTTTTACTTGTACTTGGTCATGTAATGTGATCCTCTGCTGGTGGTATGGCATCTCCATGCTTGGTTTAAATTTCCATTTGATTTCTCCAGTCTTGTGGAAGAGGTCTCTTGTTCTTCTTCTTTTGTTGTCATCTTCTAGTTCTCCACATTGATTATTCTAGCAGTTCTTTGCCCCTGTCCACAGTTCATTGAACAGTTACAATTAGGGTTCTGACTCTATTTCTGTCACCTTCTACTTTTGCTTCTTGTCTGTCCTTATCTGTTGGAAGAGTTTCATCTGCCATCCTTTGAGATTTCTCTTTCTTTTTGGATGCAGAGAGCAGCTTTTTGCATTCTTCCCTAAATGTCCCTGGCTTCAGTCCAGAATTCTCCTGGCTGTCAGTCAACTAGGCTTAATAGCCTTTTTTTAAAAAAAAATCTTTAAATTGTACAATTTGCCTTACAAAATTCAGTCAGTCACTCTCCTGCTTCATTTTTTGATCCCAGGACAAATTTTCCTACAATCTTTGATTCTGACCTGTTTCCTACTTTTGCATTCCAATCACCTGTGATTACCAAGGAGTCCTGTTTTGGTGTCTGGTTAATTTCCTCCTGGATCAAGCACAGAATCTTTCATATTTTTCTTTCTCTATCTCTGTAGTTGCATCATAAACTTGGATTATGTCTATATTGATAGCTTTTCCCTGAAGTCTTATAGATATGATTTTGTCAGACTTTCTGTTATAGCCTTTGACTGCTTTTGCTACATTTCTCCTCACTATTAATGCCATTCCATTTCATCTTAGATTTTCATTTCCTGAGTAAAATACTTTGTAATTAATTGACTCAAAATGTCTAATTCCTGTTCACTTTAGCTCACTCACCTCAAGAACTGTAGTGTTTATACGTTCCATTTCTTGTTTTACTATGTCTAGCTTCCCCTGATTAAGTCTTCTCACATTCCATGTCCCTAAAATATATGTTGTGCAGCTTCAGACTTTCTTTCCCTCTCTGAGCATGTCAACAGCTGAAAGTCCTTTTAGCTTGAGTCCAGATGTATCATTAGCCACAATGCTACTCATAACAGTAGTTTATTGAATGTCTTCCAACCTGGGAATATCTCCTTCTGGCGCTACTTCTTATTTTGGATTGTCTCATCAGAGGGTTTTCAAGGTAAAAGACATTCAAAAGGTGTTTATCCTGTGCCTCATTCTGTGCAGTAGTAATAAATGTTAGCTATGGTGCCAGTACAGTTGTCTCTGGGAGATCCTCACCCATGTCACTACTACAGCTGCTGCCTGGTAACTGTTTGGCACATTTAGTCTGGCTCCTCAGCAAAAGCCTGTCTGGCATGGGAAACTCTACAAGCATCACTGCAACCATCAGCATATCCTCTTGCCTCACAGGAGCACACAATACCACCACCACCACCACAGAAAGGAAGTGCAAAGGTGGGCTCACAGCTATTAGGATGGGAGGTTTCCTTTGCATTTCAATTTCCTTTCGTTTGCTTCTGTTGATACAAACCATGGGAATCTATCTTCCATGAGCACACTAGGAGGGTGACCCCCAAACCCAGGGACTCTTTTAGCCAGCCACAAGGAAATGGAGTGTCACCCTTAGATGCACTGAGTAGAATTATTTGTTCAGGGTCCATTTCTAGCACTTCCTGTGAGGTGATGCTGGAACCCATCAACTAAAAGACTGGAATGCTATATTTATTGTAGATCTTGTATTGAATCATTTACTATCAATAAACTTTATCACATAGTAATGATGTGTGCCAGTTTTCAAAACCAAGTGAAGCCTTTGGGAGGCCTGTGATTGTAACCAGTTTTAGCATAGAACACAGCCCAAATTATCTGATTTTTTTTTAAAGTCAGTACAAATATATACCACTTCTGAAGCATGCAGGGAGAATGTAACAAAAATAATTTGACAGTCTGTATCATTTGAACTGTTTCTTATAAACAACACAGCTCAACCAGAAAGACACCAGAATATCGGTTGATCAAGTGTAAAACATAAGAAACCCCCCTGTGAAAGAGAGATTAAGGCCCATGCCTGTTTCTTCTCAGTGTGCCCCTTTCCTGCTAAGAACCCAGGCTGTTGTACTGTTGTTGTAATTCATCATGAACGTATGCAGCTTTGATTAAATTTCGAAAGGGAATTTTTCATTTTTATACAACTGAAATCAAGTCAGTTTTGTTTTTATTATAGCAGCTATTCTTACTTTGTAAGTTCTAAATATTCTTTACTTTTTTAGGGGGTAAGAATCGAGGATTCAGCACATTGTATTTCTGTTTTTTAATAAAGTTTGTCAATCCACTTTGTCTGTACTTTAGATTACATGTACATGGCACCATTTAAGAAAAACAAAACATCACAATATTACAGCCAAGGGCTTCACAAATTGCATCACCATCCCACCAAAATAAAATAAAATAATTAAAAGTGAAAGTCAATTATTTCTGGGCACTCTGCCACATTTTATTACCACATATTCAGTTAACTTCCTTTCACACCACAGTACAGTGAGAAGAGCTGGTACAGCAAACGCACTTCCAAGCTACATGCTTAGCCATTTATCATCATAATAATATAAACATAAAGGTATTAATAAAAAAAAATATCCACCACCTACCTTGGAACTGTGTAAACTTGATGGTCCCCATTCTCTCTCCATTTCTGAACATAACTTGACCCTAAATAAAGTAAATAGATACCTTATAATAAGTTTTATGATACCATTATGACATATCAGATTATTCTAAATGACAGTGAGAGCAACTATCTAATTCAGACTTTTTTCATTGATTAAAAATACACTTTGAAATTAGAAACCTAAGTGAATTTAGAGGTAGTGTTACAGAACTCATTTATAATGTAACCCAATACTTGTTCTGTGTGAGGTACCATTAGGACAGATATGCATATATTTACAGTACTGACAGAGATGACTCCCACTTTTATGCTGAATAAACTATTCAAATCCAAGTCTATTCTTGTAAGAGTACAACTTTTCCCAAACTTCTGATGTTAACAGGTAAATAAATTACATTTTTACAAGGTTCAAATCAATTAACATATAGGCTAAGGGTAAATTCTTATAAATTAATTTATAGCAATTTCAGTGCTGTCAAGGAAACAAGAAAGGTGTAAAACGATCACTGTTACACTAACGACACTCAGGACAGGCAGGATTTTTCAATGTAAACCATAAGTATAGGAAATTTAGTTAGTTACAGAGGAGTGTGAGAAATCTTTCTTTGCCATCCGGCCAGACTAAGCAGATGGCCAGGCTAAGCCAATTAGAGGAAGAAGTAAGTAAATTCCACATATACTTGGCACAAATGAAACATGCATGCATACACACACATACTACCTAGATCCTAACTTTCTTTGTGTGTGTGAATATGTTTTACATTCAAAAAATACTGTCCACATTCATGGCCTGGGGCTTTCTGCCTCCCCCTTCCATCTGCAGCCTCCAATGTCAACTAAAAATCCCTTGGGAATAATGTAAGATGGTGTTTCTTAAGCTATCATGTGGCAGACCAGCAGGATTTCTTCACCCCCACCCCATGTGTCAAGGACTGGCACCATATTTTTGTCCATTTACTAAAACCGTTTCTTTCTTTCCTGAAACCTCCAAGGACCGGTAGTCAACGGCTCATAGAATGGCACTGGTCCACAAACCACCATTTAGAGTAGCTCTGACGTAAGATACAGTTGCAGTGGAGCTGCTGATGGAAGAGTGAGTTGTTATATAAGCAACTTACATGAAGAACTTATGATCCAAACAATAAATAGTGAGTAGCCTCACATTCCTACATTTTATCATTCAGAGCTTTGTGTCCTCTGTAGCAGTCCTATTCAAAGGCACCTTTTCCTGAAGTGAGCACTGGCGCACTGGAGAGAGACAGCATGCCTCTTACATGGTCATTTACTACTTTGTGACAATGCATGTAAGTTGTTTCCATTGGCATGAGATGCAGTTGTGTGATATGTGTGAGATCTAAGATGGCTCTTCCATGCAAAGAAAGCACCACCCTGAATTGCACGCAGCAAGTAATAAAGATCTACATCTAAATTAGAACCAAGTGAAGTGAGAGGAAGGAACACAGCATGTTAGATCTGGTACCACTGACAAAGTGGCAGTGGACTATAACAGCAGTGATGCAGACAGCTTCTGCAGATGTTGGTCATCTGCAGCTGATGGGAGCAGCAGTCCAACAACAGCTGGAGAACCACATGTTCCCCACATGTTTACTATTTGGTTGTACTTCTAACCTTAATTATTGAGGGAGTGAAGGATAATGTGGCCGTGTTTGTTACCTTTCTGAAAAAAGACGCAAAAGAAGCCACTGACTATTAAAGTTAGATCTAATATTGATCTAAATAACAATACACAGAAAAGAAAGAGAATGAGGTACCTCATCATCTGTTAAAATAGATCAATCAGTATCACCGAGATAAAGCAAAATACAGATTTTCAGCTCAGAAAATAAACAATGTGAATACAGACTTTCATGTGTTAGCTGCAAAGCTACTGGAATTATTTCACTGCTTGTCCCTCATTTCACACACTGCTTTACAAAGCACATTTATTTCTATTCTACATTTCGTTTAGTTTGCTCAGTGCTGCAAGATTCCCAGTAGTTTTCTGTCCAAGCACTGACCCGCCATAGCTCTGATTAGCATCAGCAAACCTACATTACCTACATACCACAGGTAGTCACATGATGTTTTTACAAAATGTGAGTGCAACAAACAAAAATATATCACTCATAGGGAAGAGACTGGAAAGAGACTGTTGATGAGCAAGGGCAACCACAGTAAATATGTGACTGGGTCTAGTGATTTTAGAATCATCTTGTAATTCAGTTCTGGCATTAGTATTCAATGTCTTAATATATATATTGATGTGTTTTCTCAGAAACTGGCTAAAATGTCATCATCTGACCACTGTTTTTTTTTAATAAAACACTTTGAATATATATATCACATTTTAAATAGAGTGCCAGTGAGAAACAATTATCAGCTGTGAAGCACAACATGAGCTAGGAGAATCAATGTACAGAAATAAAAGTTTGAGGTTGATTGTTCTTCAAAAGCAAATTCTTCACCTTAATCAGAGCTCTGTCTGCTCTGTTCTACAATTATTTAATTAATTTATTTGTTACTTTTCTATTATCAATATGTGGAGATCTGGGTTAGCCAGAGCTATGACAGATCAGGTCTGCTTTTCATCTCCCTCTCTGGAGAAGCAACACCCTTTTCTATGTATTTACTACCTCCTGGCTCCCTCTCAACACTTATATCTCCCTTCTGATTTCCCTAAATCCACAACCCTTGTGGCTGCAGGGCAAAGTGTTTTCAGAGAATGAACGTGTCACTGGTAGTAGCATGTCTAATGAGCTCAGATTATATTTTTAAAAAATATAATAAAATCTTTATTAAACAAACTAACAAATGAAAAGTATTTGGCAATTAAATGTTATCAAAACAGCAACACACTTTCAGTTCTTAACAGGCAAACACTTCCCCAACTGTGTCCTCTCTCTCTCTCTGAAGGAACTCCTCCCCTTTTCCAATTCACAGACGGAATTCTTTCATACTTTATTTCTATTATTTTTCTGTTATGCTGACTCCCCCACCTAGCCCCTCCCTCTGGCTAATCTGGGTTCTATAGTCAGTGAACCAATCAAATTAAATCCTCTTTGTTGATAGGGCTGTTCTGCTGGCTATGCACCCCCCACCTCGGGTTCTTCACATCTATCACACTCTTTTTCAAAAAGAATTTACAATAGTTCACAACAACAAAGCTGCACTGAGATCTTTGAAATGAAAAACAGTATAGAAATGTCCTAAATAAAACATACTAGAGAGATAGCTGTTCTAAAACCTTTCCCTGCATATGCTGTTTTACTGTATTTGGTACAATGGACAGACTAGAGATAGAAAGAAATATGCAAAAATATTCAAGAAATAATTAAAAAACATGTTTCTTAAGTGTCAGGAAAACTTGACAAGAAGAAACCAGGACAAGAATCTGCAGTTTAGGACTTATTCTGCACAAAATTTACATGTGAGGTTTTTGTGGAGGGTTTGTAAATTTTGCAAAGATTTTAGCCCCAAATACAGCCTCGTCTGTGTTTATTTCACAGAAAATGATGCTTTTTACACAAAAATACCATGTGCAAATATTGTGCAGAATAAGTCCTGAACCATGAACAGTTTTCAACAACTGTGCAGGTTTTTCAAGACTTTCTCATCATGGTAAGAAAACTACTGAAATGATCTTTTGAGAATGAAATTAACAAAGAATTATATTCCCAGTATAGGTGTTCAAAATACTTGTCTCCACCTACAGTGTGAAGTGGGGTTGTCTAGAATCTGGCTGTTGAGTCTCCCCAGCTGATCTGGACAGAATCTGTATAGATGAGCTCCTACACAGATGAAATGTATTTACTGTAATCACTTAATGTATCCCTTTATTTCTTTTTTATCTCCATACTGGTCAACTAGCCTAGCACCTGCTCTTTAGTTTTGTGCATACATTTCATCATGCACAGCTATAAGAAAAAAAGAAATTCAGCCTCCAATACTAATAGTAAGAGAAAATTTATAATACTTAATTTGCAGAAGCAATCCAACAATATGCAGTCCTAGACAGAGCAGTGTAGTAAAATGTTCAAAGAGATTCCCCCCACTTTGTGCTAATATTCATAAAGATAATTCATAATTGTACAACATCTAAAACAAATAATTGATGTTCAAATTAGATCACATTTCATCTTCATTTTCAAAATGAACCAACAGGAACCGCAGCAGAATATTTGGTATGTCTAAAGAACACCACTAGGAACTCCATGTGCTCCTATTAATGATGACTAATCAAATCATATTTAATTAAGTGAACATGAGACACCTGCAATGCCAAAGACATTATCTGCATATAGATTATTTCAGACTGAGAAACTCTAGATGGATGAGACATAAAATTGGCAGATATGTATTAACCTCTGATGAACAAAAAGAAATTAATTGTGGGCAGTGGTCCTCAAACATTTGGAGCAATTCACAGGGGAGGGATGTGTCTTGACACTGGGTCCAGAGTTAGAGCATCAACCTATGCCCTCACTCGAACTATGAATCTACAAAAAGTGGGAGCATTTCCACTTTCAACTGACTGCCTAAATCTATTTGCCAATTAAGAACTGTTACCAGGAACACAGAGTTGTTCTTTCCCCATGCGACATCTGGGAGATTTTACTTGGTATCCTAATAGTATGCTGCAGACCACTGCAGTACAAGCAGGTAAGACCAAAACATATCAGGGCACTGGGTAAGCTATACTGGACATTTAAATGTTGTAGTAGGGAAGAAGAAAATGTTGATACAGTGTAACTGTTTTCAACAGTATCCTTGTGTTTTTTAATAACCTTAGGAAGACATCAGCAGAAATATTTTTGTTGCTTGTATGCTTGTTGCTCTCTTAGTGTTCCTCAGAAAAGAACTTTATATAGGGTAACTACAAAGTAACTTAAAACTCCTATATGTAATGGTTTGTACAAGAGAGAAATGTGGCTGATTCCATTCATCATTCAGGGTCAAAAAATGGTAGGCACCCTTACTCCTAATGTGTGATTTACTCTCTCAGTGGAGGAGATTAGCATGGGTTGGAGTGGAAACACTCAAGAAGCCATTAAACAATTATGGGCTGATACATTTCCTGTTGATCCCTCTCAGTTTCCAACAAACAGAGGACTGGCAACATCTTAAGAACAAAGATGTATTCCCCTGTTAATAGTTAATGCATCTCAGCTGATCAGTATTGATGAACCACTAATTTATATAATCCTTTTCTCTGTCCATTTATGCTACTATCTTTGCAATAAAGTAGAACAAATGTGGTTGCTTCTGCACTGGATGAATAACTATTTTACTTTGTCTAAAAAAGTCTACCCATCTTTGCATTTTTCGCCTGTACACTATAATCACTCTTGAGTCCAGTCTCTCATTTTGAGCTGGAGGTAGTAGACACAAATTAGGGTCTACTTACACTCACATTATAGCACTATTATTCAACTTTGACTGCCATGGTTCCATCCTATGAAATTCTGGGAATGGTAGTTTAGGCAAGGGAATTTAGAATTCTCATACAGCATGTTCCAGTGCCTCACCAAACTACAAACACCAGGATTCCACAAGATGTAACTACGGCAATTAAAACAGAAGAATAGTGCTATAATTCTGTAATATGAATGGGCCTACTGTCGTATGATGACTCTTGGAGCTTGTCAGGTACTCTGTCCAATCCTTATGATCTGCTCCTAACATAACCCACATTTCCAAGCCAAGAGTCATCTTCTCAGTTTGTGCAACCTTGCTATCCCACTGTTCAAAGTAGAAGTTCACTTGCAATGAGGCACTCATTACTGCATCTAAGCAACATCCATATCAGTGGTGCTGTCCATTGTAACACTGGGGACTTTGCCAAGTACTTTGAGGTTCTTAGGGGACCTGCACAATATATGCATAGCCACAGTGCCGTGTTTAAACAACTTTGAATGTCGCTTGAAGACCTGACCCACAGTGGAAGTACGCAATGCAACTGCTGGCTGTTCACACTTTCTATGGCAAAGTTAAATTCTCATCCCTATTCTTAGGAAAGGCACAGTTTTACTGCTTGCCATTTCATGTTTTCTTCTTGTAACTGCATTCCACACCATGGAGGACTTTGAAATACCTTACAAGAGCTTAATTTGCTCTTGCTACTGTCCATCGTAGTCTTGGGAGCCTTTGCCCACTGATGAGCCAAAACTGGGTTTTAGTGACCAGGGCGGTATACCAACCATAACCCTTTCTGGGTAGAGATAGCCCAGCTACAATTATCCATGCTCTTGCAGCCTCTTGTCTTTGAAAATGCAAGATTTTCTGCAAGACTTTTAATAGAGTCTGGAATGGGACAATATGATTACATTATACCATGCCTTTTATTTGCACTGGCCTTCAGTCTGTTTCTAGACCAAACTGAAAGTTCGACTATTAAAAATTACAATGCTAAATGGGTTAGTACTAAGCTGTCTCAAGGACCATCTTTTCCCGTATATACCTGCCTATAACCCAAGATAATATTTAGACGCCATGCTTTGGGTACTCCCATCAAGCTAAATGAAACAAGAGGGTACTAATAATAGGGTCTTCTCAGTCATACCACCTCAGCTCAGGAATAGCCTCTACAGAGAGGCTTGGCTGGCACCCACTTTTAAATGTTATTTATTGAATTTATATCATGTCTTTCTCCCAAGATGAGATTCAAAGTGGCTTTTTAAAATTCTTTTAAATTCTTAAATTCTATATAGTGGTTGCCTGGTGTCTAAGCAGAGAAGGGTCTTCCTCCTGTCACTACAGAAACATAACTCCATGTGAAGTTTTTATTCTCTGAGAATTTAGTCCTTCCGTTTTTATGCCTTGTAGGTCATACCACTGCTGTTGAGTTACTTTGGGTTTATTCTATGCCTGTTTATATTTTTTAAAAAATTGGAGGGAATATTTTGTTAAGTTCTTATACTCTCTGGTTTTAAACTCTGCTTTGTAAATCTTTCAGAGAGCTTATTTAGTGTACTGCAGTGGCCACAATGAATACCGATGACAAGGACATGTAGTTCTTTAATTTTTCATTCCTCTAAAATGCAGAAATATAGCTGCTTTCTCTCCTCCCACCATACTGGTCTGTATGCACCCATTTTACTTATCATTTGACCAATTCTGTTCTGCTGGAACTTAGGTTTTCCCCACTGTGTTTACTCTATCATCCCTCTTTCTCCTTATTTGGTCAACCCTCGTAATTACTTTCCTTTGTCATTTTTATTTCCTTCCATCATTAGAAACCTAAAAGAAACATTTTGTCAGTCCAGAATTTTACTTCTGTAAATATATGTGCTAAAATCAGTATACTTCACACTTTCCAGCGTTAATTTCCTCATCACACCACAGTGTACAATCTGCCATGTGTGTGCCATGCTTTTGCCAAGATCCTGATATTTCCATGTCACTGAAGTACATGTTTGATTATGGAAGCTGGTGGAAAGATGGTTTCTTAAATCTTCTCTTAACCACTGATTCCCATCTGCAAATCACTCCTGCGTTCATATTCACTAGCAGACAAATATTTTGAAGTATAATGTGTAGTCCTGCACAGAGAACCCACACTTTATTATGCTGGACTGAATTTGCAGATAGGAGTAACTATATTATTCCATAGATTGTTTTAAAAGTTTTGCTAAGAGCTTTTCGATCTATTATTTGCTGCCTTCTGAAAGGAACATGCAAATTCAAAATACAAGTCAGAAGAACTATAGGTGCAATATGTGATGAGGCTGTTGGTGTAGGGGGTTAAACATTCTAGGATTTTTTTAAAAATCAAAACTTCTGACAAAACCGAAATTAAATAAAACAATGGACAGACCAAAACAAAGCAAAATGAATGTGGACATGCCTCAAAATCTTGAACATTTTTTGTCCCTGAAACACCACACTACTGTATTTCTCAAAAGATATGGGACAGGAATGAGTTACAGTCAACTAAGATGATCACTAAAGTGAAAACCAAAGCATGAGAATATTACATTTTAATACAAGTACAGGACACAGAGGAAAGGAAAATATTATTCCTATCTTATAATACCACAACTACTTGAGGGTACGCAGTGAAAATTACTGATGAATTTAGGACTGACAAACTATCACTTCATGTTGCCATAATCAAGACATAATTCACTACTACAAATTATGACCCACACAAAAAAGATGCCTGTTAAAAAGTCTGAGACAAATGTAAGAATGAGTGGTTCAGTTTTACAACTCAAAAGTCAGTGCACTGCTGAAATAATGTACTACAAAGAAATAACAGGAGATGATGACTTCATGCCTTGCTTGTGGGCTTCTGGGTGGCCACTGCTGAAAACAGAATGCTGAACTAAATCAGTCATGGTCCAATCCACAATGGCAATTCTTGTTTCTTATGTCCATGAAAGAAGGATATTCGCCTGAAGCCAATCCACAGGCAAAGTTCAAAATGGAATCCAGCCCTTTCAGCTCTGTTCTTCAATTCCCCATCCTACATCCTTATAGTATTAGAAAAAAAGAATAAGTGGTACATCAAAATTTTTACTCCATCAAAACACTCCTAAGAGTGTTGCCATGCATAGATGGGAGATCATACAATAAATGGGAAGAAAACATGGGGTGGCTGAAGTGATCAGTGGGTAGATATGCTTGGGGAGAAAAGTGAGGCCACAAAGTAGGAAAATGACATAAGCACAGTAAATGGAAATTAAGTATGGAGGTGGAGGGGCAAAGCAGGTCCTATGGAATACTGGGAAATGTGCACTGAGAAAATGGGGACAAGTATGTAAGTAAGTGATGGACAGGGAATAGGATCTCTGAAATGAAATATCAAATCACAGGCAGAGAACTCTTCAATGCTCAAAAAGTGGCCATCAATTGTCATATGTAGATTAGAAGAAGAGTGATGCTATTGCCATGTGTGCCTATACCAGACAAAGACATTTTCCTCCTAACACTGTACCTCAAGACTTACTGCTCCTTGCCATTGCCCTGTGCCACAAAAATCTCTGCTTGCCCTGTCAAAACAAAGGTGAAACTACATTGCACCATATTAGTGCAAAAAAGCGTTAACTAATGCAAATTTTTATCTAACCTATACATGCACGTGTTCAGTATAAAGCACCACATTCATGTGGATATCTAAAGCATATGCATATGCCAAGTGCCTCTTGTCTGGAAGCAAAGTGTGACTTAGATATTAGATACTTTGAAATCTATTGGGAATGTTTAGTGCCCCTTTGTTACCTCATTGGTGCTTTTTTTTTTTTATGTAGTACTTCTCTTGGAGTTCTCTAGAATATAAATGCTCAACAACCACAGCATCATGTTCCCTTCAAGCAGCTTATAAAAAGTAACTTCCCAGAAGCATGACAATTAATTAAATTGTTTTTTCAAGGTCTGGGGTTGAAAAATTAGTTCAGCTCACTTGCTATGTAAGGGTTTTCTTCCCACTCACCCAACTTCAGTTTCAATAATTCAGCAGGGAAAGAAAATTTTTATCATAGCCTAACTTCCATAAAAGCATGCTTCTCTTCACCCATTGTTAGGATCTAAAAAGAGAGAGAGAGAGAGAGACTGGTCCTCCTTCCATTTGATACTAAAGATGTTGGAGGAGACAAGAAGGGAGGGCTAGTTAGGAAAGAAATATTTTGCAGACTGAGTCCCTAAGCATAATAAAGAAGGATGTTGCTCCTTTCTTTTCTGAAACATGTTCCATTAGCTTGCATTCCAAACATAGCTTTCTGGTTCTGATGAGTGATTATGATTACAATAATGACAAAATATGAAGGGCAACCCATTGATAAGCTTCTGTTAAGAAGTTCAGGCATACTAGGCTGCACAACTTGTACAATTCTGCTTCATTTAATCAGCTTATATATCTTGCATAGAAAAAAATTTCACATAGTCCATTACTAGCCATGAGAACTAACTAAAGCTCACGTGCTCAGAGGTAGCAGATTTCCAGACCAAAAGCTGGGGATGAAAAAGAACCAATAATACATCATTTTGACTCACCAGCAAGCTTCTAGAGATATTGGCTGATGCTAGAAACAATGCTGGGCTGCCTGACTGATCCAGCAAGGCAGTTCTTATGTTCTTAAGGAGTGTGATCCAGAGCTCACCTGAGTCAGTAAGAATTTAACTGATTTGTCTTCTGAATGTTTTATCAAATTAACTATTTTAAATGCATTAACATTCTTTAATTTACTGGACCTCTTGCTCCCTCTATCTTTACATTTGAAATTGGCATAAATCTACACATAGGAGGTAAGGATTATGCTTGATCAGTTAAACACAAACATGCTTATTGTAGTACCCTGGGATTATGATTACGCCATTCTTCCACAAGGGATGGATTCCAGTCTTGGGTCAATTGAACTGTGGATGTGCTATGTGTTTCGGGGGAAAGCACAGTGGCAGCCAGCAGGATGAAGTCAATATAAGTAAGAGGTTTTATTATCCCATTGTTTGCATTCATTTGTCAGCCCTGTTTCTGACTGTTAATATCAAGGAAAAACTATAACCCAAGAAATATCATACACCCCATGCACTCTAATACTGTGCAATTAGGGGCTGTAGTACTTCCTGGCATGTCTCTTGCTGAAGTGAAAGGCATATCACAAGCTGGATTTGCAGCTGCGACAAAGCCCTGAGGCTGTGGCATGCCTCAGTTGGTGTATGTGCAGGACGGCAGAGGCAGGGGAGAATGCTCCTGTGACATGCCTTTCATTTAATTGAAGCACACACTGAAAAAGTTTGCAGTCTCTTACATTTTGTGTAAGCAGCTCTCTCAGCTCACAAAAGGAAGTTCTTGGTTGTACACAGAAAGAAGGAAGGAACTCAGACTGTGCTTTCTGCAGCACGTTTTAGAAAAGAACCAGGAACAATTATCTTTAAGAAAACATTTCAGTAAAACACACCTCCTTTCCTTTGCCATTAGAATGTAACAGTGTCCCTAGAATAGTTGTCCAACAGCATACCTTCCTCCTTGGGAGGTGCTGTCCATAGACTAATCACTCTGAGAAGTCGTAGGCAATGTTTAAAGATACAAGAGTCAGACCTTTCATTTTTTCCTTCACTGGCAAAACTATTCAGTAGGCTGAATATGCTTTACTGGGTTATGCTGCACGAAAAGGGTCAAGAAATGTAATGGTGTCATTGTACGTGGCCTGCTGCCTTCAGCAATCCAGCTATTGACTGGCTGTTTCACTTAGCTCCCTTAAAAAAAAAAAAACCTCATTATTTCAAAAGAAAACAATGCATCAATTAACACTACTTTAGTAATACATCACATCCCTACTTATACCCAAATGAGAGATGCCTGAACAGGTTGAGCTTTAGATGGGTAACTATCATAGCAGTCCAATAACTGCGATTCCTTTCTATTTTTCTGCAGCATTTCAGGCAGTAAAACATCCTGTTCCTGGAGTTGTTAGGCAGAAATGGGCATTCCTGCACACTGTCAGCATGAGTTTCAACTTAAATGTCTAGTCTGTTGGATGCTTGAGTTAGGAGGGGTGTGTTCGTTCTCCCATGCTGGGCATGGCAGTGTGATTCATTAATTTTATTTATTACAGCTTGCCCTCTGTATTCATGGATTTCTCTTTCATGGATTTGATTATTCTTGAGCTTGTAGCTGCTGCTTGACTACCTCGTCCTCCTCAACACCCCCCGCCCCGCTGTTGTCTTCTGTCTTGCCAACAATGCCAGCCTATCAAGCCCTTTCCCACCTTGCCTGAGCCAGATTTTAGATTTCTTCCCAACCCAATGACATCCTCGCCCACAAGTCTTGTTCCCAATCCTCCCCTCAATCTCCTGAAGGATGGTGAAGAAGAAGAGTGGGGCAAAAGAGTGGATGGGCTGGAACGAGTTTAAAATCTGGCTGAGGTGAAATGAGGCTGGGATGAGGAATGGGAGGAAGGGGAGTGGGGTGAAGAGGTCCATGGTCTGGGAGGGAACTGAAAAGCTGTCTGAGGCTTAGTGATGGCAAGGTGGGAAAGGGAGTGAGAGGCTGGTGCTTTTGGCTGGACAAGAGACAGGAGAGGAGGAGGGGGAGCAGAAGGAGTGTGGTGAGGAGCTGGATCCACTGGGAAAGGCTTGAAAATCTGGCTAAGGCATCACAGTGGCAAAGTGGGAAATGGAGTTGAACGAAAGGAGTCTGTTGTATTTATCTTGGCAAGGGGGACTTACGATATTCACAGTTCTTCCACTTCCACAAAAGTCCTATGGCCCTAACCCCTTCGAATGTGGAGGGCCCACTTTACATGGACTACATTTGGTTGTTGTATGTCAATCACAGCCGTGTACCCTGTCTATTACATAGTGGTGGGGGCTCATAGGCAACTCCTACCTCTGCCTAACTCCACACGGGTGCCCACTGATGCACACAGAGAGGCTGCGGGCAAGACTGTGTCCAGTTCTCAACAATGTAGCAAAAGTATATTCCTTAGTACTCTTTTTTCAAAGAAAAGGGCAAGAAAAACATGGTAGGGAGCATAGGAGGAATCAGAGAAGATGTGATGATATAAGTAAATAGCAGGAAGGAACTAAGAACAAGTGGAGAAGCAAGAGAACTTGGGACTGAAGAAGAGAAGAAAAATCCACACAGAGTTACTTGTGGGGTGAATGAATGAGACTTATAAAAAAGTGAAAAGGACTCTTGTGAATAGCAAGCAGAGGCTCCTGTTAGGCTTTAGCACAGCATAGAAGGCTGGAACTAAATAAGCACATAAGAAGAGTCCTGCTGGATGCAACCAAAGGCCTATCTAGTTCATCTTTTTCTTCACCCAGCAACCAACCAGATATCCATGGGAAATTCAGAAACAGAATAGCAGTCCCTCCCATACATGATCTTTAGCAACTGGTATAAGCAAGATAGTTGCCACTGAAAAGCTTCCTCTTACATGAATTAAAGGCTGGTACCAAGAAATTCTATGGCACTAAATTCCACAATCTAATTATATACTGTGTGAAGTGGTACTTCTATTTATTTGTTTTAAATCTTCCGTCATTGAACTTCATTGGAGATATTCATTACAAAATGAGATGGCAGAATATCGAGGTGGAAACTAAGACAGCAGGGGGAGCAGGGTGGGATGTCTTTTTCCCACACGTTAATTTTCTCTTTGCTAGAACCAGCAGTCTTAGGTAGCAGAGCCCAGTCCTAGGATATGTAGGTAGGTGAGGTACCAGAGGAGCTCTCTAAATGCCCCTACCTAAGTTGCCAACCCCGGATTCCATGGGTGGTCGCTATGGGAATGAAAATGGAAGATAATGCTGTAATCGTACAGTGTGGATGTGACCCAGTTAGAACTTGAATCATATTAACAATTTTATGAGAGTGTCTTCTCACACATGTACTCCGGAGGTAGGAAAGGAAAACCTGAGCCATTATTTCCATCAGGTGTGAGAGATATCAGCTGAAATCAGTCAGAACAATAGTTTAGTTCTATCCTTGGTTGCTGGACTTTGCTGAAGCAGAAGGCAATGGTCTAGCCATGGTTTCCTGACTTCAAATGGTCCGTCCCCACAGTAAATTCTGACTTCTCCCCTAAGCCTATTCACCTACAACAGCCCTTTTTGTTTTCACATAAGGAACCCACAATTCTTATAAGCCAGTCCATGTCTTTTGAAATGTGTCTAAGTTCTCATTGTGCTTTGCCTTAGTTATACTACTTCAGTCTGCTGGTAAGGAATCTCAGGAAACATTAGCCTAGAAGAACAGGTTGTTTAATTGTAACTGTGCTTCTTTGAGTTCTCGTCTATCAACTCATACAAATGCGTCATTCCTGTTCCTACACAGCAGAGATCTGGAACCTATTCCATGTAGACACCTATGTCCTCTGATGGAGAGAGGGGATTCAGGTGCCCCACAACAGCATCCTCTCTGAAGATGATGATGAAAAGTCCAGTTCATAGTCATTGTCCTTATTGGATGAACATGGAGAATGAATCAAATCTGGTTCCCCAAATTTTTATTGTATCAATGTCAATGCCACAGGTGGAGAACTCCTTGCTCCTGAGGCCAAAGCTCTAGAAGGGTATACTCTCTGTTTCCAGGTGAAATCTCATGTCAGTGGTTTCTCTACAGATATATTAGAAGGTAGGTGCTTGCATGGGTGGTTTATGTTTGAGCTGGACATGGCTATGTGTTGGGACATGACTCAGTACCCTGAGCCAATGTCTGTGTTGGTTTTGGAGGCGATCGTGCTGAGGTGGTCAAGATGCAGAAGCAGATGGTTGGGGCTTAGGGCAACAGGAGTAAAAGGAAATCCTACTCTGGAGGGAGGATGAGTCCCATTTTCCAAACGGTAGGTATGCCCATGGGGTTTTTGGATAAGGGTGTCAAGGAGGAGATGTTCCCCACTGCGGTGGGTTCCAACAAGGTGGCAAAGGGGGCTGTCTGAAGTGTCTAAATTATTCTGCCCAGAGAACAATTCTTGCTCTGTCTGGCAACACCAATGAGGCTACAGACATTGGAAAAACATCCCTTCCTTGATTTTGGTGGCTGTGAGGAGACTGATCGCAATGTGGAGCTAGTTGATCTTTATGTGAAGTAAGTTCCTCATGGTCAAGTCTGGAGTGAAAGTGTTGTACAGCTAGCACTGCATCTCATTGACCAATATCTTCTGTCAAGTGTATCAAGGTGACATGAAAAAGTAACTCCTACAACTCCCCTTCTGAGTACTCCCTGCCTAACTTGCCCTCCTTATTCCAGCCAGGCTATGATGTTCTGGAAGTAGCTGAAAGTTTTCAAGATCATCTTCCTCCAAGAACTCTCAGACATGAGACAAAAGCAGGATGGGAGAGGGAGGAAGCTGTTCCATCTTGTACACTAGTGATACTATCAGTTCAGAGCAGGGAGAATCTACCAGAAGACTGATATCGCAAGTCATTGGCAGGGCATGTCTGTCCATCTTCTCCTTTCTTCCTTCACCCTGAGATGGAGATTTTTGAGAATATAATCATTTTGATAGGTCATTTTTTTTCCCCACAGCAGAGATATGGCAAGATGGAGCTGGAGGCACTGAAACGGAAAACATGGGCATGTGTGTTGGAGTCAGCGGTAATGGAACCAGGGATATTAGATTCAATGCATACATTTCATCATTCTCTGACAGAATGGGGTACAAAGCACAAAAAACTTCCTCTAGGGCAGTGTTTCTCAACCTTCCTAATGCCGCGACCCCTTAATACAGTTCCTCATGTTGTGGTGACCCCCAACCATATAATTATTTTCATTATTTATTTATTTATTTATTATTTATTTATTATTTAGTTAGTTAGTTAGTTAGTTCCAACATCGAATAGATTGGAAACACTGCCCTAAATCACTGCTCTGGATAGACTTCTAAAGCCTAAAATCTGGTAACCCTCCCCCCTTTTTTAAGCATAGAAAGCGTCCATCAAGGCCAGAATTAAGGCAGTAGTTCAAGTTCTGAATGTTAGGTTTCCACAGTTCAAAAAGCCAGTCACTCCCAAAGGCAACACCAAAACAGCCCACATTTTACACGAGGCGCAGGGAGGAAAGGACAGGGAGAGAGGAAAGATGGCGGTGGCATAAGCAGACATGTTTTGTTTCACTCCCAGCCTCCCTCCCTCCCTTAAAGGGAGCACGGCTGCTTGGATGCTCTCACTCCCACGTCACACAGTCGCCCCTTCCTTCCTCCCTTCATCCCTCTGAGGGTTCGGGAGTGGGGTGTGACACCCGCTGTAGCCCCTCGACCACTTTACACCCGTGAGCCCCTCTCGGTCTCCCCACCTCCGCCCCCCGCCTGGCAGGGAAAGACAGGGAAACATCCCCACACGTGCCCAGCATGTCTCCTCTCACCTCCTGCCAGCGCGGGGTCTCCTCTCGCCACCTCTGCCCTCCCACCCGGCAGGGAAAGGTGGGAAAACATCCCCATACGTGCCCAGCACGCCTCCTCTCACCTCCTGCCAGCGCGGGGTCTCCTCTCACCTCCTCTGCCCTCCTGCCCGGCAGGGAAAGGCGGGGAAACGTCCTCACACGCGCCCAGCACGCCTCCTCTCACCTCCTCCCAGTGCGGGGTCTCAGAAACAGCGCTCCCATTGGCTGTGAGGCCGCCTTCTTTCAAAAGGGGTCGGGGCAGGATAGAGGAGCGGCAACCCCTGTGAAATGGTCATTCGACCCCCAAAGGGGTCCCGACCCACAGGTTGAGAACCGCTGCTCTAGGGCATGAGCCCTTGGGTGTACTGTTCAGCTCCTTAAGGCCTGTTTAGTAAAGGCCTGACAGTACACTTTATGTACTGTACACTTTCCCACAATGTGGGATTCCCCCAACACCATGAATTCTTATTTGTTATTGGAATCTTGGAGCTACACTGAACACACTTTTTAAAGGAGCCCCCGAAGTCATAAAGTGGCCCACTCATGAAGAATGAAAAGAGAGGTTGAAGAAATGATGGATGACAATGGAGCTTGAAGAAAAGAAGTATGGGGCTGAAGAATGATGATGACATGGCAAAATTAAAGAGAACTACTAAATTCTTTTTCTCTCTTGTAGATAGACCAAACAGAGAGAAGAGATGAAAGGTGAATCATCAACTAAGAGTTTGAGGCCGGTAGGAGCATGGACAACAGAAAGGTTCCTAATCTTGCTGTTTACACTGTGATGGTTAAGAAGAACTGAAGGAAAAGGACATAAAGAACGGCAGACATATGCACAAAAGGTGGGCTGAGTGGCCACCAAAACAAAAACAAAGAACAAACAGTATAAGAGCATTGATAAGTTCTGAATCTCTGTTGCACAGATGCAGAAATGACCCATTTCTGTGAGTCACAGACAACAGAAAGAAGAACCCTTCTTCTCAGCAGGCTAGTTAAGACATACAAAGGGAGAGGATGACTTTCATCAATGACTATTTAGTCACATGAAGTCCCACTGAAATTATACAACACAGACACAGGTTTACTACCTCTTTAAGAACTATGTCTGAGATCTAATGATTATTTATTTGTCAGCCAGCATGAGGTGCCCAGATATGTTGTTTAAATGACTAATAGCCCTCACCATGAGAGATGAGCGCCCTGTTCCAGTTTGAAATTTGTCTAGTTCAAACAGCAGATCTCATCATGCCTTAGTTTGCTACATTGAAGAGACAGCTCCTCCCTATGTAGTTAATTATAGATGATTAATCAAGACACTGCCTTTACTTCTCTTGATAATTTGAACAGACAACGTTCCTTGGAATGGAAAAGAACCTGTACAAGAATACAAAACGAGCAGCATTTGGGCGAAGATGTGGCAAGACTTGCCAAGTGATGATGGGGCAGCAACATTTTTTTCTCCACTGGAAGAAGTTTGTCCACCATTATATTATTGTGTTAGTTGTTAACTGCCATCAAGTTGATTTCAACCTATGGAGACCCTATGGATGAGAGATCTCCCATTCCCCCCATCTTGAACTGCCCTGCTCAGTTCTTGCAAATTCAGGGACGTGTCTTCCCCAATTGAGTATCCATCTGTAATTCAGTCTTCCTGTTTTCCTGCTGCTTCCCACCTTCCCAAGCATTACTGTCTTTTCTAGGGAGTCATTTCTTCTTCCTATATGGCCAAAGTATGACAGCCTCAGTTTAATCATCTTGGCTTCTAGAGAGAGTTCAGGCTTGACTTGCTGTAGGACCCATTCATTTGAGTTTTTTTTAGCAGTCCAGGTATCTGTAGAACTGTCCTCCAGCACCACATTTCAAATGAATTGATTTTCTTCCTATAAATTTGATTCACTCTCCAGCTCTGATGGCCATATTAGAAATAGGAAATGCAATGGCATGAACAACCGTAACTTTAGTATTTAGTGATATATCTCTACACTTCAGGATCTTGTCTAGTTCCTTCATAGTTACCACTCCAAGTCCTAGTCCTCTTCTGATTTCTTGATTGTAGTTTCCAGACTGATTAATGACTGAGCCGAGTTATGGAAAATCTTGCACCAGTTCAATGTCTTGATCATCTCCATTAAGGTTACACAAATCATCTGTGGTTATTATTTTTGTTTTCTTAATATTCAACTGTAAGTCTACCTTTGTACTTTCTGCCTTGAATTTGTTCAGTAATTGTTCCAAGTCTTTGCTGTTTTCTGCTAGCAACATGATTCCATTTGCATATCTTAAATTGTTGATGTTCCTTCCTCCAGTTTTCGTGCCTCCTTCCTCTGAGTCTAATCCTGCTTTATATATGATATGTTCAGCGTACATGTTTATATACTATGATAATTTTAAACAATGATCCAACTCTGCTACCCATAACTGTCCCTTAAATTGCCTTGTTTAAGTGCTGATTCTTCTTTGCTCTCTTTGCTTCTCAATGCTCTCTTCCAGAACATTGACACAGTATAATTTCACATTGTTCTTTCAAAAGCTTCCTCAAATCCTGCCTTTTTTTTTTAAAGCTCATTTTCTGCATTTGTGGATTGGTCTTCCTTTGGACCTTCAGCTGGAGGAGGATCTCACCCATTTTCATAAATGACTGAAGACTTTCCTCTTTGACTCTCCATCTTAAGCCACTGAGATGTGTTTAGGTGCTGAGATGGGGGGCTACTGGTGGGGTGTTGGGGATTCTATGCAATGTATTGTTGTGCTTTTTTGTTTTAATCTCCTGGTCCCTGATTGTATATGTCGTTGTTCTGCCCTTCGGTGTAAAGGGCGTTATAAACAAATATGATTATGATTATGATTCCTCAATTTCAACAGAAATAAACCTTTTACATTCTTAATGCATTTCTGCATAAACTTATTGTATCACCTTAGCCTCCCCAAACTTTTCATTCCCTCAGCTGTCTCTTAGCTGTTGGGTTTTAGACATGAACGCCTTCTTTTACTGATTGCCCAACCTGAAGAAAGTGTTGTGTATAAACCTGTCTGAATCCTTCAGTTCTCAGAGGAAGGCTTTCCACCACCCTCCCAAGCTCTTCAGGTGATAACATGGGAAAAAGTCTTCTTTGTGACTATAAAAATCCCACCCAAGGGAAGCTCTTTTGGCTTCTCTCTGCTCTCTATTTGCTGGCAGACAAAATTTCCATTTAAACAGGCCTTCAGCCTTTAATCTGATTGGGGTAGAAGGACATGCAATGGATATGCCATTTTAATATATAATATTAAAATGGTAATTATTTTTTTAAAATCTATTTCACGCATGTTTAATTCTTTTTAAATGATTGCGTTAAAAGTAATGTTTTAATTGGACTGATGTTTAATACTGTTTTAACTTTGTATTATGTGGCATTTTAACTATTTTATTTTAATGGATATCATAAGAAGAGGAGAAAGAAGAAATGTAAATATATTCAATTCAAATCAATCAACCAATAAAGAACATTGGATGTCTAATAACAATTAATAATAAGAGTATATTTTCTAAAATTACAAAGGGTGAGGTCTTTTCTTTTCACAAAATAAAAAATATTTATGCTTAACTCAGAACCTGTGATTTTCCCAGGCATCAGATTCTCCAAGGAGGTCAGCCACAGGACAGAGACACACCCAGATCTCAAAGGGGTGGACTCTGTGGTTGCAAATGGTGAGATGAAATATTATTGCCTTCTTTTACTGCTTTTGTTTCTAGTCACCTCATTGCTGGGGCAGTGGGAGGGGAGAAGGGACTCTAATATAACTTTTCTTCCCCTGCATGTGTTTTTTCAACCATCTTTGCCTGATAAAGAAGTCAGTGGACTTCAAAAACTAGTGTGAAGAATTTGGTAACTTCTAGCTAGCCTAATAAAGGCGTCACCATATACGTACTTTGGATTTTATCATGCAGAAGAGTTAAATAGATAATTAAACACATGAATAGGCAAAGATTACTTTTTACAGAGAGAAGCAAGCATAATTTCATGCAAGCTCTGCGAGAGATTTTGCAAACTATGAATAAGTGAAATGTGCATGTCATTTGGAAATCTATGGGCACAGTAGAAGAATCTGTAACCAAATTCCTTTCTGTGTTGAGTCATTTTTTCCCCAGGAGCTGATACAATGCCACTGCAGGAAAGAACTACATCATGGAATACCCCCTCCTCACTCTGTATTTTGTGTTAACATAATCTCACTGCAGCAGCACCTCAAAAGATCAACAAAAGTAGCTATCTTTTTTTCCATTTAATGTCTGCACAGTAAAGCAACCTGATAACAAGCCATATCAGCAATCTTATTTATAGGCTGTTTCCCACAGTATAAAATATCCTCAGACTCATACAGCCCTCCCTCCCTCCCTCCCTCCCTCCCTCAAGCTGCACATATCTAAAAAACCTGCACATGTATCTCCATGCAGCACACTGAGAACATTCAGCACAGAGACAAAAGATTCCCCCTGCCGCAAATGTACTCCTTCAAAGGAAAATAGAGATTTCAGGAAATCCTAATCTATCTAAATACATAAACACACCAGTGATCCACAGGGAACTTCGGAATTCCCAATAAAGTTATACATGAAAAGGAGAAGTAAAAAATATATATAATGCCACTAAGAACAAAATGGTCTGGAACAGTTTTGACATCACTAGCAAAGAATATCATTGAGAAGAAGGTCACAAGAAATCTGATTTGTTTTTAGTTTTTTTATTTAGCTCCCAAATGACTGCAAACAGAAAACCACTGCGAATTTGAATCTCGGCAAGATGATGATGATGATGATGATGATGATGATGATGATGATAGGAAACAGAAGCAAAGGAAAACGGGAACACTGAATATAATATTACATGCACATTTGATCTACAGAAGAAGTCAGTGAGCCTGATCAGAGTCTGAACAGGAAACAGAGAAAAATCAAGGACAATCCAAAAATATACATAGTAACAATGAAGCATTATTGTAAAAATGTGACCAAAAAAATGCTCCCATCAAGTCCTTTGCCTTTAATTTTTAAAAAAAAATATGAAAAAAATCTCAAGACCACCACTACCCCATCGCTGTCACAAAGTATCATTTGATGAAGCTTTTAAACATAGGATGAATCAAAGATGAAGTTGAATCCTGATATTTTCTTTCTTGAATAATTTCTTTGTACACAGGTTAGAATACACATTAAAATCAGGCATAAACATTACAAAGCTGAAGGGATTAGTTGTTCTTTAAACAAAGTGTATTTTTTTAGAAGCCCAAGCTAACCATAAAATTAAAAACAAACATTAACCATGAACCATGCATATTATATTATTATCACAAATTCTACATGTATTTTACAATCATTGTCCCTGGGCACATTTTATATATTTCAATCTGTTTTACAACCACAACCTGATCAATTTGCAAGTCTCATCTGTTAATATACCCATTAATTAATTCAGTGCATTCAGGTCTATGAACTCACTGTTAATATAGGTAATAAAGGGGAGGTAAATCTATATACATAAATGCTTCTTGATTACCCACTTAATCAATTGAACATTTTGTGTTAGTTTGTCAAAAAGGGTCATTTCCCAGATTTTCAGGAACCAACCTTCTACTTGTTTCATACTGTAACCATCCTAGGCACTGCTAGTAATAGTCTACATCCAGTTGTTAGTCCCATAGAGCAAACCCCTTGAATCAATAGGAACATTTTATTCATCAATGGGAATACTCTACTTGAGACTAAGCACTGGATTTTGGACAACAAAATTAAGTCTTTATGTAGCAATTATGCTGTATTTTTTGTGGATTTAGTGTATGATCTATATTTTGATCCCTATTTTAGCTTATACACCAGCATTTTCATTCTCTAGAATTGCTCTATAGAGCCAGCACAAATTAAGTTTATCTCTGTGATTGCAAAATATGGAGGCAAAAGCAGCCTAACTTGATTAACTTGAAAAACCAGATACACAGGTATAAGATGGGAGATAGATAGCTCAGCAGTACTATATATAAAAAGAACCTTGGAATTACAGTAGGGTCCTGGTTATCAGACCCAAACGGGCGGCCGGAGCATTGGATAACCGAAAGGGTCGGATTACCTAAACACCCATGGCAGCCGCCATTTTGGCGGCATGTCGGGGCGGGCCTGGGGGCATGTCTGGGCGTGTGGGGGTGCAGAAATGCTCACAGCCACGCCCCCAGGCCGTCGTGACATCGGTTAATCCGGATGGTTGGATAACTGAGCGTCAGATAAACGGGACTCTACTGTATTGTTGATCATAAGCTGAATATGAGTTGGCAGCATAATGCTGCAGCAGAAAAGGCAAATGCTATTTTAGCTTGCATTAACAGAACCGTAGCTTCCAGTCAAAGGAAGTAATAGTCCCATTATATTCTGTGCTGACTGCATTCAGTTCTGGGTTTTATTTTGTTTATTTCATTTTAAGCAGGATACAGATAAGTTTAAGCAGGTTTACAGAAGGCAACAAGGATGAGAAGAGGAATAGAGAGCAAAACATATGAAGAAAAGCAGTAGAAGCTAGGCATGTTCAGCTTAGTGAAGAGAAGGCTGAGGGCTGACATGATTGCACTCTTTAAATACCTCAAGGGCTGTCACAGAAAGGAGGGCTCAGAGGGTAGAACCAGGTCTAAATGGTTTTAAGTTACAGGAGGGTAGATTTCAACTAAACATTAGAAAGAAGTTCCTGACAATGAGGGCAGCTTGGCAATGGAACCCACTGCCCAGAGAAGTGATGAAATTTCCTTCCCTGGATGTCTTCAGCTCAGGCTGCTTTAGCCAGAGAACCTGCACTGAGCAGGGGGTTGGACTTGACGGTCCATGAGACCCTTTTCTACTTTGTGATTCTAATATATGAAAGAACTGTAGTCATACTCAGTGCATGAGAGCAGCATTGGACTGGAGGAACCTAATGAACTGACACTCATATCAAGAAAGGTAAAGGTGTTGTGCTTAGTAGTTAAGTCTCCTAGGTAATGTTGTTCAGTCCATTCCAGATGCTGCCAAATTTCCTCTGAAGAACCAGACTGCCAGTCAGGGATTCTCATTAACCCAACAGAGATAACAGAAGTAAGTGAACATTGCAGCTTGAAGCTTTGGATACTGTATCAGGCATAACCTTACCTGGATGTAGAGAGCGTGGCCACTACTAACCATACTGTGGATAGCTTCTTGTTTAGATCATTGTAAGGTGTGGTATGTGGAGCAACTTTAAGTGCTGACCTACCAAGTTCTCATTCAATGGGTCTACTTTGATTTAGGCAACTGGATTTTTTTTTAGTTTTAAATAAATTTTAATATTTTACATTGCATTCCAATGGTCTGTTTATGAACCACCTAGAGAAGTTGGTATACTTCCATATCTAGTGACATGCTTCTTTATCCAACACCAATTGAGTTCATACTGATGATATATCTAGTGATGTACTTCTCTATCCAGCACCGAGTCAATACCTTGTTTCATTTGCACTATAGCCCACCATTGAGCCAAAAGTCCTACTAAGGAGGGTTTTTCAATCCTACAAAAAAGATTTTTGGAATTTTATAGGAAGGAAGGGCAGACTGACAATTCTGGTTGAAGCATGAATATCCACTGGAAGTATAAGTAGAAAAAAAGGTCTGAACATGACTAAACAGCATTTTCCTACTCTGTAAAAGCTTGGAGTTTTTTATGAAAAGTAATACAAAAACACACTCATATGTAACCCCTCTTGGTAGATCCAGTCCCAGGGCAGCGTAATATTTAATATCCAAAATTATTAAGCTAGAGGTTCACCAGACAGGAACGTAGACATCCAGGTCTAAAATGAAGCACAATTAGCGAGGTCAGACCAACATTCCTCCAGTCACGTCTCCAAGAGGGAAACCTCGAAAGGCACATAGAAACACACTATGGACCATCAACAACAATAACACCCTGAGGGGACTACGTGTCCTCTGGATGAGATTAATGATTGCAATAGCAAGAAATACAAAAACAAGGTCCATTTGCATGATTCGGCCATTGTCCTTTTCCAGGAAAGGGTCTGCCCCTGAGGAACATTTTGTCCTATAATTGAATCCTCTTTTGGGACCCTCTTCAGAGAACTCCCATGCTTCACTAGTGCCCCAACATTCTGCTAGTCAAGAGCTCCCCTCAGCATTCTTCCTCTGCTGAGCCACCTTCGCCTTGCTTCTTCCCGAGCTGAAGACTACAGGATCAGGTGCAGTATAAACTGCTCTCTTTCCCTCTGCTTTTCCTGATCTTCGTATTTTTCTGACTCATTAGTCTTTGTGCACTTGTGTGAATGACTGCTTCGCTGTGTGTATGTGTGTGGATATTTTGCTAATTCTGCTAAATAAACTATTGACAATTGGACATTTGGCCTGGCTCTCGTGTAGCCTGACTCTGGAGACATAGGGTTCAAGATATCACTGTGTTGCTCTGCCCTCCGCTTTGCTAAGCAGTGCTCCACTAATTTCTCCAATCTTTGTATTTTTGCAGTTATCCCCAGAAGTCAGGGTAACACATATTTTAGCTTAAGCAAGGACCAGCTATCCTGTTTCAGGCTTGGATCTAAGTGCTGGTCAAGACTATTAGGCAGCAGTCCATAATCTAGGCCAACAAAGAATACTGAGTCCTTACTTAAGGGTGCAATCAAAACCCAAGGTCAAGGTAGCCATGGGTTGTAAAGAATAGATGAGATGTAAAGATGAAAGCAATTCAACATCACATATAGGGGTTCAGAATTCATAGCACTCAACAATCAACCAAGTAGTATATATTAAAATCTGTCCCAGATCACATGCAAGATTTCTAGTAGAGAATCAGCAGAGCATTGCCCAGGATAAGGTGGGGCAGAATTAGTAGAGACAATGTTTCAATAGCCCCCCTAATTTCAGACTGAATCTTTAAAGCAGAAATTGCCAGAGCCCATCTAAGATCCAGCTGCAGTATATTAGAGGCTTCCAGAAGAAGTCCTTCTTTTGAAGACCACCCAACATATAAGGAATCCTTTACACATGGAGTAAAGTAGCTAGGCACATCATCTGTTCTCAAGAACTCTGCCTTGGATGTGATACTCCCTTGTGGAGAGAGTGGGCCCCAGTCACCTTTCCTCCAGGGTTCCAGACTCAGGCAGTTCCTAAGCCCTCTTCTGGTAAAAAAGCAAGGACGTGGAGCTTTATCCTCTAGCAATTACATATTGCAGCAATTACTTTTTTTAAGGAAATGGAAACATATCAGTATAGAAACAATCATTATCACATTGTCTCTGCAACAGTGCTATGCTGCCAGATTGGTGATGCACATTCCAATAATAAGTCTTCCACACCATCCCAGCGACCTTGCCTCCCTTCCCGTGTCCAACTACCTAGCAATTGTGCAATCTCAGCACATTGTGATGCTTTGTCCCATCACTTCAGCATTGTTTTTTCCTGTTGTGCCACCATTTTGGCATTCTGCTCTTCCAAAATCGTAGTTTTTCTGGCCTGCTGCTTTTTCAGCATTTCTCTTCCACAGTCACAATTACAGCAAAAGTAAAAAAAAATTGAAAAAATGTACTGGGGAATGCAGTAAAAGTATCCTTGTTCACCTGCTCACATTGCTTAGGGATAGGGAGGAGAACAGGCGAGAACAATATCAAAACTGAAGCAAACTGAAAGGATCACACAAATAGGCAATAGTGGAAAAGCAGCATTATTGAAGCTATTAATGGGTATTTCCCATGAATGAAAAGAAATGTCGCAATAATGATAGGAATGCAATCCAACAATGGGAGAATGATGACTTCATGTGATAACAGCGAGATCAAAGAACTAACCCAGTGCAATCATGCAACAAACCCAGTGATAATAACCCCATGACATTAAAAGTGTATCAAATTCACACCCAGTTCCTGGTATGACAGGTATTTATCAATATCATTACTATGGTTCAGGCCTACCCGGTGATAGCACTAGATATCGTTTTTGATATCAAATCCATTCGGCCTCCCTCTGCCACCCCACTCCACGTGTTTGCGAGGCCTCCGGACAAGCACGTACAGAGGTACGGCCGGTAAGTTTTGGACATTCCATTCTCCACCTAGGCAGGCAGAACAGAGCCACTCCGTTGCTTCAGAGACGTCTCATGTAGACACCTCTTGCTTAAGCGCGACTCTAAACAAAGATGCCCAGTCTCAAGCCAAAAGTCTGACAATGCAAAGCCATTTGCATACTGGCTATACTATTGTTAAACCTGCACTAAGCCCGTCATGTTAAACTTGACCTTTGCCAAAGCTTTGCCCCGCTCCAAACTCGCATTGTTCTCACCGAGTATGGCATGGCCTGTAGGCACAATTCACCCTACAAAAACTCCCTGATTCTGAGACCGCCTCGGATCGCTCCTGAGTTCCATCCAGCCTTGCTGTCGCTTTATCCAGAGAACTTCCCTCGGCCTCCACGTTGAGTTTCTTCCCAACCAACTTCAGTTTCTCCAGGACTACGAGAAAAGGTGTCATATCACCCATTTCCCCCAAAAACTCTTACTTCTAATTCCAAGTTAGCTGTGTGTTTGTGGTGTCTTTTCTGTTGTTCGTCCTTTAATAAAGATATCATTTTTGCTATTTTCAACCTGTCTGACTGCTTGACTGACCTAACCCCGTAGACATTGGGTTACAAGATCCCTGCTAAGTTACCCTGCCTCTCGCTAGCTTAAAAGAGTGCTCCAGTTAATTCCCCCAGCTTTGTGTTTGTGTTTGGTTATTTGGGCGCCCCTCCCGGGACCCCCAGAGAACAGGGTAACAATACAGCACGTGACTGTACAGTTTTTCTGCCTTCTGGGGAAAATGTACAGATTTCCCTGAAAACACACATGTATTTTGCATTTGTGTACTTATGAGTAAGAAGCTGGACAGGACATCTTGCTAGTCTAAATGGGTCCATGGGTGTGTAAGTGTAAGGTTAGAGAGGACACTCAAGTATAACACTTGAAGGAGATGTAGTTTTATACTTATGCAGAGTTCCATTCCACCCTCCTCTGCTGTGCTGAAAAACATCCTGGAGTCATGAACAACCAAAGAATTGAACCCAATATCCTTTACGGTAATGTCAGAGTTAATCTCTCAGGTCATATAATATTTACTTGGTGCCTTTAAAGTTATTGTCACTGCAAGCAACTCCTTGGGCTACTTAATTAATCAGGTCAGCTCTGGTCTGACGATTCCTGGCTTGACAAATAAATAAAATTATGCAAGGTGTGCAGAAAGAGGATTAAGGAACATCATTTTCAATGAAACTCATTAGTGAGAGATTCAGAACAGGAACAGTGTAGCAGAGGTGGGAATTATGTAGTCCTCCAGATGTCATTAGACTGCAAGTGCTAGCAGTCCTAGCCAACATAGCCAATGCTAAGGAATGCCAGACAGCCAGCACAAGGTAGTAGTTTGAGCGTTGGACTATGACCCTGGAGACCAGGGTTTGATTCCCTGCTCAGCCATGGAAACCCACTGGGGGACTTTGGGCATGCCACACACTCTCAGCCCCAGAAAATCCCTGTGATAGGTTCACTTTAGGGTTGCCATAAATTGGATAAGTCAGAAACAACTTGAAGGCACACAATAACAACAAAACAACAAAAACAACAAGGAATGCTGAGAGTTGCTGTCCAGTAGCATCTGGAGGATCTCTACAGTATACCTTTTGTTTAAACTGTGGAACTTGATGTTACAAGACGTAATGGCTACCTATATAAACAGTTTTAAAAGCAGACTGGACAAATCATGTAGAATATGACAGAATGCCTCTAAATATCTTTTGCTGAGAAGCTACAGCAGCAGAAGGCTATTGCTCTCATTTCTTGCTTGTAGCTTCCAAGAGGATCTGGCTGAATACTGTAGGGGGAAAAAATGCTGGACCAGATTGGCTTGGGGTCCAATCTTGAAGGCTGTTTTTATGTTCCTTTCAGGTACTCTGATATGTTATGAATGCCAGGATGGTACGCGGCTATGTTTTCCTTGATAGAAACCATAATGAGAATCGTTTCTGGTTGCTATTGGAGAAAAAGGCACTATACAGGTGGAAAGCTGTATGAAAAGAAATTCAGCTGGAAACATTTTTATCATTGTAAGGATGCAATGACAGAAAGTGCCACCTACTGAACTTCTTTCTGTAGTGGCTGCAACCACAGAATTTGTGATAATTATGATAGTGGAACTGAGCTTCTCCATTATCCTACTCTAGAGCTTTACAAGTTGCCCTTCATTACAGATGTATCAGCCAGTGTGCTTTATAAACAGACAGATTGGCTCAGTGTCATGGGGAAGCAGTTAGCACCATGCAATGACTAGGCGAGTAGATAAAGCCAATCAGACTTCTCAAAGGAATTTCAAACTGGCAGCCCACCAGATAGTTTATGGGGGGCGGGGTTGTGTGTGTATGTTTGCACCTTTAAAGAAGAGGACCAGTGAATACCTGTGGCAGTGAGTCAAAAGCCAAGAGAAGGTCCATCACAGAAAATAATAGAGGATTCAGTGTAAGCTAGTCATATTAGGGAATTTTTGTTTATTTTCTTATTGTCATGGTAGATAACTCTTGATACTTCCACATGTTTAGCTTAATGAGCAACTCCCGTGAAAGAGCCCTGTGGTTCCCTTACACCAATAACATGATTCTTAAGGTGTGGTGTAACCTTGTATGTAATAACATTTTCCTTCTTACCATCAAGCATGAGCATTTGCAACTATAGGCCATTTGCTTCCCAGTTTGGGAGTATGTGTCTAGTCTGTCTTCTGGCCACAGAAAAAGGAAAGAAACACTCTGCAATAGGAACCCATTCCCTGCCCACTGGAGAGACAGACAAGGGGAAGGATGGAGGTGGTGGCAGCAGCAGACACAGCCTGTTGAGAAACTGAACTGCTCCCTGAGGCAGCAAAGGATTGGAAAAGATTTTCTGTGAGGTTCCTTTTCCTTGCTCAGAGGAAAAGCTTATCAAAACCTCTGAGAGAAATTCTTTGAAAGAAGGTTCAATAAGGCAACTGAGAGAAGTCAAATAAATGAGCTACTCATTTATAGCAGGGGTGCAAGTCAAAACCTATGGGAACTCTTTTGGTAAGATACCCACTTCAGAGGGAGTAAAGGAGGCAACAGAATGAGATGGGAAAGATGGAAGCAAGCAAAGAAAACACTGAAAGGGTAAGGGTTTAATAATCTATGTACAAGACTGCATTCTTCTATTTTGTATCAGCCTGGAAGTGGTATTTACATCTTAGTACACCTCTGGATTACTTAACTTGCTGGAACTACCAGACAGTTGCCACTTCTTAAAAAACAACAACAACAGATGAACTGTGTACTTAAGCCCATTCAATACACTCTTGTTGAATTCCAGGTTCCAGACAAGGCCTGGAAGCAGACTCTGGAAGTATAGACCATCAGCAATCTATGCAACCACAATATTGGGAGAAGAAAAGGTTGTGGGGTTAGGAGTGCTTTTTCCCTTGGCTCCCTGTAAAATTTTTATGCTCTTAACAAGCATATAAATACCAATCAAACTAAGAGCACTCTCTTATTTGAATGAGATACCAAACAAGGTGATGCTGCTCAGGTGCTAAATTTAGATTGAGATAGATATACAGACTAAATCCTGACAACTTAGTAGTGAGATCAAATCCTACTATGGCTGCCCGATGTCTACTTTATTGTCAGATTATTCTGTGTCAGTTTAGCACCTGACACGCACTCCATCTGTTTCACCACTGACTTTCTAACTCAAACAGTCACTGCTATCAACAAACGTAGGAGGGACTCCATGTTGCTATGGTGAGGAGGAGGGGAAATTAAGAACAGAGACTGTTTGGAACACAACACTTTTTCCAGAACATTATCCAGAAGGACCACCAATCTATTTTAAAATGCATCTATTAACTTCCAGAAAAATATTACTATCCTGGAAAGCCAAGTAGAAAGCAGCTCTTTACTATATTCTGCTAGTTTTAAGTTACACATATTTTTACTCACTGTTTCAAATTCCTATATTTTACCTTGATTTCTTTTTTTTAAAATAATTTTATTAAGTTTCACAAATAAAAAAACATCATCTCAAATTGTACTTTTACATGTAATGTTTTTGTTCTTCCACTCTGATCTAGTTTTCATTTTCTGGATATCTACTCACATATAAAAAATTATGCCTCACAATTCTATGTTCATCTTACATGCTTGATCTTGCATTTCTCTCATCAACTCCTGTTATGTTACAGTTATTCCTTTTTAATTTCAACCATAATTCAGACATTTTCACTTGGCAGTTCCCAGCAATTACCCATTACAATTTGTCATTCTGCTTTGATCTGATCATCCGATTTCCCCTTTAATCTTTGTGAAACAATATCCGCATTTCTATTTGACACCTTGATTTCTAAAGCTGAAAAAGAATGCTCCACACTAAAAATTACTGGTAGTGGCACATTTCATTCTGGTCATCCCAAATACACTGGAAAACCTTAGCAAAATAGAAGATGGTAGTACTACTAGTAGTATTATGTCTTGAAGCTGAAATATGGGTTGAGTACGCTTGATTCCACCAGGGAGAACTGCAGTGAGAATCTCAGGGGGGATTCCTTCATTTTATAGAATGGAAATATTGAAAGAATTCTGTAATGTTGTTTTGGAATCTGAGGTATAGCATAGATTAAATTAACTGCGGTGCATCAATCCTTGTCCAAGCCACAAAATACTGACATGAAGCTGGGCACTATGAAAGCATTTTTCTTTTTTCCAAAACAGAGCAGATCTGGCCCAAAACAGTAAAAAGTGAAGATGTCTGCTCCTAAAGCTTGAAACCCACAATATCTAATTATATTATATTATTATATTAGATATAATATATTAGATATTAGATATTAAATATATTAGATAGTAGATATTGTGTGAAAATATATCTATTTTCAAATATCCCAAGGAAATCCTATACAAAAAGAAAACATGAGGGAGAAGGAGGTGGTTTTGTAACTTACTGTTCCAACTAGAACTGTTCTGAGGAAGCTCAACCTCATGATGATTGGGTTTCAAGGAAGTTCAGGATTTCATGGCCTCAATGACAACTGTGGGGCTTACGAAGTGGGCTGGAGTCCACAGAGGCATACACAAATCAAGTATGTTGATATTTAAGGCAGTGGCAGAGCTTGGGGTGTGTGGAGGGGTGGTGGGAGGGGGGCTGGGCTATGGCATGAAGGGCGTGGCCGTGGTGTGTGGGGGCATGGCCAGGGCACGTGGGAGCATGGCTATAGACCAGGATGCCCCCCAAAACATTGCCACCTGGGGCAAATTGCTCCCCATCCCTCCATCGCTATGCGACTGATTTAAGGTGTCACAAAAGGTTTTTGGCTGACTTGTTGTTTTTGCTGCAAAAGTGTAACATGCTTACCTTTCCTGACCCTAATCTGACTTGAGTTGTACTTTTTTCAGATGAGTAAAAGGATGATGATATGAAAGCTGGGGATTTAATCTCTATTCCCTTGTCAAGACCAAATAATTTTCTAGTTTTCAGTACCTCTTCCATACCAATGGCCTCAAGGGGGCTCTGGGAGATTTTCCTATTGATAGAACTATAGAACTATGTCTATCAGTGTCTTCCCAGAAGATTTTAAAATATCCATAGCAGTTGAAATGATGCCTAAACTGAGATGAGAAAGTGCAGCCTGTTCTCCTCATGCAGCTTTCTGGAACCCCATTCTGGGGCTCTGAAGTTCCCCAGGAGTTACACACACACACACACACACAAACACACACACACACACACACAAACACTCCAATGGCCCACTAGTGCAAATTGTGCTAATACACAGATTCTGGAACAGAAAACAACAGGTAGTTTCCCTGCACATGTTTTCTATAAAAAAAAAATTTGTGGAGAAATCAGTGTGTTTTGCACAAAGTCAATGTTTTCTGCCTCAAAAGACATTTTCTGCCAGGAAAATCATATGTAGTCTGACATCCAGTTTGGTATTTACAATGTTGTAAGCTAGAATTGTGACACTGTAAGTATTTAAATTCATCTCTCTGGTCATGGTACCATTGCAATGCCAGCAAGTACCCTCCAACACCCACCTTAGAAGCCGGGCAGTTCCACCGACCAAACAAGTTCTGCAGCACTGGAGAGTGGGGCAGTGAGCAATGATGTGTCCAGCCCCTTCCTGCCAGCACAGTTTGCAACTGCCTGGCTTCTTTGGTGGGCTTTGTGGCAGAAGGTTGAATTGGGAGAAGCATAGCTACACATGACAATGCAAGATCTCAGCCCTAGTTTTACACAAATGAATTTTCCCCAACAAACTGCAAAGAATATCATAGTTGGTCTCCTCTTCCTCAGCTGGGTTTCTCAACATGCCTTGTTTTCACTGAGGATGGCAATATTAGTAAGCATTCATCACATCTCTATTACTGTCTCACTCCTCTTACCTGTAGCACTTTTTCCAAGGAAAAAAGGAAAACAACTCATTATGCAATTGTAATATATACACACAGCACACATCACTGTAATCCACCTCTGCATTTCCCTTGTGTGTTCATGCATGCTTTGTTGAGTGGAATGACATTTAAAAACATTTGGAAGCCAGATCTAATTCTAATTCCTAGTTCCTTAGGGTCCCCTTTCTCCATTAATTCCTTGCTAATTATCCTGGTTACTTAAACAAGCTTGAACCAGAATCTTTCTTTTCTGATATAACAGGGAACATAGATTTAATACAAGCCAAGAAGGAACCCGTGAACAAAGGGAGGATGGGATTGGCCTGGAGTTCAGAAAGAGTAATATTTGACCTTCATGTTTTCAAAGTCCACCTTAGAAGTCAAATGCTTGTTCTTGGCTTTGTTATCTAGCCATTATATACAACTTCTGCTTCTACTGCTACTTGTTACAAACACATATTTCAGGTCAACGGTGTGCCAAGTACTTTTTAAAAGCAAATAAAATTCAGTTTCATTCACAACTGAATGTATTTCACAAGATGTCTTTTAAAATGATTTAAGTCCTCCTCTCCTGTATTAAAAACGTTGATCCTAATACAGTTAGGGACTATACATGTGTGGGATTAAGCTGGCGTGGCTCTCCAGACTGATGATTCTAGTTACACTGGTATTGTTTTGCAACATTCCTTCCTAACCTAAACAGAGGGGCTGAGTCCTTTAAACAAAGCCAATATCCTGCTGATTAGCCTTCCTGAAGAGGGAGTGGTTGGCTGGATTCAAAACACCCTGTTTCCTCTTTCTCAGCAAATTGCTCATTGATAGATTATCGGGATTTCTTTTTAAAGACTATACTAGCACACAGCTGCACCTGGCACACACTGTTGGACAGGAGCCATGAATTATAAGGGTATTTAAGAATGCACAACTATGTTCTGAACTGGAAGTTAAAGCTGATTCTCTGTGTACAGGTACATGCATGTAAAGGTCACTGATTTAAAAATATACTATGTACAACAGCATACTAATTGTGGTCTGTATCCCTAATCTTGAGGAAATCTTATGGCCTGTTCTCATATCAGAGGTCAAAGGAGCAGAACTCTATGACTATAAAATATATGAATCCATAGACATTAATTGTGGCATTTAATTTGTCTCTGTTTTATTAAAAATTAGTCCATGCTTCATGAGTACAATTCACAATTAGAGCATCTCTCCAAGGGGAAAATGCGTGTGTGTGCGTGCACGCACAGATTTCTAGACTACCGCTGAAATCATGTCTGCAAGAGATGAGGAGCAGTGATGTATGAAGAATTACAATTCATTGAGCATCAGAACTGACAACCTGAGAGCATTTGCAGGCTAAGAAAATCAATGGCAGAATTTTTAACAGCGGAGGTAAGATGTACATGGGAGGTTTTTATTTCATTTATTTTAGCAAATTTCTACCTTGATTTTTCATCTGATAGATGCTCAAGATGAAAATGCTATATTTCAAGTTAGGAAAATTAATCAATAGTTTTTTCAAAAAAAAAATCACTTCTGGGCTCTTGGAATCCTAATTTATAGTACTACTTTGTGCCCATATTGTAACTTTTTAAATTCTGTATTAAAAATACATATATAGATGCTGTAAATATGGTGTAGATGTTACAGAGTTTGAAAGTAACAACTGAGTTACTTGTAACTAATTCTCTGGAAATAAATAAGCTGGAACTAAATTACATTATGGATGAAATGTAACAAGACATCATCACTTTTGTGGGTGTGACTATAAATAGATTTTGGCTATTTTTATATTTACTAGATAACTTTGGCATCATTACTACTGAGGTATGTTTTGTAGCACAGATCAGCAGACTGTAACATTCCCTTTTTTAAAAAAAAAAACAACCTCTAACCATAAAGCAGTGTCTAACTACTTTTTTTGTTATGGAAGTGCAACCACAACAACTTACTTTTGAAAATAACTTTCTAAGCCCTGAGATTTTGTATGGAATATTGGAATATATTAAGACACAAAAAAGAATTCAACCATAACTGTGCCTAAAAGGATATTAAATTCTAGATTAACAATATGAAAGGTAACAAAACTACAGAACAAAAGGGCAATACTGTCATAGTGTTTGCTGTAATGTCACATTGTTCCTTAGGGTCCCTTCCCAACATCTTCTGGTATAACTGCATAGGGCATCTGCCCTTCCACTGGGACATCAATCTGGCTCCTCCAAAGCAACTGAAGCCCTCAACCACTGAAGGAATTCAAGGCAGATTTAATGCCCACTGAAATCAAGCAGAGCTACGGTGTTCCCAAGATCACATCCCCGATGACTCTGAAGAGTGTTTCAGTTTAGCACCAGGCACCAAAGGACTGCATCTCATACACACACCCTCCACAAAAGCAGCTGCCTTTGCTATCAATTCTTGTTCTCAGGCCACTGCCAGCCAAGTGCTTGGTTCTAAATTGCAGACAGAAATCTGATGATCCTAGCAGAACTCTCCTGTGTATGTAGAGAAGGTGATACAGTTTTAACATAAAGGACAGTGGCAATGGGCTTGCAAGAAACAACAAGAAGTTGGTAGGCAATGGAAGCCTGGTTATCAACACAGACCACAGACCTCTAACTATGCCTGGGATGTGGGGGAGGGAATATTAGAACTAAGCAGCCTATCATCAATGATTCATACAGACTGTGCTTCTCTAGTTTGTACTGGAATGGAAAGAAGAAAAGGGTGACTTCTATATAACCCTAACCTTTTGTAATTACATAATTCAAAAATTTTCAAGCATTGGTTCATACCCTGTAATGTAAGATCATATATATTATATGATAGGGATCAGAGCTTGGAAAACTTCCTGTTTTTGTTCTAGACTTTTATAATCCCAGAAGATAACTTTTCCAAACTTTGACAGAAATACACAAATGCCGTCACCAGCATTTTCCTGATGAGCACCTGTTCAACGGACGCCTAACTCAAAAGGCCTCTGGTTGCCACTGAATCTCAACAAGTTTTGTTGTCGTTGCATCTTAGCAAACCTTGGGGGAAAGGGATTTCTCATTTTTTATGTGGCAGGAGATACTGCCTCCTGTCTTCCACTCAGTTCTCTGGCCCATTCAAGAGACCAGAAGTCTATTCCTCTCAAGATCTCCTGGGCTTTGGATATTTGAGAGGCTGTCTTCCTGTCTACGAATGCCACACTTTAAATTTGACAAGATTTGGAAAAGGACAATTACCATCAGGGTGCAAATGGGTACTTATCAAACCTATCTCTTAACAGAATTGCCACACAAATCTGCCACAGGAAAAGGGAAAGTCCCTGCTCACTCACTCCTCCTATCTCCTTTGCAGTATAAGTTCCAGTAGATCCTTTAGCATAGGGCTTTCCAAATGGTGTGTCGTGACACATCAGTGTGTCGCCTGAAGTATGCAGGTGTCTCTCTTTCCTGGGCTGAGAAAGACCCCCTCACCCGAGCCATTTCCACTGCTGCTGCTCTCGCTGGGGTCTTTCCTTGCCAAGGGCGAAGGCAGTGGGCCAGGATCAGGTAGAGGGGCTGCCTTTCCCACTGCCACCATCCTTCCCAGGTTTTTTTTCTCAGCAACAGCAGTGGGTCAGGATCAGGATTCCCACTGCCACCACTCTTGCCAGAGTGTTTCCTCACCAAGGTTGATGGCAACAGCCCAGGATTGGGTGTGGGGGGGTCGCCTTTCCTGCTGCTGCCATCCTTGCCAGGGTCTTTCATAGCAAGGGCAACTGCGGTGGGCCAGGATCGGCAGGGCTGCCTTTCCTCACCCTAGATTCGCCTCTGGGTACTGCACATGCGTAAACAGTGAGTTTAACCTCTGATTTGCTAGTAAAACTGAATTACTGTGCTGTGAAATGATGCATATCTAAGAAGTGTGTTGTTACTATGGTTCAGGTGTACCTGGTGACAGCACTAGATATCTCTTTTTGATATCAAATCATTTGACCTTTCTCTGCCACCCCACTCCACATGTTTGCGAGGCCATCGGACAGGCACGTACACAGGCGCGGCCGGTAACTCCCACTTAGGCAGGCAGATTAACGCCACTCTGTTGCTTCAGGGACCTCTCTTGCAGACACCCATTGCTTAAGCATGACTCTACACAAAAACGTTCAGCCTCGAGCCGACGCCCTTACAATGCCAATCCATTTGCATACTGGCTACACTACTGTCAAACCTGTGTTAAGCCGATCATGTAAAACTTGACCTTTCCCAACGCTTTGTCTCACTCCAAACTCACATTGTTCTCACCAAGTATGGCATGGCCTATAGGCACAATCCACCCTATAAAAACTCCCTGATTCCGAGCCCACCTTGGATCGCTTCCTCGCCCCATCTGGACCTCTTGTCCCATTCGGACTGCTCTGGACTTCTATCCTGTCTTGCTGCCATTTTGGTCTGACGAGCTCCCCTCAGCGAACCACGCTGAGCTTTCCTCCCTGCAACCTCCAATCTCTTCAGGACTATGAGAAAAGGTGTCGTATCACCCATTTCCCATGAAAACTCTCATTTCCAATTCCCAGTTAGCTGTGTGTTTGAGTTGTCTTGTTTGTCAATTGTCTTTTAATAAAGATATCATTTTTACTGTTTTAAAACCTGTCTGACAACTCTTCTGACGTGACCCCGTAGACATTGGGTTACAAGATCCCTGCTAAGTTACCCTACCTCTCGCTAGCTTAAGAGAGTGCTCGAGTTAATTTCCCCATCTTGTGTTTTTATTTGGTTATTTGGGTGCCCCTCCCGGAACCCCCAGAGAACAGGGTAACAGTGTCACCAACATGAAATGTTTGGAAAGCTCTGCTTTTCCAGATCTGCTAACCAGCATAACAATATACACAGGAAAAATGCACTCACTAGTTTTGTGCTACACTGATAGATTCATTTAAGAATTAGGCATGCTGTGCCCGTTCTGTTTTGAAGGTACAAATATTTAACATAGTACTTAATAAGCACAAGGGTATCTTAAAAGCCTTTTCCCTGATCTTCAGAATTGGGACATTTTAACATGGAACAGTTAAATAGCAAGCCCCTTTCCCAGAGGGCATTTCACAATGGAATAGTTACATAAAGGGATGTGCTATGTGAGAACCTACACATTTTTACCTGAATCTTTGCCTTGAAAAGACACATCACAAATAGCACAAGCAAGAGTTTCTCTTTTGCAAGTATACAGAAAACATGCTGATCTTACTCCAGTAGTATTTATTCTGTGAGGCTTTAGCAAGAGAGGTTGGTTCAAGGAGAAGCTAAAATGAACTTTTCTACAAAATGGCATCCATTTCTTAGACTTCAAAGAAGAAAAGGTCATCTAGATTATACTACACTAGGAAAGTCCTCGTCATTCTCTTTTCTCCTACAGTGCCCTTCATTCACTATCTTCATCATAGTTCAGACATCTGCCATTCATGCTTATCTTCCTTTTCTTTTTATACATTATAAATTCTATCTGTAGCTTCTTTTCTTTTTTGCTTGAATATTCCTATATGATTATCAGTAGGAAGTCTTTTTGTGCTTTAAAAAACAACTTGACAAATGAAATCTCAGAGTAGTATGCAGTTAAAACAATATAAACAGGCTCAAAGAATTCCAGGTAAAAATAGAATCATTTAAACAGAATAAGAACATAATAAATAAGTCACCATGTTAAAACAACAGAAGAAGCTAAAACAGTTAAAGGTTACTACACTAAGCATTACACTAATCTAATCAGGATGCTATCAATGCATAGAGTACCTTTGCTAAGTTATCCCAGCCCAGGAAAGGCCATAGCTGACAGGCCATTTAGAGCTGGTGTCCAGCACTCCGAACCATGGGGTACACTTGGGCCTCCAGTAAGAGAGATAGACCGAAGAATATTCTCAAGATATGAACCTGCACCTTCAGGGAGAATTCAACTCCATCCAGGAGAGGTTGCTCACCCAATTCCTGGACTTGAGAACTACCAGTCCACAGAGCCTCCATCTTATTGGGATTCAACCTAAGTTTAATGACCCCCATCCATCTCATTACAGGATCCTGGCACTGGTGCTGCATCTGTACAGTCTCAGCTGACTCTGGGTGTTATCAGCATACAAATGAGACCCTACCCCAATCCCTCCTATGGCCTCACGCAGCTGCTTCATATAGTTATTGAACAGCATGGACAACAACATGGAACCCTGTGGTACAGTTTAATGGCCATGGAGCAGAACAGAAATCCCTTGATGCTACTCTCTGGAATGGGCCTCACAGACAGGAGCAGAAACACTGTAACACTTTGTCTCCTACTCCTGCAGAGTAGTCTAGTAACCTACTATGATCAATAGTATCAAAAGTAATTGAGAAAGCCACTAAGATAAAAGAGTAGCATTCCCCCCTGCCTTTCATATGGAGCAGGTCATCTGTCAGAATGGCTAAGGCAGTTTCAGTGCTGTGCTCTGACCTGGAAAAAGAGTGCAAGAGGTGATGGTGAGAAATTTTCATGAACTATCTGATTTAGATGCCTGGATTTAGTGGCTGAGATGTATCGAAGGAAAGCTCCTTTGTGTTGATATGGGAGCTACGTACAGTGATCTTTCCTCTTTATGAGGCTCTTGTATAACTTTTTTGTTCTGGATAACTAAAGATGGTGAATTTGGAAGACCAGATTATATCGAACAAAATAGTAAAAAGCAGAAATAGGTTAATGATGTTTGGTGATTAATAAGACAGGAAAGTACACTTGAAATTGCAATGTAGGTTTCACATATGTGTCTCCTAAATTAGTATTCACAAAAAAGTATTTTTTTAAAGAGTGCATGCTTTTGAGCGCAAAGACAAATTACTTTTGCACTTTGTTTAATTTTGCACTTTGCCCATTTTAAAAAAAATAACCAGAAATGATACTTAGGGCACTGCAATTCTCTCTTCCTCTTAAACAAGATCCAAACCTTTATTTTACATTTCCACTCAGAATTTTTTCGTTCTTTCAAAATGTCTTTGGGGAGGCAATGCTTCTGAAACCCGTTTGGAGCATTTAGTTTCTCTCCTCTCTAAATTCATCCTGCAGAAGACCCAATCATATGATTGTTCTATTCTGACCTTCCCCATTATTGGTGTTAAAATACAGACCCACACAAGCTGTGATCAACCAAGCTAAACACAACCACAGATGGTTTCATAAGCCTCCATTTTTAAAAAACAAAACAAAACACCAGCTTGGGCTGTAGAAACAGAGAGGGGACGTTAAGCACCTGCCAAGGCCACGGTTATGAGGTTGGAGGTTATACTCAGAATGGTAAGTGAACAGGAACCTGAATCTTATTCAGGGGCTGCCATAATGGCCATGCAGCAAAATACAACAAAATACAAAATACAGAGAAAGAACATGAAAAAGCAGTGGTCACTGAATTTTTCTTCTTATTTGGATTAGTAGCTACTGCAGTAACAACAACAACAACCTCTTACCCACCTTCTCCTTGTGGATTGAAGTAAGGAATGAAAGCAAATAATACAACATGAGTTAAAACAGCATATAAAACCAAAACATATTAAAATAAAAATCAAAAAATAAAAATCAATAAATACTTTAAAAACAATAATTTAAAAATAACCTGGATAGGCCTGTTGGAAGAGACAGCTCTTTGCTGCTGATTTAAATAAATAAAGTGTATCAAGCTGATGAATCTCTTCCAGCAGGTCATTCCACAATCTAGGGGCAGTTGAAGAAAATGTCCTCTGGGTAACAGCCTAGTTTCAGATGACTGAAATAGATGTCTCTCAGAGAACCCGAGTGTACAGAATTGATTATACAGGATATGAAATCCTGGACTCAAACGATGTAGGACATTAAAGGTAATAACTTTGTACTTTCCCCAGAAACTAATTGGCAGCCAGAAGAATGATCTTAATATTGGTGTGATGTGCTCACTCCTAGATAACCTATCTGGCTGCCATCTTTTGAACAAATTTGAGGTTTCCAAACTTGGTACAGAAATAGCCAAATGTGCAGCGCATTGCAGAAATCCAGCCTTGAGGTTACCAGCATGTGCACTGCCATACAAACATGTAATATTCAATAATAAATCATATAAGCATCATACTTAAACCACCCTTCATAGGATGGGAGAGACAAAAGGACAGTACCTATTCATTCCAAACAAAAAGGAATGCAAGATTAGAAAGAAAATAGATCACCAACTGCGGAAAGACCACCAGACAAATATATATATTGACAGTATATACTCATCTGTATATTATGTGCTGCACTATGTTCAACTTATGTGCTTTCAAAAAGCAAATTAGATAGGATTAGCACGCATACATTCACAAAAATAATGCAACTGTGGTATATGCAGAATTGTGATACTCATAAATATGAAGGCAATGCAATAAAGTATAATCTCTTGGTGTTTCTCTTTGATACAGATGTGAAGCCCTGGGGGAAAAACACCAAAAATTCAGGAAAAAGAGGAGTTTTATGTATTTTTTCCTAACCTTTTTTTTCATGGAAAAAAATAGGAAAAAATGGGCAAAATGTGTCACGGGATATTTTCTTTTAGAATGATAAATATAACATTTTAGACAACATGTAGCCCCCTATGTAAGAGGAAGACTTTTATGTAAGATTGTGTACAGAATCTGATCAGTGTAACTCCTGGGCTCAGTTTTCTTTTCTCAGTCATTTTTATATGAGTGCTTTAAGTCTGTTTGACACTATGGAGACAACTAGCCTGACAACTGCCCAACTAGTCTGAATTAGGTTGTAGTTCTTAACTCTAATTTCATTTTCAAGGGAAACAAGTAAGTTTAGCTATTTTCTTCCTGCCGTGAGAAAGGCTCTAAAAACTGCACAGCTTTGGAAGACTGTGGTTCAGGACTTACTCTGTACAAAACTCAAACATGGCGGGGGGAGGGGGCTGATTAGAAAATAGTGAAAGACACCATTTTTAAATTGTGCATAGAATGTGTCCCAAACTTACAAAGATTCTTATTAGTTAAGGACTCTCCTTATCAAGGTTTCCCCAACACCAGAGGAATACAATTTTCAACCATTTTTAAAAATGTCTGAGCTAGACTCTCTTTCTTCTAATATGCTAGTTTGACGATTTTGCCCATTCTAATATCCAACTCAAGTTTATTTATTTATTTTATTCATTCAGTTAAAACTTATTTTCCTGTCTTCGTGTTCTTTCTGCCAATGTAAGTCCACGGAGCCTTCATAACCCAACAATCAATAAAACAATCTATCATAAAAGCAGCAAAATGAGACCTGGATGAACAGCAAGTGGCAAGCAGTTATTAGTTTATTTAGACTGAATTATTAAAAATAATACCTAGTAGCAGAAAACAATAGCTGTTGGGTGTAAAAAACAACAACACTAATACCTAACAACTGGGAGAAATCTGAATTACTTGTGGCAAGTCATTTCAGAACCTTGATACCATTACCAAGGTTTTTTCTATCTCATGTCTACCAAGTGCACCTGAGATGATGTAGGAACAGGAGTAGTCTCTCCTAAAAACTTGCATAATTTGCACACAAACCTTCCTCACAAATGTGAAAACTCATTTGAGACTGACAGAACAGTCAGAACCCACCATCTTGCTAGTAAGGAGAGAGATTTTGCTGTTTATTGTTCTTGCGTTCAAAAATAAGATGACCAAGAATTGACATCCCAGATCTGAAGAAAAGCATATCAAGGGCAAAAGTGCTCCAAAGTGAAGCAGCTACCTGCCTCAAGCAATGAAGTTGGCTCCAAAGCTCTTTTTTTCTCTGTAAGTGCTCACTATATAAAAGAGAGGCTGGTTTGCAACTGAGGATTTTTCTTAATGGAGTAGTTCTGGGAAAGGATTATACAAGAGAAAAGAGCAAAACAACCAGTGAGGAGGCAAGGGACCTTCACCCCTGAAAAGTCTCAGTTTCATAGGAGGAAAGGGGATGTCCTGGGGAAACAAGTAAGTTTTACAAATGTGGGATACAATGGAGATGTATCAGACAACAGGAACAAAATCTGAAAACATTTCAGGAACACATCCATAGTTTACTGTGCCAAGTTTATACTTCATAGCAGTAATGTATCCGTTGTATTATAAATACACATTTGTTACTGAGAAAATAAAAACTGAGAAGTCCCCTTCTCAGAGCTACCATCTAATGTAAAGGGTTAAGAGAAATCTGGAATTTCTTGTCTGGGTAAACAATCTAGGGAATTTTTTCAGGGAAGCAAAACATTTTTTCTCTAAGAGTACTAAATCATCAGTGGAGATATGCACATTCCCTAAACCTACATTCAGTAACATTCCCATAGCACAAAGCACTAATTAACATATCTAGAAGTTCAGATGCAGTAAACATAACTGAAAATATATCTCTGTTATATTTCAGGGCTAGAATCTTTCTTGAAGTTTTCAGTGATGAATATCCTTATTAAGGAACCAGAAGAGCCTCTCTGACATTCTTCTCCTTCAAAAAGGATGGTTCCCTATGAGACAATGGAATACAGCCATAAACAAATCAATTGAAGCTGGATTGTGCTATGCCAGGGGGCTGTGAAAGCTCTGAGAACAATCTGGCAAAAAAGGAAAAACACTGCTGCATTTCCTGTTTCTCAGATGCAGTACCCTTCCGTGCTATGGAAAAGACATGGAGTTCACAGAAGTAGATGGAGAGCCCACAAATGACAGCTTCTGCCCTTGTCAGGGACTGGTCACCGTTGTGTTTACCATCCCATAGGAAACAGCACAGAGCAGTGCAAGTAAAGCAGCACAGTAATTCATTGTGGGCTTTGAGAGGAGGTTGCAAAGGTGACTCTGCTAAGTGCTGGGCTGCCTTTTGGAGGGCCAAGGAGCCTGGCATTTTGCAGTGTTTCCTCTACAAGCTCCTTCTTTTGCCCTCCCCTCCAGTACAAAGAGCTACTGTGCTGATGCACATCCATGCCAACACACGGAGAAGGGATTCACATTTCCTTCTGGCCAACATAGAAAGAAAGCAGGAAATCTCTTTCCCACTGTACTAGAGGATTGTGGGAGGGGGTTACTTTGTACCTTCAGACTTCCAATTCAGAAAGGAGAGATACTCATTTCCCCACTCTCCACACACGTCCCATTACAACCACCCTGCCAATTCACATATACTCTTTTATGTGGTTCATGGGAAAAACTTGCTGAAGAAACCAAAGTTCTAATCATATTAAATGGAAACTGAGGCTTTTGAGATTAACTATTCCACACAGATCACAATCCCCTAGTACAATTCCCAGGTCATAGGATATATTTACAGTAAGTAAAAACGTATTATTGTTGAAGACTGCACATAATATATATATACAAATGACAATTCAACTAGATTTACAAATGCAACAAGCAGCTTAGTGCAAACAGGGAATGTCTTTTCTAAAAAACCAACACACTAACTCTATGTGTTGGACAGATGGCTTATAAATATACGCACTGTCAGGAATGCCATTAAAGTGAACATGCACAAAGTGTACCATGGGATTATGTATGGGTATAACAGATGGGATGATTACGCACTTCTCAACATAGGTGCTGAGTTGTAACATTGGTGTTCCTTTGTAAAAGTATCCCTCAGTGATTTCTGAATGAACAGTTCTCCCTACCACCACAACTCTTAGTAGTTGAAGCAACTATATAAATGTAAACCATATTGGAAATATCAGCTGTGCAGCTTATCACATTCCAGAAGAATTCAGGAGATCTGGCCTGGGTTCATGTTAGTTTCACTGAGTTCAAGTTTTTAATGAGTTCTGGCCACTTTCCCACAGCAGATCTTCAACTCTCTATGTCCCATTATTAGCTGGATGTCCTCAAATCTGGGGCACAGCTCCAAAATGACTCAAAACAGAAAATCAAGCAAGGCTGTGCTTGTGATTCAGAGGGGCTATACACATGGAGGGAGGCACCTAGCAACACACACTCATACCCACACAATTCTGGCAACCTTCAACTTGTCCCAATCAAACCAACCTATCAGAGGTCAGAGTGTTTGTCCATCCAGCCCAGTTTTGTCTGATTTGTCTCACTGGCAGTGAGGGTTTGTTCCCCCCACCTCAAACCTGATGCCTGAGATGTTTCTGATTGAACATATTAGGGGATCAAACAGAGTACCTTTCTGCACACAGAGCTGAGCATTTGACCATGGGACTAAGGCCCTCACCTGAACAGATGAAGTGCATTCAGTCCACAACAAAAAAACAGTCCACTTTCTGCTTTTCACCTTTGTGAATCCACTAACAACCATGACATGCAGAAGTGTTTGTGTTCCATCTGCCTTGCTGAAGGGCATAGACACCAAGTAGTATCTGCATATCTTATTGTTTGCAGTGCTTCCAGCAGCATTTCTTTTGCCTCATCTACATATAAATTCTTATTTCTTTCTAATAATGCCACACTAGAAAAAGAATGACATCTCCTCTAGAAAGCTCATCAAGTGTGAAAAATCAGATGCAGTCATTTGAAACACTTTCTTGTGTGTATCATGTGCCTTTTGCTATTGCACAATTAATGGGTGTTGCTAAATCCTGCAGCAAGCTACTAACATCTTAGCCAGCAGGGAAGGGAAAGCGAACAGAGGAAAAAGAATGACTGAAAAACTGAAGTGATGAAAAACCCTACACAGGCCTTACACTGTGCTGGCAGGCACTGTATATATTGATTAACTATTTCTGTTTGTGGCACACACCTTACTTTATTTTTTCATCAAATAGAAAGTTATGGAGAATCAAAAATGTGAGGAAATGTTTATTCTAATATGTGGACATTTGAATTCTTTGTTTAAAAAAAGTCAAGGAAACATTTAATACAGTGTTAAATGTCCTAAGTAATGGATTAGTTCTCTTATTATTCTAACAATTTTTCAAGTCCATTTATTTCTTATTCTTGCCATGATATAACAAGTGGTCTGGAAAAGATGGTAAGGGAGGGGCCTTTGGAATTCTCAGCCAGAGAGCTCTTTGACCTCAGAAAACTACAAACCCCAGAATTCCACAGGAAGTTGAAAGTAGAATAGCAGCACTATAAAAGTATAGGGCAGAAATGGCCTCTCCCTCCCCCAAATACTTCTTGATTTATGATTACAATTATACCCTATGTTCTTTTCACCATGCTGAAAAGCAATTTCTAGTCCAAAGCAGTAACATATTCATGCTGTATAAAAATGAGACAGGCTTAATTTTAAATCTAACAGAATTCGATCTCCTTAAAACTATGTTATGAGTATAGTAAAGAAGCTCTTCAAACCTTCAGATGAAGGCTATCAATGCGCCAAGGCCCAGAATATTATTTTATAAAAGTAACACTTTCTGTTACTCCCTACATTTGACCCAGGGACTAACTGGCATTTCTTGTAGGAGTAGCTTCCATGTAAGGGGAGCACTGAATCCACTCTGGGATTAGACGAAACAATCCAAAGTGCTGAATCTATTTTGGGGACAGAGTTTACCATCTTTGATAGCTTCTTTAGAGTTCTGCCTAAAACCTGGAGCTGATTCACCACTACTTTTCTTCATGTAAGAGGTACCTTTGGAGGGGGAAGAGTTCTTTTAGGGCTTTTTTCTTAATTTATTATTAAACAAATGTCCTCCATGCCACTCAAGGTAGCAGTGAGTCTTGTACTCTGTTGATTCTAACACCACAGTCATATTACTCAGGAATATTATGCTTTGTCCTTGACAGAAAGTGTGGTATACTTCTGCACATACCTCCTGCAGTTGCTCAAGCATCACTATTTCAGTAAGGTGATGTGGTTTAAGTGTCAGAAATGGAGGAGAAGCAGACAAGATTCTGCAATAATGTCAGCAGTGCAGGAGATCCTTGTTAAACAGTCTAAAAATCACAACACATATTACAAGAAGGTGGTAAGTATAATACATACACTTGTTCCTTGTCCTTCATTAAAGAAAAAATGGATAATGTTTATGGAATCATTCCTTTCCCTTTTCAGAGTAACAGCATTATCACTTGTTACTTGAAAAAATAGCAAACTATTGGAAACAGCAGCACATTTATTATCTCCATACTATGGATATCTATAATACTCTTTGGAATGCATTCACCAATACTTGCATACATTAAAACAGTGGTTTTCAATCTTTGGTCCCCCAGATGTTTTGGACGGCATCTACTAGAAGTCTAATGCCAGAATGGCCAATGACTAAGAATCGTGGGAACTGGACACCAAAACATCTGGAACTAGACCAAAGTTTGAGAAACACTGCATTAAAACACACCTTCTCATAACTCAAAAGTAATTTTTCTCACCCTGAAAACACCCAGAACATATAGAATGTATTCTTCCCAAAACTTTCTGCTGTTATTTACTCCCCACAGCCTGCTAGTCCTGATACTGAATTGTTGATAATAATAGAAAAGACAGTGGGCCAAAAAATAAATCTGCTAATCAGAAAATTACTTCAAGAAACTGGCCATTGAACATGTAAGTACTAAATAACCATCAATTTTGTTTTGTAAAAAAAACAAAAAAACCATCCAATAATATCCATGTAAACCAAGTCCATTATTGTTAAATACCACCAAAACATAGGACTTATTTTAGCAGTCTTAGTGCTCAGCACAGATAAGGACTGCAAATGTGTCTTCCTTTCTTCTCATTCTCTCTCTCTCTCTCTCTCTCAAAAAAAAAAAGGTTTGTGTGAGTTTCCTCTGTTTTGCTATCTTTTTTGAGAATAATCTAAAAATTAACATGTCATGCTTCCACATCTCAGGATAAATATTTGCATTTGACAACCAGGATTGCACTGATGAAATCCATCACTTGCATTATGACAGACTGTCAAGACTAAACAAGAGGTGGAAACAGGAAATGGAGAAGAGGGGGACACATTCAGAAATGTCTCAGAAAATTACTTTAACTCAACCTTGTTAGAAATTTCTCTCTAACACGTCCCCAACCATGACCTCTTATTCCTTTTATGTACTGGGGGGGGTGTTCCTTCTCAAATCTTGGAGAGTTAGGTGGTGTGTTTGCAATTAAAACACAGAGTCTGAAAAGTTACCTTTTTTGGAGTATGGCCATTTTCACACTGGACTGTTATAGCACTATTATTCCACTTTCAACATCCTGAGGCTCCTCCTGAAACTGCAAACCCCAGGATTCCAAAGGATGTTGAAAGTGGAATAATAGCGTTATAACAGTCCAGTGTGAAAATGGCCTATGACTCCCAGAACCATCCCCTCAAATAGTATGGTTATCTTTAATAGTGCAGTCTTTTAAATGCGTATTGAAACATAGGTCACGTTGAGTTCTACAGAACTTATTCCAAGGGAACTGAATATAGGTTGCAGCCTAAAACTCCCAAATTCCATGTCATTATTTTACTCTACAGCATGTCTCTAATGTTGCACTACATCCTTCCTCTGCCACTATCTCCAAATGGTAGATAAGAAAATAGGAGGCTTTCTTTAACCTTCTGTCACATGCCGACCAATTTTATTATTTAAAACTGAAATGCTTATTACCTCTTTCAAAATTCAGTGAATGGAGCAGCTGCATTCACATGTCTCCAAAGCACTACTCCTTTAAATTATTACCATGGAAGAGAAATATAGCAACTGAGTTTTAAACTAGAATTTTAAGAGTTCGCTTTTATTTTGGTTCCAAGCAAATGTGGTTTACAAAGAACAAGTAAATGAACCCTCAGATTAGCAAAATTATAGAATACCTGCAGTGATTTCAAAATGCCATCACAGTAGGCTGGTGGAAATATTTAGGGCGATAGTATTGTTTTTTACACTTTAGAGTTTATACCGTCTGTTCATTTCCACAATTTTAATTTTTAATTTTGTACAATACCAGTCTACTCACAGTTCCAAGTAAATACTTATAGGTAAATACTAAATATTCTAGCATCTTCTTAATCCCAATCATTTTTCTTCCTAGTCTTAATCTACACCGGGCCTGTGCAACATTCGGCCCAGGGGCCACATGCGGCCTGCCAAAGGATTTTGTGTGGCCTGCATTGCTCGTGAGTGCGAGGGCCAAAAAAGGTTGCAGCAGTTAGGTTGCTGATGATTTTGAATGAACCTGACTAGGCTGTTCCCTACTCCTTCCCTCCAGGGGGCAGCAGAGCCCTGAGCTGATGCTACCTTTTGCCCTTGCACAAGATGGCGGCAGTTGCTTTTTCTCCTTCTGTTTCCCTTGGATGGGCAGTGAGGGCAGAAGTGCCCAGGAAAAGGAGAAGACCAGCTGGGACTTGAAGGGGCAAGAAAGGAGGTGGTCTCCTCCTCCCTGAGCAAGCCAACATGGACTGTTACATGGCGAACTAGGACCCTCTGGGGTAAGCAGTTTATTACAGGTCAGTGTCCTCATTCACTCCCATCCTTCCTAAATTGCATTGGAAAAAATTAAATTGCATATAAAGATTGCATTTTAAAATGCAATTTAGGTCTATTCTGGTGTGCACCCTAATAAATCCCACCCCCCACCATCTGGAATTCTCCTTGTTTATCCTCCAAATCTATTTTCTTCCCCCTTTCTCATAAATAATACTTTTTTTCCCTGCCACCCCAAATTGTTCCCCTCCCCTTTGATTTTTTTGCAAATCTTTTGCAAATTACACACTGCTACATTCTTAAGGCATAGCTCTCTTGTCCTTCCAATAATCCTATTTACTGCATTATCTCAGTCGTCCTAACAACAGGTCAAGAGGGTAGGACAGTGGCCATTTCTGCCCTACACTGTTACAGTGCTCTGATTCCACTTTCAACATGCTATGGAATCCTGGGGTTTGCAGTAGCTCTTTGGTCTCAGGAAACTACAAACCCCAGAATTCCATAGGATGCTGAAAGTGGAATAATAGAACTATAACAGTGTAAGGCAGAAATGGCCGCTGTTGTCATTCCACATGTTGTATATTGGTGGTAGTGGGTGAAATTTAAGGAAGGAGGTTTCCCTAAGATTGCCGGGTGAGTCTGTAGCAGAGGCAAGACTTGAACTTTTCAGCCATGGAGAGCCACTGGGTGACCTTGGGTGGATTTCACAGTCCCAGAAAATCCAGCGATAGGTTTGCCTTAGGATTGCCATAAATCAGAAATGACTTGAAGGCACACAACAGCAATAATTCACTGAGTCTACTCTGGTGAGATAAAAGTTTACCCAGAGTTCAAAAGCATTGTTTTGTAAGACTATAACTCTCAGAATTCCCCAGTCAGTAATCATGCTACCTGGGGTTTTGGGAGGTTGTAGTTCACCAAAAGGAACTTTTGTGAAGCTGTTATTTGAAAAGACATCATGTAAAAGATGGAGCAAGCTTGTTTTCTATTGCTTAAGAGATTAGGGGCCTTTCTGTACTATGTTGTTATAGTGCTATTATTCCATTTTCATCATCTTGTGGAAGCCTGGGATTTGCAGTTTAAGGAGGGGTATTCAGAACTCTCAGCCAGAGAGCTCTTTTGCCTCAGGAAACTACAAACTCCAGAACTCCATGGGATGTTGAAAGTGGAATAATAGCAGTATAACAGTGTAGTATGGAAAGGCCCTAGGACATGGAGGAGGCTTCAAACTGCAGGAACACCTAAACATTAGGAAAAACTTCTCTAATGTCCCCTTTTTATAATATGGCTTATTTTATTTGCAAAATAGTTTAATCATTAATTATACTATAATTTATTTTGAAAATAAAAAACATTATTATGCCATTATTATAACTTTACTGGAAACTGAGATGCTAAAAAACCTATCTGCAGCCCGTAGAAGTTTAGTCTATTTAATTTCAGCCCTTACCTACTGCCAAGTTGTGCAGGTCTGATCTACACTGTAAGCATGGTATTGTTACTGTGTAACACTGCCTTTTGCATTTGGGCACTTTACCTTGTATTACTTGGATTATCTGATAGGGTTACATCTGTGTTTATAGCGATGCAGATACGCTATCTTCACACCACTATAAGTGAATATAAGCGAAATACAAGACAATACACAAAGGAGGTCAGGAGAAACCAGGACTTTTTTTGAGAGAAAAAGGCCCTTTCCACACACGGGTGAAGAAACAGGGGAAACCACGCTGAAACCGAGCTTACCCGAGTCCGTCGCCACGTGGAGCAGCGTGTTTTCGCTGCTCCACACTCCTCGGTGTCCCCCGGCGTCTTGCGGGGCCCAAAATGATGGTTTACGACTGGCGGAGGCTCTCCACCAACCGGAGAAGCTCGCCAGTCAGAAAGCCTGCCCCCGGCAGATCTGCAGGCACACCGGGCGCTGTGACGGGGCTGCACGGTCGTCCTTTTTAAAGACCACATGAAAAGTGGTTTTCAAAAAGCACGCGGCGGCGCTACTTCCAGGTGCCCTAGCGTGGATTGGGGTGTGGAACTACGCAAAAGTAATCTGCCCCAATCCACTTTACAGTGTAGACGACCTCCTTCAGAGGTCACTCTACACCGTTTTTAAACCCCCATGTGGAAAGGGCCAAAGTTTTCTTCACTTTTCCTTAATTGCTATGGTTGAGTGGGGAGGGGGAATCTCCAGCATAGCTCCACCACCAGCCAACCCAAACTCTGGGAGTATGCATCTTGTGGTTATTTTGTTTTTTAATATGGATTCATGAAATATATCTCTAGCCTGCAGTACTGTCTTTAGACACGAGGTACCCCAAGTGTACTCCAGAGACAAGGCTTCAGGCAGGCCTGGGAGAATTCATTTCTTCACAGGGCCTCTAGGTTGCTCTGCATGGCTCTGAACTCCTGAGACAGAGGCCCTTTCCGCACTGAGGCTTCTAGCGCAAGCGGGGGAGGCCGGCAAGCGCAAGAAGGCTCGTCCAGGAGGCTGCCGCTTCCCCCCTCCTTCCTTCCGCAGGCGAAGGAACCAGCGGGGAAGCGGCACCGAAGGAGGCTTGCCGCGCAAGCCGCCCTCCCCCCGTGCGAAGCGGGAGACCTCGCGCCGGATTCCCACCCCGTGCACGCGCGTGAAGCAGGCAGCGTCGCGCCGGATTCCTCCCCCCGCACGCGCCGGATTCCTCCCCCCGCACGCGCCGGATTCCTCCCCCCCGCACGCGCCGGATTCCTCCCCCCCGCGCGCGCCGGATTCCTCCCCCCGCGCGCGCGCAAAGCGGGCGGCGCGTCTGTCGCGCTACCTCCCCACCCCGCTCCTTCCTTCCGCAGGGGCGGAGGGAAGGAAGCGCGACCCGGCCGGCTCCCGGAGGCTCCGCACAAAAGGTAAGTGCGGGTGGGCTCCGGGAGCGTTGCGCGAGCGCGGGGTGATTTTCGCTTGTACGCGAAAATCAAAAAACCCGCGCTCGCGCCGCTTCAGCCCCGTGAGCCGGGCGGAAGTGGGAGTGCGTCGTGCGGAGCGACGCTCCCACTCCCGCGAGGCTCACGGGGCTATCGCGCGCGCAAAGGCCCGTGCGAAAAGGGCCAGAGGGAGAGAATTCCTGCTGGTTGGTACATAGTGAGAGAAGTATGAGAAGAAGAAACTGCTTGGATGTGCACCTTGGGGAGACCAATGAGAAAGACAAAGTGCTTGGATACTAACCCTTTAATAACTGTGGAAAGCAAGGAAGAAATCTCAGAGGGAAAGAGAAAGAGCATAGATGGAAGGAGGGACTAAAGGGTTTCTAGGCCAGGTGAACTGGGGTGTGTATATGTGCCTTCCAGTCACCTGTCAACTTATGGCTATTTCATAGGGTTTTCTTAGGCAAGGCATACTCAGAGATGGTTTTGCCAGTTCCTTCCTCTGAAATACAGCCTACAGCATCTGGCATTCATTGGTGGTTTCCCATCCAAGTATGAATCAGGTCTGACTCTGCTTAGCTTCCAAGATCAGGTGGGATCTGGTACCTTTAAGCTATTTAGGTCATGAAGCTGGTACTTTCCCTATTTTCACACATGTAAAAAGATTACCTTAAATATGAATCTAAGTTCTGCTTATATTTAAAATACAGTAACAATCACAGTTATCTGCCACAAATTTAAGAGGCTGGATATTGGTCTTAGAGAAAGGGCAAAGAATTTGTGGTACCTGGACCCATTCTGAAGCAACAGTCCAAACATTTGATGCTTATCGTAGTGAAAAGCTGTCAGTTGCTATCATTTTTACATTGAGAAAGAGCACTTTTACAATAAAATAGCCGTGCTGCAGAAATCTTCAGCAAAATGTGCCTCAGGGCGGAACTAGCGACAGGCACAGCTAAGGACTATGGCAATATTATCATACACTGGTGGGCCAGTTTCCACTTTACACACCAACACTGCTTACACACTAGGGCCATTATATGATGTTGAGGCACTATTTTTTTTCTGCACTCTCCTGGCAGCGAAATATGAGTGATTATGCCACATTTTGCTTGCTTTATTTTTCTTAAAATCTAGGCTACTCATTCCCAAAGAAACTACATTGTAATGCATGTTTATTCAAAAAGCATATTCAGCAAGGATTTTCTCATTACAACCAGCTCTTTAATTAACTGTTTACCTTTCTGCCCTCTTCCAAGTTTTTTCAAGTGGCTTCTGCTTTTCAGCTACTTACCCTTTAATTACTATCTTCCTGTTCACTGTTCTGGTGATGGAATTCCTATGCTGGCATTTGGATTAGCCAATTCCTGTTCCCAGGGACAGTGGGACTTAATTGCTAGTTTCCTTTTTGCAGCCAGAAGAACTGATCATTAAATAATAGTGTTAACATTAAGGCAGAAGTATACAATTTTTCTGGCCTGGAGGCCTACGTGAGATGCACACAAATACAAACATTAGCAAACTTTTGTACATAGAATAGAGTATCATATTATCCCCTAAATCAATCACTCAGTCACTTTATATCTTGCCTTTTCCCCAAAAGTGGAATCCAAGGTAGCTAAAGCAGAAAGCAAAGTTGATGGGAATACAAGATGGACAATCCTTGTTTTAAATTTCCTTTTACTTAATATCTTCTTAAATATACTTTAGGAAGTCTCTACAGCACAGCCTCAGGTTCATATCTCATCCGCAATATGAAGATAATGATGGTTGGCCATATAGAGTTATGGAAATAATGTATATGACAAATGTTGAAAGCTCATAACAAGAATGCTGTATAAATACTGTGTTGTACACTTGGGTGCTATCACTGGGGTGCGTAAGTATCAAACAATATGTTTACCATATCACACTGTTACTCCAGTTATGATATGTCTGGTGAGAGCACTAGATATCCCTTTGATATCAAATAATTTGGCCTTTGCTTGACCTTTCTCTGCCACCCTTCTCCACGTGTTTGTAGAGGTCCACCGGACAAGCACGAATTGGGCGCGGCCGTTAATGGTTGTACATTCCAAAACCCCATTCAGGCAGGCAACTTAAGCCTCTCCGATGCTTTAGGGAAAAACCTCCCTGCAAACTGGCTTTGCTCAGCGCGTACCTACACAAAGCCGTGATGCCAAGAGCCGAGCCATTCCTTTATGTCGGGCCATCAGCGTACTGGCCATACTATTGTCATCCAGCATTAAGCTCATCATGCAAAACCTGACCTTTTCCAACTTCTTTGTCCTGCTCTAAAAATCCTTTGTTCTCACCCAGCATAGCATAGCCTGTAGGCACGATCCACCCTATAAAAAGTCCCCATTTTCGGGACTACCTCGGACTACTTTGGACTTCCATCCCGCCTTGCTGCCGGTAGTCTGAAGGAACTCCCCTCAGCAAACCCCATTCAGCTTTCTCTCCCGGAACGCCGTCTTTCTCTCCAGGACTACGAGACCAGGTGTCGTATTACCCACGCCCTTGAAACTCTCCATTTCCATTTCTAAGTTAGCTAGTATTTGGCGTGTTTTTTGTGTTGCTTGTTCTTAAAATATTATTTGTTACTTTTAAAAGCTTGTCTAACTGCTCTCTGACCCGACGCTGTATACATTGGGTAAAAGGTCCCAGCTAAAGTTACCCTGCTTCTCATTAGCTTAAGAGAGTGCTCGAGCTCAATTTCCCCAACTTGTGCTTTTATTTGGTTATTTGGGTGCCCCTCCCGGGACCCCCAACTTACAGGGTAACAACACTTGCAGTCCATTGGGATTGCTAAAATCTTGTGACAAGAAGATTCTGTTTGATTTTTCAGCTAACAGATTATGGGAATATAGAAGCCAGGGCTGCATTCACTGAAGAGGTTTATGCAGCAGTGGTCCTAGGAATAAAGATCTTCTTCTCCATAATTTCATTTGTCTGCTTATTTCAATCACAGTTCATCTCAACTGTATGTCAAGAGTTGAACCTAGTTTAGTAAGCAAATATCATAGGATATAGTTTTTAGCAGTACCAACAATGGCAACAAGAACAACAAAATTAAAAGTTCACTTAAGACATTCATACCCACTTCTTTCTACAGCTCCTGTCTGCCAGTTATGCTACACACTATTTATTATGACACTAGGAACTGTTAGGAAGCAAGGACTATTGCAGCTGCTTCATAATTTACACAGCAACAAATTCAGGTTACCACTGCATGCACACTCAACAGGGAATTGGAGCCAGTCTTAGCTCACTAATAAATGACCCCTTGTGAATTTACAAACACATTTTTCAAAATTCCCAATTGATATTTTTGGACATATACAGTAAAAAATGTAATCTCTCAACAGGCCCTTATCTTTTTAAACTTCTTTTAGTGTCAACTGTACTGCAGATAAAACCTTTTGCAAGTTTAAGCAAAGTCTAAGATTGTCAGAAGCTGTTTTAATACAATATGATGCAACCTGCTACTAGGATCCCTTTATTGTCCGTGACCAAAAACAAACAAAAAACAAACAAACACCCTTTCCTCCAGCTGAATAAGGATAGTCCAGGCTAATAGCTTGCCATTCATTAACAAAAACACACACAGAAATCACAGTGCATTTATAAAGCATTTCAAAAATTCTAATAGTTCTTGAACCTCAGGCAGTCCTTGAGCATCCAAGTGTAGATAAATGTTTGGTTAGCAAATGACTTAGCTGTAAGGATTGCTGCTCTGCTGAGGACAGATCATGGAATTACTCTAGGGCTAGAAAAGGTCTCATCACAAACTGACTGCAAAAAAATCCATAAAGTTGCCAGATGCCCTTGTTTTAAATGGTGTCCCTTATTTAAATATGCTGAAAAAAATGAATTAATTTGCTTCTCCACACATGAGCCTGTTAACAGTTTTTATAAAAGGGGAGAAGCAATGCAGCTTTAGCAGGGAATGTTTTGACATGCAAACACTAAGTGGCATTTTAAACCACAAAACCTTGCTCTGTGGTTCCCTCTGAATGTTACATTGCTGGCACTAGAGTTGCTGGCCATTTTATTTTTGTGCCTTCATGGGAAGATGTTGCTCCATGGGATTTGGCTGTCTCAACCTCTTTGACAGTGACTCAAAGCAGGATCATCTCCCCAAGGGAGCCTCACATTGCCTACATTCTTCAGAATAAGATGGGAACTTTCCATATCCCTTGATGAAAAGGAATTACTACTTGTCTCCAAACACTGGAAGGGCCAGGAACTTCTGAAGCGATGACACTAGGCCGGGGGGGGGGCAATTTGGCCAGGGGATTCCAGGAGTTGTAGCCCAAAGGGTATTGTATTTGCTGGTGTATAGGACTCATTTTTTCCCTCGAAAAATACTGTTTGAAAATGGGGTGCATCTTATACGGTGGTGTGTCTTAAATAAAATTTGCCAGTGTATAAATGAGGTGCATCCTACACATGGGCGCATCTTATATGCCAGCAAATATGGGCAATTTCCTCAAACTCAGCCCTGAGAGTAGGACCCTCCTTGTAAGTTAAGCTGTACTTCTAAGCACAGGAAAAATAGGAAGATGATCTTTGCCCTTTCCCTGTTCCAAGCTAGAGAACAGAGATGGAAAGAATATTCAAAAATATTCAGAAAATGGTCAAAAAGCACATCTTTTTTGAGTGTTGAATAACTCTGATGAGAAGAATCCTGGACTGACAAGAATCTTCACAGTTTTGGACTTATTATGAGCAAAATGTACACATGGTTGTTTGCACAGAAAACTCCATATTCTGTGCAGGAAACAGCACTTTCTGAATGAAAAATAATATTTCAACATAGAAACATTAATTCTTGCACAGGAAATACAGGACTTTTTGTGCAAAAAATGCTGCAATTGGGGACCTATTCTGTGTAAAATTAACAACTGGATAATTTTCATAGAAAACCACTTTTCTGCACAAAAGTTTTTTTTCTCTGCAGGAATTAATATTTCTGTATTAAAACACTCATTTTCCCACAGAATATGCTGTTTTCTATGCAAAACAACCAGGGAAATTTTGTACTGCAGAAGTCCTAAATTACAAATAGCCTTAGAAAACTGCATGGTTTTCTAAGATTTTCTTGCAGCAGAATGAAGATTGTTGAAATTACACATTGCTACCTTTAAAAAGAAAACACAGTGAAGAAGAATTACATCCCTACCAGAGAAGAAGACCACCTTGCTTTCTAACCTTTGCCAGTGAGCTGCAAATGGAATTGCTGCATGTACTTAACATATCTATTGTTGTTGTGTATCTTCAAGTCGACTCTGTCCTATTATGGAGTTTTCTTGCCAAGGTTCACTAAGAGAGGGCTTTCCATTGCCTTCCTTTGAGGTTGAGAGACTGTGACTTCCCCAAGATAAGCCAGTGGGTTTCTATGGCTAAGCAGGGATTTGAGCCCAGGTCTTCTGGAGACCTAGTGCAATACTCAAATCATTATACCATAGTGGCTCTGTGTTAAATATATTGGGCTCTCTGTGTCTGTCTCTTTTTCTCTGTGTGTTTTAAACTGCAGCTATGAAATCACAGGGCCTTTCCACACTACACTGTTATAATGCTACTATTCCACATTCAACATCCTGTGGAATTCTGGGATTTGCAGTTTACAGAGACCAAAAAGTGCTCTGGCTGAGAATTCTTTTTTTCTTTTCCTTCTGCTTTATTTATTGAATATTATTACATAGCAAAAAGAGAAAGAAAAACAAAAAAAGAATCAGCATACAATATACAAAAGGAAAAATAAAGCCAGGTTACATGAATAACCAATGTATCTTCTTATATATCACAATAAAACTCATGGAAATATTCTCATCCTATATAAACCCCATTCCATTGCCTAAACCACGTTTGAGTCACCATGGACCAATCATTTTCTACTTTATCTTTATCAATCCTTATATCGAACAGAGCAGTTAATACATCCATCTGATACATTTCATATAACTTCCATATCCACTGGTCTAAAGTCGGAATTTCTTGCCTCTTCCAATATTGAGCGTACAACATTCTAGCGGCCGTCACCATATATAACAAAATTCTATTATGACATTTTTGAATATTTATATTACTATCCACTAACATATTCAAAAGAAATAGTTTTGGGCTAAGTTTAACATCCACCTGTAATAAACCCTTAATTGCGGAGTGTATTTGGTTCCAATACTCCTTTGCCCGTCGACATTCCCACCAAATATGATATAATGTTCCTAATTCTTTTTTACATTTCCAACACCTATTAGAGCAATTATTATATATCTTAGCAATTTTTTGTGGAGTGATATACCAGCGATACAACATTTTATAAAAATTTTCTCTCAGATTGGCACTTCTAGTAAACTTTATATTAATATTCCACGCTTTCCTCCATTCTTCCAAATCAATAGAGTACCCAAAATCACTTGCCCATTTAATCATGTGGTCCTTAACTATTATCCGTTCGGTCTCTAATTTTAACAATATTTGATCAATTTTACCCATAATGTGACCTTCACCAATTAAATTTCTTATATTTAGTTCCTTATTAACCAAATTCTTGTCCTGAATTCCCTCTCCATCCCGATCTTTTTTAAATAATTCATAAATAATTCTGTGGTGGAACCAATTACCATGAAAACCCAAGTCCTTCAACTCCCCTAGTGATTTCAATTCATCTCTACCTTGACACCTATACAAAATATCTTCATATGACAAGCAGTCGCCATTACTAATAAATGAATCCTTAAAGAAAGCTTCCTGCAAAGAAACCCATCTTAGCTTTTTTAAGTAAAATATTTTCTTATAATTGTTCCAAACCCTCAATAAACTCCGCTTAATTATATGCCTAGAAAACTCCTTATCTTCTGAAGCTTTCTGGTACCAGAGATATCCGTGCCATCCGAATTTATTAAAGACACCTTCCAATATTAATAATCTTTTATTCCCCAAGTTAATCCAATCCGTGACCCATTTCAAAGCACATGATCTGTAATAAAGTTTAAAACTAGGTAAACCTAAACCACCTCTATCTTTGCTATCAATCAAAACCATTTCCTTAATTCTGGGCTTCTTCCCTTGCCATAAAAAGTTAATAACTTTCTTCCTCCAGTCTTCAAGAATTTTTTCATCCTTCAATATTGGCAAATTCTGGAATATAAATAAAATTTTTGGGAGGACACTCATCTTTACAGCGGCTATCCGCCCTAGTAATGATAATTTCAATTTAGCCCACGTATTTAATTTGGCTGAGAATTCTAAATGGGCCTCCCTAAACTAAAAACCTCAGGATTCCACAGGATGTTGAAAGTGGAATAATAGCACCACAACAATGTAGTGCATAAATGGCCACAGTGTATGGGTAGTTTCAAAACAAGCAAACAAACAAAACACACAGCTTTTTTCTCTCTGTGTCATGTTCTTAACACAAATATATCCATGCTACCCATGGCCGATAGCAGCCTGGATGGGATTACTGGGATCAAAGCCCTAGAACAGGTTGGGAAGTTAAACCACCTTTCTGTGATCTTCATCTAACTTCCCACTACTATTTTTCCTTTTAAACACTTAAATGAAATCAAGCATTAAAAACAATGGAGTTTTCTTCTGTTGAACTTAATACTTAGTAGAATCAACCTCTTTTCTTCTCTAGGAGCTCTCTGAGGCCTTATCATACTTGAACAATCTGTTATGTTTGCCCCGCTGCTTCATTCTGCTTCTGTCTGCTTTCTGCTACAGGTTGATTCTCCTGGGATTTCTCCTTAACCCCATTGAAGCAGGAGATGGAAAAAGTTGTCAATTATTTTGAATGTCCAGGCATATGTCTTAATATTTTCTACAGGGATTTCCATCATGTTAAAATTTCATCTAAGGATAGGTGCTTCTGGAATGTGATTGCTGTACAAGAATAATGACTGAGTGGGATTGCCAAGTAGGGCCTACCTTTATAGAAACCCTGTTGTTTTTTGAAAGAGAGAGAAAGGCAAGCCGGGAAAATGCACTGGGGAATTTTGTACATCAATTTGGCTGTTTAAAAGCCTTCTTGCACACTCTAAAACAGAAGCACTTCCTGACCGACCTTTACAAGGAACCAAACTGGGAAGTCTATAAAATATTTACATCCCTTCTGCCTGGCAAGCTCATTAGCTTATTGTAAAGGTTGTTTGCTATTTAACTTTTCTTTCAGCTGTCTCTACAAAAGATTATTCTTTTGCACACTAAATCATCTGTGTTTTCTTTAAAAGTCACTTTCTTTATGTGCTACTAGATGAAAGTACACAAAGGCATGGAGACTTTTTCTCCATGTCCAATAGCGTAGCTGTATCAAAGTATATGCCTGAACACCTACTGAAAATTCTGAAAGCAGGTTTCTCGTTTCTTTACTAATCATGAATTCTCCAGCTTAGCAGTTGCAAATGCAACTGGGGTAAGTGGAATTGCTTGGTGCTATTCAGAATGAGGTAGTTTTTCTTCTGTGAATATAATTTAATGCTGCTTTCTCCCATGTTCAGAGGTCTCTGGATTATTCCAAATATAGAAAGAGAGCTCTACAAACTATGCACCACTGCATTGCTGCATAGCAAATCTTGGATGCATCTGATAAACATTTCCATCCTGGTTGGTACCAAGCATTCTGGCCCAGGGGACTATAGCAGTGGCTTCCATGTCAATGGGATGGTGAATCCACCATGGGTTTAGTTGAAACATTAATGCAGCTATGAAAGGTGTTAAATCCACCTCCCAAAACAGATTCAGCAACTTGGATAGTTCCCTAGACATTCAAACCAATCTATAGGGGATTCACTGCCCCACTGACATGAGAGCTACCAGCCTCCCCTGTACTGCAGGCAATGTCAACAACAAATGCTCTTGAGTTTTGTCTGGCTCTGTTTTCAGGCTACAGGTTTATGGAAAACTACATCATTACGATAAACAAATGCACAAGAGGCTACGTTGTGCTTCCAATGTTGCCCTGTGCTATTTCAGACAGTAGAATTGGGGTGTCCTTTTGGGGTGTGTGTGTGAGTGAATCCACTGAAGTCATCAGTGGTTCAAGAGAACAAGCAACAGAGAAACCAAGCCAGAACACTGAGAGTCTGCAACAGGAGAAGCATGGCCGATGCAATCCAGGCCTGAGCATGAAAAGCAGTCCAAGAAGGATCCAAAGCAAAGCAGAAGTCTCTGAAGAGTAAATTACATTCAGAAAATGAGAGCTCAGGGAATATGACATGATGCCAGGAAGACATAGTGCAACTGTTGTTTTTGCAGCAGAGATGGCCTTGGCTGTGATGATTTATAACCTCCTGTAAATCAGCACAGTTGGCCTGATTATGTCAGTGCTTCCTTCTTAAAACTCAACAAGGTGTGTCCTGTTCTTTTGTTGCTGTTGCTTTAATCTCTACTGTCAGAGAATGCAATATCTCTGATTCCTGCTCTTCAAGATCTAGGTGGAATGGTCCAGGTTCTGCTTCTGTGACAGGGCTGCTAGCCTCCTCTGGCTCTACCTGGAGTCTGTTGTTTGGGCTCTCCTTTCCATATATCTCATCAGAGAAAACCTCCTCTAGACAGAACATGACTTAGGCCACATAAATGTCTGAACATCCTGCCATATTAAAATACTATAATCTCTTTCAGGGGCCAGCATATCTCAGAGTCTTCACCCTGATATAAACAATCTCTTATACAGCAGCTATTTCTTTCCATGGGACATGTGTAGGTCAACTTCAGTTTATTTCATTTATTATTATTTTTTCATTTATTTTCATTTATTTCATCTTCACAAGGCACTCAAATAATTCCACCATTATTTTGATTTTTCAGAGTTTCCAGACTCAATGAAATGGAAAGAAACAACTCGAAGACTCAGAACGGGAGGCAGATTCAGTTAGCGAATTTGTTTTCAGATGAATTAGAAAGGAAGTACAAATACCAATGCCATGTTATAAAGTATTATTCATTTTTTATTGTAATATTCCATACAGGAAAACTCAGTATTCTCATCCTGAGAAACTGTTTAGGGAGTCCATAATGCAAACTCAATATATTAGTTACAAGCTTATCATGCCATCCTATGTCACCAGGGGTTATTTTGATTAAATGATTGAGGAATGTAATGTATAAAACAATTAAGATAGGAAACATGAGCTTCAAATTTTGAATTATCATGGTATGTTATCCATGTGCAAATAAGGACAGGTCATGCTAAATATTGTGAACTGTGTTACATTTGTCACTAGAAGAGTATTACCAGACAGCGAGTGAACTCTGGACTATATAGAACTCTTTACTGTGGGAACTACCATCATTGTATCATGAATTACCATGTATGAACTGTAGTCTGCCTCCTATATGGAGCAAGGCTATGGATTGCTGTTGTTATGATGGCATGCTACATGGTATATAATGCAAGATGTTAGAGTTGGGATAAGGGGTCTCCTACCACAAGGAGATCATTCAGAATTGTTTCCCAGTGATCAATTGTATTATCTTTGTATGCTCTTTTTTCCAGATATAGTCTTATGTCATCCTTTTAAACTAAAGATTTCCAAGGAGCTCTCCAATTTAATATTACAATAGATACCAAAATAATGAATAAAACAAAACACAAATAGCCAGACAGCAGAAACAAGCCAGGAAACGAAAAAACATTTCCTCAAAGATTGTCCCAATAGTCGTTTGAGAAAGCACAGATGGCTGAGTGGTAACAGAGTGTTGGTGACCTGAACTTTCCCTGTGTGAGGAGATTCAAGGCTTAGCCATAAGGTCAAACAAGACTCATTAAAGACTGCTGCCTCTCAGATGGCTCAGTTTTTCACTTACTAAGATATGGAAAACCAATATCAGGTTTGCTGTCTAGGCCTGTGCTTCTCAGGCTACCTGATGTGGAGGACTGGCAATTTTTTTCCCACTGCACCAGGAACTGGCACCATATTTGTTCTCATTGACTACAATCATTTCTTTCTTTCATTGAAACTCACTAGAGACTGGCAGCCAGTGGCTCAGGGGCTGGGACCAGTCCAGAGACCACCATTTTGAGTAGCTCTGATCTAGTCTACAATCAACAGGAAAGCCTTATTTCCCCAACAAATGTTGAACACATTTTCATTTTACCTTTTACAGTGTACATTTGTATCATCTAAGATAACAAAGAGTGCTACCATTTTGGAAATAATCTTTGAGGTACATATGCAACACAAAATATAAATTGGTCCCGGGGTTAATAATCAAATTAGTCTAATTCATACTTGCAGCAAACTAGCTGGGAAAAAAAAGTCTGAGTGGTTGTTAAAGAAATTGTATATCCTCAAAATCATGGCTTTTCAAATTGCAGTAATTAAGCAAAAAGGAATATAGCTCACTGGTTCTGCATTGAGAAGTGCTGGTCAGAATTCCCACTTCTCCCATGACTCTGCTCTGAAAGCCTGAGAGAAATGGAATACTTCTTCTGCTCATTGGCCACCCTGATTATCTTGATTAGGACCAGATGTCTCCTACAAGCCCTGCTGAACTAAGCATCAGCAAAGAAACATATCTTCCATTCAACTTCATGTTCCAAGCACACACAAAAATATTCATTCTTTTCTGAACGACAGCAAGCAGAACTTTCCTCCACATATGTTGTTTTCCTTCTACTAGACAACTGCTGAAATATTTCCCAGAAAGGATACAACTACAGACTTCAGTTAAAAATAATTGAAGCAGGCTTACCGTTACACCAAAGAAGCTGGTCTGATTCATTGCATCCAGGAAAATTTTTCCAAGGTCTTTGTTGGTGTAGTTAAAGTCCTCAATTTTTTGGTTTTTGTTGGTGGCATTGAGAATCTTCATTGCTTGTTGCAGTGTTTTGGCAATTACCCATATTCCGTCATAAGCAAAGCCATGGAACTTACTTGGCTCAACATTTCCGCGCCTTTGATCATATTCCTTTTCATATTGCTGTGGTGTCTGTAGGGAAAGGATACAGATTATCTAGTCAGCATGTTAAAAATCTGTGCCTAACAGTCACTATTGGACACTTAAATCATAATCAGTGAAGTCTCTTGGACCATGTATAACTCCAGAAAAATAATTAAAAGTGCTTCATATTATTACTTTTATAACAGAACATTCAAGGTACAAAACTTTCAATAATACATGGCAGGTTACATGACATCAGAGAAGAAGTACTTATCCCAAAGAATTTAGCATTCACAATTTGACTCAGGGGAGATAATATGGAAAAGAAAAGTGACCAGAGGCAAAGATATATGTGTGTATTCTGGTTATACATGTTGGTTATGCCTACTTAGGTTTAGTTCCAAAGACTTATAAACTTAAAGAGTTATGCTGAATGCCTCACATCAAAAATAGATTTGCACAGGTTATTTATAAATATTTTCCAGTAATAAAATATCACAGGTCAAAACAAACAGCAGCACGCACGCACACACAGATGAACATACAAACACAACTAGGTTCATTTCTACTGTGTGTAAGAGAGTGTACAGTAGTTTTTCCTCTTATACAACTGAGCAATGCTGTGATACTTGTATCTGGGGAAAAGCTCATTATCTCTCAGATTATTATCCAGCATTTCAACACAGAGAGGCCATTAATACACAGTCAAAATGCATATATTTGTCTAATATATCTTCAGACATTATATCTTCTGACAAAGTTGTATAAACTGCTGCTCATGAGAACCACTTGCATTGAGCAGTGTTATGCAAAACAATGTAAGAAAAGGCTGCCCATTTCTATGAGCGCAACATGCCCTGCCCCTTGGTGCTGACATCATGTTTTCTTTGACTGCTGTTCTACATTTTAGTGTTCAGCTGAGCAGTAATATTCACTAGTAAGCTGGTAGATACACCATTACTGATCTGCTGATTTTTGATAGGAGGCACTGACGGAGGTAAACCTTCTCTCCTTTGGAAACACCATCACCACTAGAAACCCTGCCCTGAGGACTGCTGTGAGAGCATGTCAGCTAAATTCTTTGCGATCCAGGAAAAAAGAAACAGTTTACATGCAATCCTTCCTTTTTTATACTTGGGTATATGGCTATTTCATTGCAGAAGGGAATTTTTACAATCTTAAACTCCCCGCCCCCACAAGCAAGATATCTTTTAGGATATTTCACAACAGCTTTGGGCAAGAGAATCCAAACAAAGCTCCCTTCATACACTCACTCACTCACTTACTCACTCTCCACTCTCCCTCTCCCTCCCCCTCCCTCTCTCTCTCTCACACACACACATTAATTCCATAGCTTGGCTAAATGGGGGGATCAGAATATTCTCCTGCAGCTAGTCATACTGAGAGTATTCAGGGGAAGACCAGATTCTTGGTCCCAATTTCCTAGCAATTTTTTTCCAAAGAACTCTTGCAGAGGAAGTGTTTGGTAGTGAAAAATGGCATCTTCTCAATCACAACAATGGCAGGAATGGCACACAACTGGGGATTTTGAGTAATTCTAGCTATTATTATATGTGGTATAAGTAGGATCTTAATCATGTTGTTTAGAGTATCGTTGCCATGGTGAAATTCATCTGCTAAATGGAGCTTGAAATAATTGTTCATGCTCACTAAGAGAAAATGATCTAATAAAGAATGTCCAGCCCTTCGGGTACACACATACCTACCTAAAAACACAAGTCAGCATGTCTCTTTTTCCTCTCCACAGGATAACCCAATTCCTGTTATTTTCACCAATGCCTCTGACAAGTTACTTTCCAGAATTTTCAGGAGTTCCCTTTTCTGGCTTCCCACCCAACCCACCTCTCTTCCATTCCATGCTTTAGGCAGGCTTCTCCTTTCAATACATTCTGAAGTGAAACACCGGAGCAATGAAAAGTTTTTTTTGTGTTTCATCTATAGGTGAAAAATCCATTTTGTAAAGTCTGCTGAACCACAAGCCAATCAACACTATGAATGGGCTGTTTCCATTGAAAACTAGAAGAGCTTCTTTTTCAGAATTCAAAACTTGGGGAAATTAGATGCATCTAGATAAGAATGGAGAAATTACACTTCCCAAGAGTAGCAACTTCTTTTTTGGAGCATGGTTAACCTACTTGGGACCGATTCAACCATTCAAGACAGATAAGTATCAGCTGTTCTATCAGAAAATGGTGTGAGTTTTTTCAGGGGAATTAACTGGTTTTTTATTTTAATGTAGTGACAGTATGAAAGTCTCAAAAGTCTCTGGTACTCCAATTTGAAGAACCAAGCCCTGTCCTATTTTGATGCTGGCACCTTAATGGTTTAGGACAGGCTATATACATTTACTATGATAGGAAATGAGTTATGCAACTGATGCCTGCAAGTGATTACTCACTGATAAACCAAAGCAATCTTGAGGTTTACTTCAAAAAAATAAACTAAATAAGAATATAAACTAACTCACCCTTCCTGAAATGGTTTTTATCTGTTTGGAGCTAAGAGGTTCAAAATCCACTCCAATGTAGCCTTCCATGGCACTAAGAATATTTGCAGTGTGACAGTTTGATGAATTAAGCTTTGGAATAGCTTTTTCCCACCAGAAGGTCTGATACCACCCAGGAATGATCCACTGATACTTAGGGCCATACATCTGTGCATTAAATGCCTACAGTGGAAATATAAAAAGAGAGAGAAATAATTTTATTGGCACTAAAGAGTTACATTACATATACAAAATGATTCTGTTGAAGTTTAGTGATCTTAGGTATGTTAACCACTCATTCTTAAATCTTACCAAAAAACTCTATATGAAAAAGGAAAGATAAAAAGAGACACCCATTTTAATGATGATAACTCATGTCTTTTATTATTTGCATTATATTCAGAAAATTTACTGAATATACAAGACGCTATCGGCTAAGAGCTGCTACAATACAAAGATTTTCTACATAGTAATAAGCTTAATGTAGAAGCAAAAATCTGATAGACCACAGCCTCTATAAATAAGCTTGATGGAAAAGAAATATTAATAAGAGGAAAGACTGGTGCTATAGAAAAAGAGCAAGGAAGACAGCACTTTTGCTCCTCTCTTTCCCTGTTTCATATGTACAGTAATATGTTGTGTGCTCTGAAAACTACCCCTCCTTCATCATAGCAATCTCACTCAGTGTGCTCTAGCATAGTCTGGCCATTTTTTTTCCAGTTGTGCCTCTCCCCGCTGTCCCATGCATCACCTTCCAAAAGTCCGCACTCATTTTAACTCATGCCCCAGCACTCCACAGCTGCTTCCAACAGAAGCAGAAATGTTCACTTTCTGAAAAGTTTATACAGTTACATCCTTCCTTCTGTCCATCAGGGCACCCAAAATGAAATATCTAAGATTTGCAAGCTGTCTCCCACACAAGCAGTGACCACACTAAAACCTAGTGAGGGCAGTGGCTAATAGGAAGTGGGAGGGAATACAGGCTGATTAATTCCTGAAAATGATGGGGAACACACCACAAGGGGCTTTGCTTGTAGATGCTTGGTCTATATTCTGGTCACATATCAGAATGACATAGGATGAGATGGCCTTGTTGAGGAGAGACATTTGAACACAAGTCCTGTAGCAACAACTCTCCACACTGGTCAATGCACATGGATGATGGGGAGAGCAAGATTTCAGACTAACAGAGAATATACTTATTCTTATAGTTCATTTTTAAACCATTCTTCACCAGGTATTCAAACCGTTCACAAAGTGCCTTTGAAACTGATGAACTCTAAAACGTTCCCCACATTTGTACTGATCGATCTTATACCAAGGTACTATATCAGCCCATTGCACGTTTGATGAAGTTTGCTCTCTGCTAAACCATAAGCCAAAATAAAAATAAAAATTAGAGAATAATTAAAACACAGCTTGTTGCCAAAAGGCAAACACACAGTTCAACAGAGCTGCTTAATGCCCTTGCTCTTCTCTACAGTGACACTTCAGTTTGTGTCACTTTTGTTCAACCCTGTGCTTAAATGGAAACAAAGTCCCACCAAGCTTCTTTGTAGTGGAGAGACTGGCAGAACAGATGAATAAAAGGCAGGTGAATTCAAACCAACAGAGACACAAATTAAGCATTTTTACAGTTACTATTTAATACTCATTTGTGATAAAATTATTTAAAAAGTTATTCAGATGATTCTTTTATTTCAATTATTCTCTAAAGAGACACACAGTCTCATTAACTGATATAATCATTAAAAAAAATCCTGCCGATTTACAGCTAATTAGAACTGCTATGTTAGATTTATGCTGCAATTCTATATCCACTTACCTGGAATTAAATCCCATTCCAGTTGGTAGTGCTTACTTCTGATAAACACATTTAGACGACTGAACTATCTATACCAGTAGCAATAGCAGTTACATTTCTATATCACTTATCAGTGCAAAGCACTCCCTGAGCGGTTTACAATGTCTTTAGCTAATTGCCCCCAACAATCTGGGTACTCATTTTACTGACCTACTGAAGGATGGAAGGCTGAATCAACCTGGAGCCCTGAAGGATCGAACTTGCAGCGTTGTAGCTGCAGTACCAGCATTTAACCACTGAGCCACCAGGGATCTATATATGCATGTTCCAGTGAAAAAGGGCTGTACAGGAATACCCCAGTTAACAAAGCTTCCAATAAAGAAGCTCTTATACTACGTCTTTTTACAGGAGTTCTCTCAGCCCAGCCCTCCTCCTCCTTCTCTTTTGCTAAGTAGGCTTTTTTCCCCTCCGAACACTGACATTGAGAGGATGGTGAAGGAGTGCTGGAGAAAGACAGATTTTCAGTGCTTGGTTGCAGCAGCATGCCTGCAATAAAGTTTGACATGGGAAAGAATGGAATTCCACTCCAGGTGATCTTGCTGTAGCTCTGTGTGCCTACAGGCAAGGTAAAACACTGCCTCCAGAATCACTCACTGGGCACATGTGAAGAGTAGAACAGAAAGAAAAAGGGAAAACAAATTAGCCTCCCTCACCTGCTACCCCTGGCATGTTGAAAAAACAAGTTTCACCACTAAAATAGAAATCATTTTTTTAAAAATGGAGGCAATTGAAAGAGAAGAAATCATCCCAGGATGCATTTGAAAGATGCTTTCAAATAGCCTCTAAAAAATTCAAGACATTTTTGTTTACATATATGCAAGCCTTACTTGACCTGGTTGTTTCACTTCACATCTGCATATGGTTAGTTTTGAAGGAAAAGTGTGCTGAAAAATGTTGAACTGCTTCTCTTTCTTGTGGTATAAGCTGTTTCTACCTCTGGTACAAAAGTTTCTGTTAAAGAAGTAAAGCCAAAGAACACATCTACTTTGTTAACCCTGGTATACTTGTATATATATTTCTTTGAATATCTGTGCATTCCCATTTTTCTTTAGGTTTTTAGATAGGGCTCAGGCTGCTGAGAATGTGTAGATACCAAACTTGGTCCACCACTGGATCTCCCCAAAGCTTGGAAAAATTACTTCTTCAGACTACAACTCCAGCCAACATGGCCAGTGTTGTAATAATATTCCAAAAAAGCATTTGCATATATTTCATTTAAATTAGGCCAACCTATACAATGGTTTTTGCATTTTGGACTCAAGGTAAATACATTAGGACACAGGTCAAATGAAGGAAGGAAGCAGATACAGGATCTACCTTCTGCCATAGAGCAGTATTCTGTACATGGTTCCCTAATTTGCTAATATTCACTAAGAATTTTAATCAATTAACAAATAGTTCAATAACATTTATTTTCATCTTTATTTCTTCCCTCCCATTTTCTTTCTTTCTTTTTACTTACACAGCAGAACACTTTTGCTGCCATTTCCTCATTGAACTGGCCAACAATAATTCGGACATCATTTCCCTGCAGAAGAGAAGAGAAGAGAAGAGAAGAGAAGGAGAAGAGAGGAGAGGAGAGGAGAGGAGAGGAGAGGAGAGGAGAGGAGAAAAGAAAAGGATCTTAATGAAATCACGACTTTCTTGGAATAACCTGTTTCTAAAACTAATGTTATAAATCAAAGGTATAACATGTATCTTTATTGCAAATTTTTACTTAATGCCTTATATTTCACAGATGCTCTTTGAAAAGGCTTGAAGGCTCATAAAATAATTGATTGGTGCATCAATCTTTGTTTTACTATTAAGAAGCCAGTCTAATGTTCTCACATGACTGAGCTATGCTGTAATAAAGCAATGAATTGCAGCACTGTTCAGAAGAGAAAAGTAGTGTCAAGTGTGTTTACGCTACATATTACTCACCAGGCTCAAGGGATATCACACAGACTAATAAGCTGGCCCCATGTATCAGCTATATGTGCAGTTTTTGTGCTATTGCAAAAGAACCATCACCACTGCAGCATCAACACTCAAGAAAAACTCCTTCAAGGAAGTTTCTTTGAGCTGGCACTACCCCTGTCCCCGCAACACATTGTAGCTTCATAGTAGCTTAGACTGATGTGTTGATAGGCTGCTGCACATAAAGAAGCCTGAGATATTCTGTTCAGCTTTATTTGTGATCATCATCATCATCATCATGCCTTCAAGAAAGGGAATGAAAATTGTGCAGCCCTCCAGATGTTGCTGAGTTGCAACTTGGAGCACTCATCATCATTTGTTACGCTAACTTTGTCTTATGGAAGATGCAGTTCAGCAACATCTGTAGGCTGTACAACTACCACATCTACTTGATGAAACTGTCATTCTTTCTATCAGAACTCCTGAGAGAGCTTCCATTCTACTCAGAGCAGAAACCTCACACATTAAGAGGAGCCCAGCAAAACCAAATCCAAGAAATAGGAACTTCATGTATAAGAGACATTAGGTCATGTGTGCATGCTGAGGTTGCCCCAATATAATTCTAACTCCCAAAAAGCACCAGATCCTATCTGAATTTGGAAGCTAAGCAGGATCAGCCCACGCTAGCACTTGGATGGAAGACCACCAATGAATACCAGATGCTGTAGACTATATTGCAGATGAAGGAACTGGCAAAACCACCCCTGAATATTCCTTGTCTAAGAAAGCCCTATGAAATTCATGGGGTTGCCATAAGTCAACAGGCAACTTGAAGGCACATACATAGAGTTCTATCCTTTATAACGGTTGTTTATAAAGTGAGAACTTTATAAATTGAGAACTGAGTTGTAAATATCCTAGTTTAAGAAAAGCAAATATTTGAAGTATTATTTATTTGTTTAGGTTTGTTTGTTTTATATGACTTAGAATTTATATAATTTAGAGCTAGATGTCTCTTGCTATTCCCTAAAGAGTGATCACTGCATGCATTTTTTAAATTCATATGCTTTGGATAAAATTACTCTGAGAAACAATCCTGGTGTACATTACTGGAACAAATCTGTTTTTCCAGCTACTGCCAAGGTTGAGAGAACCCTTGTATGCTCCCACCTCAGCAAGCACACAATTTGTCCATGCATCTGGAGAAGAACTTGTTAATAAGAAATAAGTTGGAAAGAATTGTAGACCTCTGTCCCATTAGTCTGGGAGAGCCTACAAGCTTAGATATACCAAAATAAATTCCTGGCACTACTGCTAAAGAACAAGCACTGAGCTCTTAAAAGCAGAACATGATAGTGAATGCATTTCAATATTTTTCTTTCTTTTTGTCTCTCAATCCAGGGGTAAACAGTGTTACCTGTCAGCTCCATCAGGCTCCCTAAAAAGAATTTGGAAGTTTTTCCCTCCAAGCCCTTCAGGGAGCATGGGAGCCATTTCATAACTTTTTTGGGGGGGTGGGGGAGCTACCCCAGATTGTTTTAGGTGCTGGAGAAGCCAGCCAGAGAACAAGAAGTCAATATCTGGGCCATTTGTTGTTGAGAAAAAAGCCCTTTCCTGTGCCTAAAATGGCCTGAAGGGGCAGGAAAATGGTAGACTATCACCCAGACACACCCACTGGGAGCCATTAGAAAGGATACTGGGAGGAGTCTTTGAGCTATAAAGATGTCTTGAGGGCTGCTACACTTTCTCTACTCCTGCCCCAAACTTTGAAGATAGGGGGTTAATAGCTGAATAGTGTGTGCACATCACCGTTTCAGACGTAAATGTTATATTTCTTTGTGTTTTGTAAATGAAACGGTGAAAGAACATCTCTAGTATTACTGTACCATTTAGAGATGGAAAGACTCAAGAAAGAAAATGAAAAAGGAGCTTCTCAAGTGTCTGAAAACCCTGACAAGGAGAATGCTCAAGCTCCTTTCTCATCTCTCTCCTCAGCCAAGATTTATCTATCAACTATCTTCCCAACACAGCTGGTGGGAGGGTGGGAATCAGCCAAGTGAGGGGCTTTGTGAGCTTTATTCCAGTAGCTGGTGCAAGACGATGATGTCAAGAACCAGCTATCAGAACACAGGCAGTGAGGAAGATCCTCCACACTCAGCTTCCTACCCAACCTCCACGCACAGGGTGAATGAGTGGGGAGCAACCAAGTGAGGATCTTCAAAGATCCTACAGCCTCCGCAATCCTTATTCATTTTCTCCACCCATATGGTCCTGATGTGGGAGAAGGAGACTAGCAAAGCTCACCAAATGTCTCCATGATCTTTGCTGAACTTCCTCCTAGCCACACTCCCAATGTCACAAGGGTGGGGCAGCCAGACCAGGATGGTAGGCTAAGTCTTCATAATCCTCCTCATCTGCTCCCCTTCTCCCAATGTTGCACAGGAGGCAGGAGGATCATCAAAGGTTATAGTGGTTATGACCCTTGCTTAGCAACCATTGACCACTAAATGGCAGGCAGGAGGGCAGATAGGAAAAAGGATGATGGGGAGGAGACATTCTATCTTCTACAAGAACTCTTGTAGCAGGAATTAAAAATGAAAATGGAAACCACAGATTTTGTAACAAACAAAACAGCATGTATTATTGGGACAGAAATAGTCTTATACACAAGGACTAAGTAGGAGAGCATTTGGAAATCAAGTATAGCTTCTCTTTAAAAATACAGACTTCTGTGATACAATATTATCAACACAAGCAACAATGACTCCTCCAATATGCACTTCTTATGAATATGGCAACAAACATTAGGTGTAGAGGCATCCTGGGTTTGATTTGAATACGTGTCTACAGCAGGGTGGACTTGCTCTGGAATCTGAAGGGCCAAGACAGCTGATATGGGAGACTCTCCAGAGCTCTAGAGGGCCCCAGCTGCACCATCATGGTTATCACTTTGGTGACCAAAACTCACAATTGCTTTACTCCTGGTCACCTTTGGGACTATTTCCTAGAGATAAGGTTCTTGCTGTTATCAGGATATTTAAATAAGTTGAAACCTTCTGAAGCACATTTTCAGCCAAAAGGCATTAAAAAACAAAACAAAACTGGAGGTGCTGAGGTCAAGGGGGAGTCACATGGACTGTATTATTTCCACCTCTTATCTACACTATTATCATTCTCTAATTATGTAGAGAATTTGGCATTTTCAAGTGAGTAAAACCTTCTTCTTAAAAAGCCTTTTCACTTCTTCCAAAAGAAACGAAAATCACCAAAGAGTTTCTACACTACTCAAGTTTCCAGCTCTTTCACTAAAAAAATTGAAAAACTGACCCTTAAAAACATGAACAGAAATCCTCTCTTTTTCCAAGGTGCTCACATTTGAGTTACAAGAAATGCAAGCCTTATATGTCATTCTTAAAGGGACACGAGAATGCAAGTCACATAAAACCAGAGCTTACAGGACAAATCTGTAATGTAGGGATTCCCCCTCAAATAAAGCCAAATCCTGGTATGAGAAGACTGATGTACCTACTTTTCCTGTACCATCATATGTGTGGAACATTTTCCATACAGCAGAGCACATTCACCCAAACCATAACATCTTAAATTAAGGCTAGTTGAGATTCGAGCCCAAGAATATGGATTAGTGAAGTGAGAAGACTGACAGGGCCCTTGAGAAATCATCTTAAGATATGTTGGAAGCACAAAGGCAATTCTTAGGAATAGGCCTTTAAGATTAGCTTTCTTATTATTTATTCTTTCAGAAACAAAACACTAGGGATCAGAGTATGAATGATGCTTATCACAATTCTACTGTAAAATCATTAATTCCTCCAAAGTCAATACTAATGCATATGTTAATTCAAACCAAGGCTTTCTTACTCCAACTGGAGAGAGGGAGAGAGAGATCACAAAGTATGTGCGTGAAGAACGTACAATACTCTCATGCTCTTTCTCCATGCTCTTCTTCCTTTCCTCCTTCTCTAATTATGTGGTGCCAAGAATATTTTGTATCTATGATTATATTTTAATAAGTTGTGAATTATTTAATTTCATCCTACTGTTTGTTTTATTATTGTAGACTGCATTTGTTTTGGGAAGGCAGAGTAAAATAGATAGCTAAAAGGATAGATAAGGCAGGGAAAAATCTGGGTTAGAACCATTCTCCATGCCAAATCTTTTATTTTAGGTGTCATGATAGTACTTGAAGTGATTTTATGAGAGGCAGTATTTTGGTGGTAAGGCAGAGCTCAATTACATGAGGTCTCACCTGCAGCTGAAACTGTACCTGCAGAGAAACCCTTCCCATCTCAATAAAAGTTGGGTATACATTAGTCTATTTTATGCAGAACAGTTTGTTAGCATGACACATAGGCCTTCATTAATGAAGCTGCAGCCCTTAAAACCCCAATGCTTTTTTTTGTGGGGCTCCTTACCCTACTACAGACCATTATCATAGGTAGCATTCATTTCTTGTTGCTGTTACCTGCTGTCAAGTTGACTTTGGCTTATGGTTACCCTATGAACGAGAAAACTCCAACTCAAGCGATCATCAACCCCCTTGCCCAGGCCTTGCAGATTCAGAAGTGTGTCTTCCTTGATTGAGTCTATCCACCTGTTATGTGGTCTTCCTCTCCTCCTACTGCCTTCTACCTTACCAAGCATTATTGTCTTTTCTAGTGAGTCTTGTCTTCTCACAGTAGGTCCAAAGTATGACAGTTTCAGTTTAGTCCGGGGAAAGTTCAGGCCTGATTTGCTCTAAGACTCATTTATTTGTCTTTTTAGCAATCCATGGTAGAACTCTTCTCCAACACCATACTTCAAATGAATTGATCTTTTTTTTCCCCCCTATCAGCTTTCTTCACTGTCCAGAAAAACTGATAAAATTTCTCTTCCTCTCCAGATTCCTCTGTTATCTTTCAGTGACAATTTAGTGTCTATTACTTTGTTCTTCTGTCAGTTTTGTTTTATACACAATCAACTGCCAGTTTCCCTTTAATATAATCTAGTTGATCTTACATTTAAAAAAAGTCATCTCAAACCAATAACAATAAACATTAGGCTATGTAAAACCATTATAAAGTAGGCTCCATGAATAAGTATTCATTAGCAAGGAGTGGAGTATATTATATATGGGCTGACACTCATCAAAATGTTTAAAAGTCTGGTTTAATGTATCAGAAACTGAAAGAATCAAGAGATCAGGAACTGAATTTCTGCCACTGAAATAAATTACTTTAAAAATTCACTACACAGGCTCAGTAGGGAACTTATATTTCCTCAGATTTTCAAAACTGTACATTATACCTAATGCACTCATATCTAGTTTTGCTGAGGAGCTGAGAAAATAAAAAGATAGCAAGATAGCATTTAGTGTTCAGATTTGTACGCCCTACTTTTTATCTGTAGGAATTTGCACTGAAGGGATAAAATGTCAGTCAACTGGAATAGCTTCTGCTTCTTGCAAGGGAACCTTTATCTCCTACTACTTTTGGCCAGTCCTTAAGGCCTAATGTAATAAACATGAAAATTATAATCTGCTGTTCAGTATCCAAGCAGCACCGACCATAAAGAGAGATAATGACAGATATGTGAGCAAAGCAAGCAACAGAGTGAAAACTGTAAAGCCAGAAATGCCATAGTGAGAATGGAGAGACAACTTCACACATTAATACACAAATATATTACAGTCAGCCCTCCACGTTCCCACAGTTAGGGGTGCAGGACACTTCAAAAGAGGAAAAATCACAAATATCAAAATGTGTGTGTGTGTCTGTGGAAAGGGGGCCAAGGCACAGAGAGAAGAACCCAGGGTCCAAACTAGATCAGGAAAAGGAGAGGTTATGGGGGTGGGTCTACATGGCGGCCCTATAGTTCCTTTCTCTTGCCTATCTCCTTCTTTGAGAGTGTATGTGGAGCATTGGGGGAGGATTTTTGGTGCTGACAAACTGGGCTATAAGCTGTCCTTAGCTGGCCAAGGAGTGGCTGGTGGAGGAGGACAAGAATCAGAGGCAAGTTTTTAAAGGGCTGCATAGCCTGATTGGAGCCACCAAGAAGGAAGGTTCTCTTGGAAAAGAAGCATCTGAGGTGGGGGGACAGGGAGTGGAAAAACTTGCAAATAATTAAATCTGTGAAAGTGAAGCATGCAATTGTGGAGGGCCAACTGAAATTATATTCATATCTCTTGTGTGAAGTAGGACTTCACAGATGCTTGCTATGGACAGGAAAGTGCTTTCACACATATTGCCATTTTCCTCATATGTATACTCATTCCAGTATGGATTCATTGGGTATCCTTAATCTTCAAACACATACACACACATACATGCCCATTACGAAATTAGTTCAACGAGACAAATGTAAGGCAATGTCAGAGGACTGGAAGGTCACACTCTCACCTACGTCATCTATATTCATTTTATCAATTTTGTCAAATATGTGAAATTTGCCCACGGATGTTTTCCTTCCAGAGCCAGTAACTGTGGCACTACCTCTACATGGTGCTCTGACGATGGGTTGCATTCAGATGTAGTCATACTGACTTAATTCCCATTCATTTTAATAGTCTAAATGGTTCTAGTCAAACCCTTAATTATGGAATTAGTTTAAGAAAATTTGGTACTATTGTGTCAAATTGCATTATCTTGTAAAGAAAGAAAAACATTCTCAAATTCTTGACCTAAGATACACACATTCATCCATTTCTGCTGGCACTGTTTTCTTGAGCTACAGCTGTTTGTAAGACCTCCAATATTATAATATTGCCAATACTTAATCCTGCATCATTGTAAGATTTAATAACCATAATTTATTTATCGCTATTGTACAATTAATTTCAGGTAACCTAAAAGTAAGTCTTAGCTTGAAGATTTACCTTTAGGTTATTTGAAATTAATTTGGAATGCTTATTTTCACTCGTCCACTTTCACTGCTGCATGGGTGGGGTTTTTTTTCTACTTCCCATTTTCCTCCTTAAGCTGCCTAAGCACTTGTACCTACCTTGAGCTTTTTAACACTTGTGCATGGATCATTAGAGAAGCTCTCAGTGTCTGAGATTTCAATTTCTTCACCATATAGCACACCAGTCAGATCATTCCGTACCTGTTTTAGAAAGAAAGAAACATAAACAATGTATATTACATGAATAGGAACATAGAGTTATAGTGAGAAAATAAGTATGTAACAATTCTTAAACAAAATGTAAGAGTATTTGGTATACATAAGCATTTGATAGATAGTTAATTATTTTATATTGTCATAGCTGATGCACGAATAATATGTATTTTGCAAATCTGTTATCTTAAAAGAAAAAAAGTTTAATAGAAGTTTAAAAGAAAGAAAACCAAAATAACTGAGCTGGTATCAACCACTAAAAATGTCAATGTCTTTTAACAGCATAGCATAATGCAAACAAAAGCATCCTAAGCCAGCATTTGGTACAGATGTTGCATTAAGTAATATGAAGAGTGGAAGTGTAGATTTCCTCAAATGTAAATGTACAGATCTGCTCTTTAAATGTGCCAGTAATCTATTCTCTACTTGCAAAGAACTGGTCAATTATACTGCTTTGATTTCAACATGAAATTCTAATTTCATCCTATATCCTACAAAACCTAAGTTATCCTTAAAAAATAAAGTCTGAGCCTAGAAAAGTCTGGTTGAGTCCTTCTACAGGTGCATCACACTTTCTCTCAGTTTTTCTTTCTCAGTTTTTCTAAGACATCTAATTTTTGAGCATACTCCATATATCAAAAAAATATATTTTAAAAATACATCAATAAAATAAATCAGGCGTCAAAGAAAAAAACATAAACTATAATAGGTTCTAAGTTGTAGTGAAGCATTATTAATCCAGGTTGACCCAAGAAATTTTGTTGCATGAGGGTGAAGGTCATCATGTTGCTTCCTACCTTTTCTCCTACAAGAACAAGCAGCTGAATCTTACTTCAAGAATATGCAGCCTCCATCACACCTGAGAGCTAGCTAAGGAGGTACGGGAAAACGACCTGGGACATACAACTCTAACCAGAAAGGAAAAGCTGGGAGCTGATGCTACTGTCCCTTGACCACATAGCATTTTCCACCTGAGGTGACAGCCTTACTCTGCCTAATGTTAGAGTTCACCCTGTATTGTATACATTATACGTACTTGCATACTTACATACATGCATTTATTTATAGGATAAAATATTAACAGGATTAAAAAAAAACTGAGTCCAACCTTAGCATAAACTCACTGAAATCAGAACAATTTAAGTGAGTCCTAACTAACTGAACTTCCATTGATTTCAGTGGGTCTGCTCTGACTAATTTTTGACTCAGTCCACAGATCTATATTGTTAAGAAATTTAATTATCACTTACTATATGACCAAATTCAAACTATCCTCAAATAAATGTATGTTTAAGGGGAGGGAAATAATATAAAGAGAATAAGGGTTCGGCTAGCAAGATGAGGACAGAAGGTATGGGATAGGTGGAAGAGACAGAACAGAGTGACCTTGTGCATTTTGAGCTAAAGCTGATCATTTAGCTGAACTGTTTGGAGCTTGCTTGTATATTTTTGTGTACTTTGAGCTGTGTGCTCTGCCTCAACATATGGTCTAAGGCGGTAGAGCTTCTGCTAAGAGGAAGTGAGTCATTCACTTGGTTGAAGGAAGAATGGCTCTACGTAGCCATTCCCTGAGTTTCTTGAGCTCAACAAATAGGACAAGGACAATAAGCATTTTGTGTGCATTTTTCGTGGGGCACTTTGAAGGGGAGGCCCAGAGTACTATGACACTACCTGTATAGGATGACTGAATATGGATCGTCAGGGTGCTGCTGCAGTAATGTGCAACATCTACACTATGTTCGTGTTCTTGCCTGAGAATGTAAGCAGCTATACATTCAATGAGAAGGTACAACAATTTGAAACCTGCATACACCCAAAATTACCAGGGAGGATGAAGCCTTTTGGGGAAGAACAGACAGGCTGTCCTGGAAGGGTAACATACAAGAGAATTGGAAACTGTCTTCTTCCATAAACAGAGGAGGCAGACACTCAGCAGCAGAACTATAAGCAACTATGCTGTGAGTTTGGAGGCAACATGATCAGTTCCAGCAATAATGAAGCAGCTGCACAGGGACAACAGTTTCAGTCCTCAAAGAACATGGAGGGACTCAGGAAGTTCTGCAGATGGAAGGAAAGGGCTCCTGTCAGTTCCTAAGAGGCATTTGGTGATAGCAGGCAATTGCTCACTAAGAAAAACAAAATAGTGGTGTGTGGGCCTAATGTTTCAAGAGGTGTGGTGTCTTCTAGGGGCAAAGATTCATGACATTATAATAAGGTTGATAAGATTAATCAAGCTCAATAAACATGACCCCCGTCCTCTAATCCACATGCCAGTGAATGATATAGATAGACTTCAAAATACTGCAACAATCTATGAGGCTCTGAGTAGGAAGCTGAAGGACCTTGAAGTACAGATTATTATTTCATTGCTCCTTCTTGTTGAAGGACATAGCCCAGGAGGGGAGAGAAGGATATCAGAAGATTCCAGACGGTACCATTGGGAAAGATTTGCCTTCCTGGACATGATCTGTGTTTTCATGAAGAAGGACCTCTAGCAAGAGAGGAGTTGCACTCCCAACTGTTTGTAAGAATATATTTGCCAGAGGTCTTACAAAATGGATCATGAGGGCTTTTATTAATAATATTTTATTCATTTATATTCTGCCTTTCTCCTAATAATGAGAGTCAAGGCAGGTAACAATCTTTAAAAAAATACAAATTAAAAACAATGCAATACATAAATAAAAGTGTAAATATAATATTTTAAAAACAGTTAAACAATTTATGATGTTAAAACACTACACATTAAATTTTTTAAAATACATTAAAAACCTATATCAACCTTAAAAACAGAACCACACACAGTATAAAAAGCTGAAACCTAGTCGAGGTGTAAAAGCCTGATGGTACAAAAATGTTTTGGCCTGCTGACAGAAGAGGAGCAAAGATAAGCTCATTTTGGCCTCTCTGGGGAGGGAGTCTGGGAGCAGCCACCATGAGGGCCCTCTCCTTTATTCTCACCCAATGAGCCTGAGAAGGTAGTAGGACAGAAAGAAGGGCTTCTCCAGATGACCTTAGAGCATTGCTGGGCTAACAAAGGGAGGTGCAGTCCTTCAAATAACCTGGGCCCAAGCTGTATAGGGCTTTGTAAGTCAAAACTAGCATTCTGAATTATGCCCAGAAATTGACAAGCTGCCAGTGCAGCTGTTGCAACAAAGGAATTGTGTGCTCCCTGTAGCCAGCCCCAGTTAACAACCTGGCTACAACTCTTTGGGCCAACTGTAGTTTCTGAGCACTTTCCAAAGGTGGCTCTCCCATGTAGAGTGCATTACAGTAATCCAAAAAGAATGTAACCAAGGCATGTACCACTGTAGTCAGGTCCAACTTCTCCAAGAATGAATGCAGTTAGTGCACTAGGTTTAACTCTGCAGAAGCACTCCTGAAACCTGAGCCTCCAGGCTCAGAGCCAAATCCAGGAGTACCCCCAAAGTGTGAACCTGCATTTTTGGGAGGAATCTAGCCCCATTTAACACAGACTGAATCTCTATTCCCAGATCTGTCTTTCAATTGGCCACAGACAGCTCTGCCTTACTGGATTAAGCTTCAATCTGTTTGCCTTCATACAGTCCATTACAGCTGCCAGGCACCAGTTTAGCTTCCTTGGAATTAAGTGGAACGGAAAGGAGCTGGGTATCACCAGCATACTCATGATACCTGACTCCCAAACTCTGGACAACCTCTCCCAGAGGTTTCATGTGGATGTAAAATAATGTAGAGAACAAGACTGAACCCTGAGAGACTCAACAGGCCAATGGCCAAGAAGTTTAACAGTAATCACCCAGCACCAACCTCTGAGAGCATCCCTACAAGATAGAGTGGAGCCACTCTATACAGCACCTCCAAGCCCCAGCCCAGTGAAGCAACTCAGAAGGATACCATGGTCAATGATATCAAAAGCCTCTAAGAGGTTCAGCAGAATCAACAGTGACACACTCCTTCTGTCTAGCTCTCTATGTAGGTCATCCACTAAGGTTTCTCTCCCATAACCAGGTCTGAAATCAGACTGAAATGGATCTAGATAATCTATCATATCCAGGAATCCCTCGAGTTGAGAATCCACCACACACTCTAATACTTTGGCCAAAAATAGAAGATTAGAGACTTACATCTGAGGTGAGGTTTTAATTGAATTAAAGTGAAAAAGAAAGTTGATAGTAATCCAGAGGGCAGAGGGACACCAAGTACTAGAGACAGGAACTTTAATGATACAAAGGAATTGGAACAATAGTAGAAGAATGCACCGATAGGCAAAAAAAAAAGGGGGGGGTAAGGAAGCAGCTAGAGAGAGTGTCCACTGTCTTAAATGTCTGTACAGTGGTGCATAGAACACGGGAAATAAGGTGATCTTGAATTCACAGGAGCGGGAATATGTTTTAATAAGCATCACTAAAAACTGGTATGATGAATTTCATGAATGGAATGAACTAACAGAGGGGTATAATCAATTCCAAAGGAACAGACCAAACACTGAAGGTGGAAGGTTAGCATTATTTATCAAAGATATGTAGAAGATTAGCATTATTTGTCAAAGATGTGATAGAATCTGTGACTTAAACTATGGAAAGTAGATTATAGGCATTTGGGTAAAAATTAAAGTAGAGGGAAACAAGAGTTACATTCTTGTGGAGGTTCACTATAGACCTCCAAATTAGACTGAATGACTAGATGATGGCCAAATATTCAAAAAGGAGAGATATAGCAACAATGGGAGACTTCAGTCACCTTGATACTCAAACTCTATCAAAATATATGGTTGAACAAACTCCTCACTTGCCTGACCAACAATTTCATTGTCCAGAACATGGAGGTGGTAACAAGGGGATCATCTATCTAACCAACAGAGAAGAACTGTTCAACAGAAGGGAGGAAATGGGAATCTTGGGTGGGAGTGACCACATCCTCCTGGGATTTGTTATATAAACAAAAGGTGAGGTCAAACATAGATGCACAGTCTGGACTTTAAGAAAGCTAATTTTAGTGAACTTGGGAAATACTGGGCAAGATTCCCATGGTCAGAAATGCTCAAAGGGAAGTCCATGATGCATGAGGCTTCTTAAAAGACTGCTATTAAAGACACAATTGCAAACAATTCAATGAGAAAAAACAGCGAGAAGTGTCTAAAGAAATCAGGATGGATGTATAAAGAACTTTCAGATTTTCAGACAAGCTGAAATTTAAAAAGGAAATATACCAGAAAAAAAAGGGGGTGGTGTTATCACAGAGAAATACAAATGTATAGCTAGTACTTATAGGGAGAAAGTAAGAACAGCTAAAATGCAAAATGAGGTTAGATTTTTCTAGAGAGTTGTTTTGTGCATGTATAGAAATATTCTCACATGGTAGTATAGAGATCCCACCTGGCATCACTTTTCAATTGTTTTAAGTCTAAAATCTTATCAGCTGCAATTTAATTTTGCCTGGATTTTCTCTTCTGAGTACCCTATCTGCTACTTTTTATCCAGTATCCCAAGAATTCAAAATAGTATATTATTTACACCCCAGCTGAGAGTTGACAATGATTTAGCCAAAGCTTCCTTCCACTAATATTCACTATTGAAAGGACTTGACCCTAGGTTCCCACATCCAAACCCACTTAATACTCTTGGTCTTCTTAAAACTACATTTTCAGTCAGAATAGATGGATGTATACATTTGCTCATGTATATACTTAAACAATGTTTCATTTCATGGAAAGGTAGAGAGGCAAAAAAATAATTTTTTTTCCTGAATTCAAAGACCTTGAAGTGGCTGCACTTTCTTGAAAGATTGTAATGGCTTGTGTGCAACCTTCTTTTGAATTTGTCTTGCCAAACATTCATGCTTTCAACGTATATATTCCACTACCTCCCTATCCAGTCTGTGTTTATTCACTGAGATTCATACTACATCTTATCGCAAAAGCTACTGCATGATATAAGGTTTAGGGCAAAGCTTTGATTATTGAATGAAGCGTGTTAATTAATTTGTTAGGACACAGTATGATGCAAGACGTGTACTCTCATCAATAAAGACTCAAATACTTGGCTTTGATAAATAAAGTCTACAGCTGTCCTCTGAAAAATCAGCCAGAAAGTAAAGATGTTAGGAGTTTCAAAAGCAATGACTAGAAAATTAGTATGTGCAGTGTTTTGAAAGAGCAGAGAGTGCAAAGAGCAGCCAGGAATCTGACAGTCTAGGCAGAGATGGGGAAATCATAGTTTGAAGCAAAGCAACAGAACAGGACAAGGCAGGACAAGATATTAGATTCCATAAATTCATGTATCAGTTCTGTTAATGTTTTTGCTTTTCGAAACAAATAGAAATATTTTAGGACAGAGGAGGGAAGGAGAATTTTTTTTCTTTATCAGTTTGTATTGAGGCCCTAGCCACACTCTCCAATGCTTATTGGAAAGTCACTGCCTACCTTTCTTGCCTACAATTTGCACATTGTTCTGTTCTGGCATTTTCATTCACCCAGATCCAGTTCAGACTTACACTATTGAATTCTGATTTCCAGCTTGTGTTGGATCCAAAAACAGTACCAAGTACTTAAAATCACTGTAGATCCTGACTCTGCAACATCACAAAACTGCCAAGGGAGCTTTGTGGTAGTATCACTCTAGGAGAAATTACCAGAAATGCTGACCAGAACATTACAGGGTCACTGTTCATTATGGAGGTTTTGTGCTATTGTTGCTTTTCGGATGGAATTATCCTAGTGATTAGTCCTCATGACAATAATTCTTAGGTACCACAATCAGCACGGGAAGTGAGCCAGACAATATCAGAGTCTGGAAGAGACCACAGACACAAGAAAGCATGATTCCACCCTCATCCTACTGGGAAAGGGATTACTAATCAACAGCCTATCAAGACTAATGGACTATTCAGCCTTATGAGATGTAAACAATAGACATTTCCTTTGGCACTTGACAGTTTTAAAGATTGAAGTTCAAGAAAAAGACAAAAAAGACTCAGTGCAAGGTTCCCAAGAAGAGTCTTAGTTAAACTGAGTTGCTAGGCTTCCTCAGTATAATCATTAATCGTTTTATCTTCTTATGACCTATCTGGTTTCTCTTACCGTTAAAATTATTTACTCCTTACTGTGTAGTTCTATATGCTGTAAAGTATGTTGTAAAGATAACATTTGTCATTATAATCATTTTGAACTTTAAGTTAACATGTGAAAAGTAAACTTAGAGCTAAGATAAACCACAGTGATGTAAACTTGAGTCAATTGACTCAAACTCAAATCAGACTTAAGTCACTCCAGTGACTCAACTTGGACTTGACTTGGCAAAAATTACACACTAACTTGACTCAACTTGAGACTTGCATATCTTTAGTGACTGGCTTGCTGCCCTCAGTTCAGTAACATAACACATTCATCCAGAAACTTTACAACTTACTGGTCACATGATGATCTGTCTCAAGCCCAAAGTGTGGTTCCATTTGCCGCCCAACCCACGAAATAACGAGATCGCAGACAGAGCTTGGGTTGAACTAGGGCAATTTATTAATATGCCTAATTAACAAGGGGTGAACTTACAGGCCTGGCAGGCCTCGTTCCCTGCATGCCGCCAACGAAGGGAGGGGCTAGGCCAAGCCGCGGGTGAACAGCCATGAAGCCGTGGCCGCCCTAGCGTCCCGCCGGGGACGCCGGAAGAAAAAAAAAGGAAGGCTGGTTGCTGGAAGCCTGACACTAGAAGACGCCAAGGAGCCCCCGGCCACGCCACACAGCCACTCCGTCGCAGACCCGAGTCCCAGCGAAGGAGGAGGGAAGGTACAGGCCTCTAAAGGAGCCACGTGGCGCCCCAACAACAAAAAGAGACGTCCTCCTCCTCTTTCGCCTGGATCCGAAAAGAAGGCCGACGGGGAGGCGGGGTGGCCCTAAATACCATGCTCGGCCCCACCTCCTCCCGTCGGCCACTGCAGCGCGATCTCGCATCACGGGAGGGCAGCAAAGGCCATCTCCCCCCGCCACTCGCGATGCTTGGGCGGCGTGGGACAAATTCTTAGAGGGACCAGCAAATGGGTTAGGCAATGGGCTTGAGATGGGGTTAAGGTTTGCCCAGCAGTCTGTCCCTGCTTCATGTAGGAGGAGCTTTCTAAAACTTTTCCTAAGAGCAAAAGGCAAGACTCATGCCCAGAGTTCAGGGTGTGTATCTCAGAGGGGAACAGCAAAGGTATTAGGCAATGAGCTTGAGGAGGAAGGATCCTTTTAAAGCTCTCAACGCTTCAGTAATGGAGAATAAGAAGGATCCTATTTCCCACTTCTGAAAAAGCCTCCAGCTTTGCAAATGGGAAGTAAGAAGGATCCTATTCCCCATTTCCAAAGCTGCAGATGACAAAATCACAAAAGTGGAAGACCAACTCAACTTAAATTGTTTAATCTGACTTTATTCAACGCTGTCCAGAAATTCTGGAATACAGGTTGGGGTGTAAAGTTGGCTCCCAGACTTGAGACTTGACTAGAGACTTGACTTGAAAGTATCTTGTAAGGATTTGAGATTCAACTTGAGACTTGAAGGCAGAGACTTGAGACTTGACTTGAAACTTGGAGTAAAAGATTTAAATACATAACTGCTAAACCATGGTTACATAGAGATTTGAACACACATCCATTACTTTACCTGTCAGTTATTGGAATAATAATATTATTGAAGAATAATTAATGGTGATAACTTGGTTCACTTGTTTATTAGCTCACATGCTAATAATTAGTCCACATGAATTCCACCCTGAACACACCTGTTTTCATCTGATTTTGGAAGCTAAGCAAGGTAAAACCTGGTAAGTTCTTAGATGGGTGACCACCAGAGAATAGCAGTGATTTCCAGGTAAGGCTAGGAAAGAATTCTGCCTCAGACCCTGGAGATTCACTGCCAATCAGAGTTAACATTACTCGGCTAGATAAACTAATGATTCCAAATGAAAGCTAAAACATTTTTCCAACCACTAATGCTTATATTGCTACTTCCAGGGTAAAATCTCAATTCCAGTAAATATTCTTATTTCATCTTATTACCACTGAAGTTTTCTCCAGTGAACTAAAGCTGGATGTAAGTACTGCTCAATAAATCCTTTGTAGCTAGAATGTGTCTGTGTTGCTTGGAGCAGGGGGGTAGTATAATCCCAGCAGATGTTGATCATCAGAGATTCGCAATGATTGTACAAACCATCTGCTCTGTCCAGTTCTCAATCAGAATTCTGCTGAATTTTCCTTCAATTAATGATTCTTATGTTGAGATTCATTTGTTCATCTTAAGGGGGGAAGGTACTCTGACAGATTTTTCACTATACACACACACGCACATAGAATAAAAACATAAAACCATGATGTTTCCTTCAAAAATGGTTGCAACACATATGCATGTGATAGAAAGGGATTATAGTTCTGGGATTAATGATGAAGTATGTCAGTGGAAAGATTGTTTTAAATCTAATAACATATCAATACCAAATCATTCTGCATTTTTATGAAAGGACTTTTTATAGTTTCAAGCAATACGTGACAAAAATAGTACTACAAGTTCTGGCTGCTACCTATGTGTAAAGAGTTAGGGTATAAAAATGGAAATTGTGGCTGGTTTTCTTTTCTGCTTCTTTTTCTTCTACAAAAAAAGGTGGGAGGAGAGCAGTAACATCAATAATATTGCAAGGAGTAACTACAGAGAAAGGTTACAAGAGAACATGGAGGCACAAGGGAGCTCAAGCTGACTGGAACAGAGGAAAGCACAAGAAAGAAAGAGAACCAGACTTTTTAAAAAATTCCATAAAGCAGAATTAAATACAAGGAAAATGAAGCATGTGAACAGCAAGCATGAAGGGCTTTTTAATGAGACAAATAAAAAGCTAAGAACAATAGAATAAAATAATTCTTTATATGAGCTAACCTTATAACCACCCAACAGTACATAGGTTACTGAAATAAGGGAAATTTGTGGAGAAACTGATCCAATCACAGAGTACAATTGACATCATAAATTAGTAACAATCATAGACCTTCAGAACTGATGTTGCACAAACTAGACACACAAATTCTAAATATAACGATCAGTTCTGAGCTTAGTATTTCTCTTTTTACCTGACACGAAAGGCCTTTTGAAATTTTATCTGATAACTTCTTTGAAGTTTAGTATTCTATTTAAAGAACAACATGGAAACCAGACAGACATGTGAAAATAATTTGAAATAACAGGCCAGGCATTTTGGAATCCAATCAATGGAACTGCTGCTTAAACCATATGCTACATGATGCACTGTGTGTACCCAAGCCCTACAACATAATGATATTTACTCAATTCTCTGGAGAAACAACTCAGCAACAGGTATTTTTGAACCTATGATACACTTCCCATAAGAAAGAGAAACAAAATGAAAAGCAGCATCCCTGGGAAAAGAGGGAAGGGAAGAGAAAGCTCAGTCTGCCATACATGGGGAAATGGTGACCCCGAAAAATAAGATCACATAATTTCTACCCTCTTCTTTGGAATACTAATATAGCAATTAAGAGACAGACATTGCATAACAGTTGGAAAGAGCAGGGGCAAGGAGAGAACTTGTGCCTTTTCACACAATTATAGAATTATGGTTCCACTTTAACTGCCATAGCAACATCCCGTGGAATCCTGCATTTGTAGTTTAGTGGGCCTTTGGAACTGTCTGTCCGAGAACTGTAAAGACTCCTCCTAAACTACAAATCCCATGATTCGAGCAGATGGAGCCACAGCAGTCAAGGTGGAATCATAGCATTATAATCATGAGTGTGAAAAGGCCCCCGATTATCTAATTCTAAATCCTAGAGTCAGACTTTCAGCACTGTGAACAGCTCCCCCACTGAAAAAGACTTGAAATCCTAATTTGGAGTTGAACTAAATAAACTAAAATTATATCCTTTACCCCAGTGCACCATACTCTCTCCCCTTTTTATAAGTGTCAGCATTTCACTAGATAGATAAATAAAAACTCCCCAATGTTCATGTATTTTAACTAGTGAAAACAAAAAATCTCCAACAGGAACTCACCATGATTAACAAAGAAAAATTGTTTTGATGCATGGGTACTCATCTTTCAAAACTGCTCTCTCTCTCAAAAGCTAAGTAAAATTATAACAAAAATTAGGTAGATTATACCACAAACCATTTTTGAATAAGAGAAGCAAGTCCCAGAGGTCCTATCAACATTAGGAAAATGGCCAGTAAAGAAAGTGCTTAAATATTCTGTGCCTGTTTATTTATTTATTCAATTTATATGTCACCTTTCTCTCACCAAGGGACCTAAGACAGAATGAATTGAATGATTTTTAAAAAAATAATACATAACTACATATTCCCTCCCTGCTGTTTCTCTGTTCCAAATTGCTCAAATGGTTTTCCTGAATACAGGAAGCTGCTGCCTTTTGAGGCCCTGTTATCTGATGACTTGCTCTTTCAGCACTTCCAAGTAAAGAACAAGTTCCATTAATTCAATGGGAGTTCCAGTCTTTCATCAGCTCTTCTTGGCTACAGAGGCTCACATGGGACTGCTCACATGCACACACTGCTTGCAAAATAAGCTAAGAGAGGGGGGAAATGGGCAAAGCTGGCTGACAGACTTTTCAAGTAGCACGCACATGATCAGTCTCAAGTAACCTCTGTAAGTCCTTCATGCTCCCTACAGTATAGGACATAGGTTCCGCTTTTCAATCAATTCCATTTTCTGACAATGCTTCAGTCCCTAACCTTTCAGAAAAGTGGGAGGAAGCCTGTATAAGGCTCCATATTTTCTTAGCATTCCATGTCATCACACATGATTGTAAGGCAACTGACAAAGTGTAATGAAGGCCACTGAGAAGGCCTTCTCCCATGTGTTCTCACTCACTGTACCTGTGAGGGTGGTGGAAAAGAAAGCAGGGACTCTTCAGAATATCTCAAAAGCATGGGCAGGTTCAAACAAGAGAACACAGTCCTTCCAATACCCTGTAACTACACCATATACAGCTTTATAGGTCATCATTATCATTATCACTTTTCCTGTTTAAAAGGGTGCACCAAGTAACATAACGATTGTCTGTGCCTAATATCCAGTTCACACTATCTGTTTATTCTTCAGTTTTGCCAACCTATTTGGGCAATCTCATTCAACTGTCAAAACAAACAAAACAAAACAAAGCAAAACAAAGCAAATGGGGAATCTCTACTCAGAAATAATACATTCTAGTTTGTTCTTGCCCAGGACTACAGAAGAAGGAAGCACTTTCTTTGACTGCTATCATAACAACCTCTTAGATATTGGAGCTTTCTGCATGGAAAAAAAATTCCAGCTGCACCAATCTATATGTTAACACTTTGCCACATGGGATTGGTTTTGCAGGGAAAACTAGACCACTGCTTTTATTTTAATACTACTGGGAGGAAACCTGTGGAAAGGTAGCATATTTCATATGACATTTAGAGAAATGAACAAAATCAAGATACAGATGCTACTGATTGTGCAGTTCCATCTACAGATGTGTCCAGTGAACTGAGTTTTGAAAGATACATTTCAGTTGTTGCATCATCAAAAAGTCAACAAGATTGGTTGCCCTATCAGATCTTATCTTCACATTTAATATCTGATTGAAGATGACTGAAGCGTCCAAGAGGTTTTCAGTACTTTGTTGCAGGAAAGAGGAATCCCACTTCTTTTGGAATAGGTGGTTGTGAAGTTTCTCCTCAAGAAACATTTGGTCCTCAAGAATTACAGTTGTTGGAGAGTTGCAGATGTCCTCTTTTGTGGCAAGGCAATAAAGAGGTAAATTGTCATGCAACTCTGATGGCTCCTAGATGAAAATATTTGCCTAACACATTTCAGCCCGGGGTCAAAATGAGGGCATTTCCCCAATAAGAATTCTGCTTCCTCCATCAAATTTTCCTTCAGTCCTTAAATTGCTAGAATTGCAGCCACCTAAAATTTCAGTTGAACATTTAGAAATACAGTTTAAGCATCCAAAGAAAAGGAGCAGGCAAAGTTACCAAAGGAAGGGGGAAATACACAGCAAATATAAGTTAACAGGTATGCATGATTTACAGTGTCCCGTACTCTGCAATCCTGGAAATTTGGGACTTTAAGGAAAATTTCATGGCAGGAAACAGGATTCTTATTGGGTGTAATGACCTCATTTTCTCTCCCTCCATAGCTACCCCTATGGAAATGTCACTGTTCTATCTGATGGCCAATCTGTGCCAATGGAGGGACAGAGAAAGCAGGAGCCAGCTTGTTCTCCTAGGTCTCTTAGCAGCTTTCAACATCATCCTCCCGTATTTATTTATTTATTTCTTTATCTTTTACTATCCCAGTCTTCTCCCAACAAGGGACCCATGACTACTCACAAAATATATTAAAACACAGTAAAGTTAAAGACAGTGAGTTTTAACTTTAATTAACAAACACACTATCCTACTAAAAACAGCACTAATTTGAAACAATTTAAAAGTATTTAGAATATCACAATGAGAATAAAATTTAGGCATCCACTATTAAAAGACCCTTTTACAACAACCAGTTAACAGGCAAATGCCTGTCTAAATAGAAATATCTTTGTCTGTCAGTGGGCCAGGATGGGGGTACAAGCCCTGCCTTCTGTGGGAGAGAGTTCCACCGCCTGGGAGCAGCTGCATGGAGCATGGAAGGCCCTCTTCCATGTTGTCACCCAAGGTGCCTGTGATAGTGGTGGAAGCAAGACAAAACCCTCTCACAGGCATCTTAAAATTGAGAAAGCTTCACATGGTGAGATATCATCCCTCAAATAGGCTGAAGTCAAGCTTTACAAAGCTTTTGAATATCATAACCAGCACATTGAAATGTACACAAAAGTGGATCAATAGCCAACAAAGCCATTGCAACAGGGGAGTTGTATAGTTTCTTTCTAAACGGTCTGACTCTCTTTCAGGCACTATATTTCAATGATTCTGAAGTGCAGTGCATGTTGTGCTTGAAGATTACTGTTCATCCCCATGGCATTTATAAGCTCTTAAGAGAGTTCCATATTGTCTCCTGTACTCTTTAACATGTTCATGAGGCTGCTGAGTGAGACCAGCCAGGGATTTGGAATGAGGCATTGCTAGTATGCTGGTCACACTCAGTTATACTTCTCAGATTCAGTGAAGCAACTGAGGTGCTAAACTGGTACTATCAAACAGTAATGGATTGGATGGGGGCTTATAAAGTGAAGCTCAAACAAAATGAAAATAGTATTCTGTGATTTTCAGCAGTTTAAGTTGGCATGCCAGTTATGGGTTATTATGGACAGAGATAATTTTGCCATAGTAATTAATGCCCTGATTAAACTCCAGATTACACTAACTTAATGTGTTAAATGTGGAATCCTTGAGGAATCATGGAAACCTCACTTAATACAAAAATGTAGCTTACTGATTGCTGAGTACAATTCAAGATCTGGGGGTTATCTAGAAAGCCTTAAGTAGCTACAGGTTCATTTGTGTCTTATCCTGTTAACCATGCTGGCTTTTAGAAAAATGGAAATACGTACACAAATCTAGAAAAAGAACCACACTCCTTGACTATGCTTCCAGTGGGGTAGAAAGGAAAGGTTTAGGTTTCAAAAATGAGGAACATTCTGTAGAATACAACATCTATAAAGGAACAACGAGTTCCATACAAAATGAATAAAAAGCTAGGATGCTGGCACACAAGAATTAAAAACGGCTCAAAGAAACTTTTATGTCAGGCACTGGAGGGAAGCCAAGCATACAGCACAGACAAAGACATGTTCCAAGAATGCAGCAATAAAGAGCTCTTCGTAAACGTAAAACTATAATTAGACATCCAAAAAAGGGAATTTGAGGAGCAGCTTGTTAGACAATAGGGGGAAAGGTAAAGTATATAAGAAGCAGGAAGTCTGGAGAGTCAAGGCTGACTCATATTTTACCAGAACAGCATGAGAACTGTTTCTGTGTAGCTGGATCCCATACCAGGCTGGAGTCACCTGTAGGAATAGCTCCAACTCCTTGGCACTGAAGGGAATTAATAGCAGCACAGAGTAACCATTATTACTTGTTGATCTTACATAGTTTCTTCCTATAGGAATTTCTGCAATAGCATGAGATTATAAAGTAGTCACTGCATAATATAGAAGTAGCCACTGACCACTCTGGCTGGGATACTCCTAGAGTTGTAGCCACAACCTTTTCCAGCCTCTCACAAGAATATACTTTTCCAGTATTTTCCCACTTTGTACATAGGAAAAGACATTTGTTCCTGGATTTTGCTTATACGATACCTTTTTAATCATCACTGATGTCAGTTGTGGCATTTTCAAGGCTGGTAGCTTGCAAACTACTAGATACTCCCATTTGCCTGGATGTGGGCTGCAAGAAATAGTTTTGGCAACTCAAACACAAACAGGTCTTGAATTTAGAGCTTACAAGAAGAAACATACATTGTTCTGGAGTAAACTGCTGCTGCTTTTAAAAACTAGTCCAATATGCCTGAATGTTTACTGCTTCAGTACTACCATAGGTCATCAGTACAAGGCAATGAATCCCTTCCGATCCACATAAGTGTCAAAATATGAAATCAACCCTCATATCAGAATCAGTGCCACCTCAATATCAAAACAGAATTCAGGCTGTTGTTGGAGATCTTTCAATACAGAACATGATGGAGAATTACTAACATATGAACTTTTTGGGAAAGCATTTTTAAAAATATTTAAGGGGCTGCAAGAAAGTTAGCAACAAAGGATAAATATGGCTCTGAGAGAATGTGAAAGGTCAAAATGCTAAATCTGGATTTAAAAGACAAAAACAGTGAACAGCAACACTTTTGTTCCTATACACTAGTCATCCAACATCAGTTTGTTTGTTTGCTTTTTTTAAAAAATAATGTTTCTCAGTGCTAACTGTGTTTGAAAAAAAAAGCTTCAGATTTGTGTCTGGAATGATGATATCTCACTGAAAGCTTAATTTCCCCTCTCCTTGCCAGAAACTACACATCTAATCTGTGGTAGCGGCCACTTTTGAGTGACTATCAGTAATTAGTTTTTGAAATAGATGTCAGTAGATTTTTTATGTTACTCAAAAATAGATCAATAAAGTATTTTTCTGTCTCTTTAAAAACTAAGGTTATGAATAAAATGGTCAAAGCATCTGTATTCATTTAATAATAAGTGTTCGTAGATCCAGAAGATGAAGACCTAAGGCACACTGTGTAAATCATCCTGGTAGTGTGCCCAATTACATCTCTAACTTTGGTTTGCATACCCCCTAACCGTTTGTAGAAGCTAAGTACATTTCAGAATTCTACAGCATGGAAAAGTATTGCGAAAAAAGAGTGTACCTCTACAGGCATATTAAGAAAGGTAGACTTGAACCTATTTGCAAGGAGTTCATCATGATTCTGCTGACAAAAAGCCAGGGAGGATGGTGGCTCCAGTATCAATGGGGAAGTGAATCTATTCCAGGGTTTAGTTTAAATATTAAACAAACTATCCAGGTGCTGAACATACATGAGGGATAGGGTTCAAGATCTCAGATAGCTCCATGAAAGTTCAGAATCTCACCGACATCAGAGCCAGCAGACCTTAAAGCTGAAAAGTGGACCCACTTTTTTGCCACTCAACTCTGATTTAACGAGACCAAATACACAACATTGGGGTAATAAGAGCCACTTTATTTGACCTGTTTATTTACATTGCATTGGCCTGGGTATGAGCAAAATAGGGGGAGCAACTTGCTTCAGGACCAATCAAGAACAGGTATCACACACACACCCATGACCACCTCCTCAGCCTTCCCTTGGGTGACACACCTGAGCCCTGAGGGCAATCCATTCTGGGTTGCTCCCCTGGTGCCCTTAGTTGGAAGGCCAGCCCTGTAGGCTCCCACAGAAGTCACAGAACTCTAAGTGTGAGAGCTCACATTCCAGCCATCCTCAAGGGGAATCTCTTTCCCACCCCCCTGAGTCCCAGGACCTTAAAAGGGAGGTCACAGAATGTTACCTTACACCCAAAAGGGGCACCAAAGATGTATACTGGTGACTTATCTCCTCCCCCACTACCTGCCCTCGATAAACGACAACCGAGTGAGGCCACATGGAGCGCGCACTGGCCTTACATAGCCATTCGCTCACCCCTGCCACATGATCCACTCTTGCTGGGCAGAAGGCCTCCTGATCTCTTCTGGGTAGGACACCAAATGCTACCTCAGTGCTGCAGCCGCAAGGGTCTAGATAAGTAAATACTTCACAAGGAGATTTACTTGAACTCCATTAAAGGGCTAGAAGAACATGCCTTTGTCTGTAATGTAATTTTCCCCCAGTGGTGGATCAATTTATGGAGAAGTGCTTCAGTATACACTGTACCAAGCTAGGAAACTTTCCTGCCAGGAAATCCATTCTTGAAAAAACAACTCAGTGAATACTTATCTCCTAAATTATTCTCGAGTTGCTGTCTGTACATATATAAACTGTGCTTGAACTGAGTGCATCATAAAAAGAGTGAACATTAAATACAAACAACTTGACAACATGTGACCATTGTCATATATTTAACTGAAAATGTTAGTTCACTTAATCCCTTGTAATTTTTAAAAAGTAACATTACTCTGAGGCAATGAGAGGCTAAGTTTTAAAAACAGCTAAAGCAGAAAGAAACAAAACAGAAATAAATGCATGGCTTTCATTATAATATGTCTAAAAAAAGTGCATTATTTCTCAGTCTTCCATCTCCTTTATTATTGCAGTAATCTGTCTAGTTGTCCAATAATACTGAAATCAATGAAACTTTAGCATTTAACTGTGCAATTAAACCAATATATCAAATTAAATTTAAACATGCTCTCTTTCTAACATGTCCAACATGTTCTAGTTCAAGAGTTTTGGCTTAACTAAGGGGCTGAACTCCAGAATGGCTAGAGGTATATGGCTTGTATTACATTTTTAAAAAAATCATTTTAAATCATCTGTAATATGTCACCTTCTTTTTCACATAATTCTAACCAGAAATACACCAAGCCCTCAATGAATTCCTTTTTCCCCCCTGAATCTTTTTTTATGAGATATTTCCTGTAAGGCATTATAAGCCTGCGAGTATATTGCTGTATCATACAACTATATTGGCTATTTCATCATTCTTCCTTTATTAAACTGAGTATCAGAAAATGATGCATCACATCTTGCAAGAAAAATGTAACTTGAACATAAATTCTGCAATTCGACAAACTCCAAACAGTTATTCCATTGCAGTGAACACAACAAAGCATCCAGGAGAAAGACAAAGAAATGTAAAGTTCAGTTCTACACATGTCTATGCAGAGGTAAGTCTGAGATCAGTTAGAATTATTCCTCAGCAGAGATGTCAGAATCACAATAACATTTATTGCATTAGTGTTTGGACCACAGCAGGTTAAAATCAGATGACAAAGACTTAAATAAAAATGCAATACTTTGTGCTCATAGTTAAGTGAGTTGTTAAAACTAATAAAATTAGCTAATGAGAATACACACACACACATTTCTGATATTATATTGCTTACATTGCAAGGGAGGATGACGTTTAAGATGTATGTCTGTGCGTTTTTTCTTTTTCATTTTTCCCATAAAGGCAAATTTTCAAAACTGGAAAGATGAAACGTTTTCTCTTTTGGAATAAGTAAAATGCTTTTTAAGGAAAGATTTCACTCAAAATGCCAAGACTGTGAAGTATAAAGAATTGTATCTAAGACAGACAACAGAATTAAAGACTGATAATCCCTGCACATACTACAGTCACACAACACTCAAATCCATGATGTTTATTGTGACGTAACCATTTGGACCACAGCCTACTTCAGCAACTGTGACTCACAAAAGCTCATACCACAGAAAATCCCTGGCTGCAGTTCTACATGTGCTTGTCTGTAACTAAATCCCACTGGCAGGAATGGGACTTATAAGTATACGTGCATGGAAGTATGCTGTTGGTTTTTAAATTTCCACTACAGTCTGTTGTTGCTTCTATCACTTGGATTCCTGTGAGGGTTTCTTAGGCTTGCATTCACCTATAAATCATATTTATATTCCACTATGTGAGCCTGCCCAAGTTCTAATGTCTTCACCTATTTTGACTGAGAGTACTGGAGAGGGCAAGCCTCTGCTCCCTCCTCTCCTCTCTCATCTGCTGACGTAACAGAATACTAATTGCTTCTGCACTTTGAACTTAGTTTCTACCAGCAGATGTAAGGCAACGACAAAGGAGGAAAGTGGGAAAATGAAAGAAAAGCTGGGATATTTTAAAAGCAGATAGGAAAGTGAGACAGTCTTAGTAAATCCTAAGACTGTCTCTGCCAAATCAGGAAGCTGGAGGGTATGTCTTCAGGGGAGGCCTTTCTCTCAGTACTACCAGCATCACAGACACATTTGTTGAGGACACAGGAGAGAGTCTTCTCAGTGACTGCTCCGTGGAACTTCCTTCCACGCGATGCTCAGTTGACCCCTCTCTGCTCCCTTTCCACCAGCAAGCAAAAGCCTTCTTATTTAGGCAGGCCATTGGTCTTAAATCATGTGAAGAAAGGTGTTCTCAATATGATATGTTGTGCTTTTATTTTTTAATCTGTTTAATTATAGTTTAAATGTGCTTTAAATTGTTTTACCTATGTGCTTTTAAAATTAACATTTATAAAAAAAGATTTTAGCTTTAGCTTTTGTTTTATATTGTTATAAGCTGCATAAAGGGAGAAAAGCAAGAGGCAAATTAAATATAAACACATGCATATTAAAGATATAATATTTCATAAATAGCAGTCGAAATACCCTAACAGCACCAGATCCCGTCTGATCTTGAAAGCTAAGCAGGGTCAGACCAGGTTAGTATTTGGATGGGAGACCACCAATGAATACCAGGTGCTGGAGACTGTGTTTCAGAGGAATAAACTGGCAAAGCCATCTCTGAGTATTCCTTGCCTGAGAAAACCTGGTGAAATTCATGGGGTAGCCATAAGTTGATTAATAGGACAATCAATGGAAGAATGTAGACAGTGCAATGTAGAGTTTTGAGTGATGGACTATGGCTCTGGAGACCGCGGTTCATATCCCACCTTGGTCATGGAAACCCAGAGTGACCTTGACCAAGTGCCACTCTCTCAGCCTCAGAGGAAGGCAATGGCAAACCCATCCTGAACAAATCTTACCAAGAAAACCCTATGATAGAATTGGCATAAATCAGTGTCATGTTGAATGTCCGTAACAATAACAAGAGGTAAGTGTATGAGTGAAACAGGAAGACCACATATTACAGAGGACTCCAGTGACTCATACATCCAGGAAGGGGTCTGTCTACACATACACACACACACAGACATTATATTTGTTGTTGCCATGAGGATGCAGATAAGAACTAGCCATAAGGCTACTGACTTCACCAAGCAGAAGTATATGCTTTTCAGAAGTGACAGTAGCTTGCCACTTTATTTTTCTAATAATATGCATTTTGCTGTCAGGAGATAAACATTCTGTTGCTGTTCTCTTACTCTCTACTGTGTTGTCTGGGGCACTGTAAAAGAAAGGCATGAACTCTGAAGAGGGCACTCTAATTCAAATTGCTATTACTCAGATCAGATCTTTTTTTATAATTTTTTTTTCATTTGTCTGTTTACATCTTACACAAGACATGAATTTATCTGTATTTTAGTACTGTTAATTTTATAACGACTTGCATTCTACAAATGCAGAGAAACATCCAAATGTAGCAGGAACATCTAGAGACAATAGAAGAAAAACTAAGCATCACTCCCTTACACTGTTGGAGCCTCTAGGTCTGCCTCAGAATGAAAGAATGGGATATGAAAGAGATCCTCTGCTGCAAAATGCTGAACCCCCAAACCTTTTGCTAGTTATGTTTGCTCAGCTGCTAGAGACACACTAGAACAGAGGCTCCCATACTTGGGCAACCAAATGTTGCTACACTGCAACTCCCAGAAGCTCTGACCATTGACCGTGCTGGTCAGAGCTTCTGGAAGTTGTAAACCTAAAACCCACAACATCAGGGGGTTCAGATCTGGGGACCACTGCAATATGTGCTACTGAAGGCCAGTAACAGATCTACACTCTACCTCATTGTGTTTTAGGGGATTGGTTTTAGGTGGGTTGGTGGGTGGGGAGGATTGGGTATGTTTTTTAATGTTTTTAATGTAATTAATGTATTATTGTTGTCCGCCGCCTCGATCCATGGATCGAGGCGGGATAGAAATAAATTTTATTATCATTATTCTTTAAATTCAGCTGCAGCTGAAGGAAGTTAACAAAAAATTCCAACTTAACATGAATGTAGAGGGGATCTAAGCCAGCAGTTACTGACCAAGAAAGAGATCTTGGGGTTGTGGTGGAAAGTTTGATGAAAATGTGGAATGTGCTGCTGCTATTGCAAAAAAAACCCCCGCCCTGGATTGGACACAAATAGCAAAGGAATAAGGAAGTAAGACTTCCAGTACCGTACTTATAATAAGTTCAACTGAACTAATTAGGTTCAACTGATGGTGAACCTAAGGTGAACCTATTTTCTTGACAATATTTGTTCAGAGGGGAGCTGTGATTGCCCTTCTCTTGAGGCTGAGGGAATGTGACTTGCCAAAGGTCACCCAGTGGCTTTCCATAGCCAACCAGGGATTGGAACCCTTTTCTGCCAGAGTCCTAGTCCAACACTCAGTGCCAATTCTCAGTATCACACTACCCTTAATCTAAAGTGTGATCATACTAGAAATGCTGTTTACAGTTCTGGTCATGGCCTGAAAAAGGATGTTGCAGAGCTGGAAAAACTAAAGAAAAGATTAATTAAAATGAACAAGGCACTGGAACAGCTCTCCTATGCAGAAAGATTACAATGTTTAGGGCTAGCAAAAGTATATAAAATGATGCATGAGGTGGAAAACTCAGAAGTTTTTCTACCTTTTTGGGGGCGAGGTAGTAGCACTCATGGTCAATAGTACTCATGGTCATCCACTGAAGTGGAGTGGTGGTAGATTTGAGACAAATAAGAGGAAGTCCTTTTTCACACAGTACATATTTAAACTGGAATTCTTAACCACGTAAAGTAACGATGGCCAACAACTTGGAGATGCCTTTAAGTGGTGATTAGAGAAATTCATGAGGGATAAGGCTATTAATGACTACTTGTCATGATGACTATGTATCAACTTTAGTATTGGAAGCAGTGCGTCTCAATACTTGTTGGTGGGAGACATAAGTGGACGGTGCTTCCCCATGTCCTCTTTGTAGGCTTCCCATAGGCAATGGCTGGCCACTGTCTGAAGAAAATGCTGGTTTGGATGGCCATGTGGTATGTTCCTAGGATGATTCAGCTGCTTCAGCATAACTCTTCTTAAGTTTCAATTTTAAAAAAACATAATCTGAAATAAAAAAAGTATCAAGCTGCCATATATTGTCCCATAGTCTATAGAGCCTCGTACTTCCCACTCTGCTCTTCAAGATGTAAGGAAAAAGTATTTCCAGCCTCTTTATATATAACAGTAGAAACTGGAGATGCCTAAAAACCATGTGCAAAACCTGTGCTCTTCCCCATCCTCCCCAGAATGGTGCTTTCCAGATATGGAGACCTATAACTGCCATTGTCCCTTAGAGTGGGAGTTGTAGTGTAGCATTGTAGTGTTGTAGTGTGGCATTGTAGTTTAACACAAGAGGGCACTAGGTTGATTCTCTGTCCACTGACCTGTGAGCCCCTCTTCTGCAACAAATATGCATTTGGAGATTTTTATTTATTGTTACTTTATTTAAATTGCTCATCTTCCCCCAAACAATCCTGGTCACAGTAATCTCATGAAGCAACAACATTCTCTACTTGAAGACTTAATGCTCCTCCTTCTCCACTGCCTGGTCATTGATAGAACTATAGTTCTCAGTATACCTGGAAACAACTACATAAGCAACTGTATTATATCTTATTCTAGATGCCATATTAATGACATTAAGAGTACTATCACATTTATCCTCTCTACAAAGTAAGTACCACTGAGCTCAGTGGTGCCTAGATCTAAGCAAATCATTTTTAAGATGAGGATGCATGATGAAAAGGTGAAGCCAGCAGGAAAAAAGCTTTTAATTACAATTTTTTTCTCCTGCCAATTAGTGTAACATCCCAAGTGAGTGCTTTCACGCTTGGATCAATTTTGCTTTTTTCTCCAATTTGTGCTGATTCTTCCTCAGTGAGAATGATTAGTGGTCAAGTGCAAAGAATTTGCTTTGTTAGCATGTTATTCTTGCTACAGTTTGGATTCTGTTCAGTTTCAATGAGACTATTATTTAGAGAGGCATAAATTGCAATCTGCTTTATTGAGGTGGTGTTTTAATTTAGGACAGGCTATAAAAAGAGATGGTTTAATCAACAAAGTAGGGCTATTACCAACATTTTTAGACCAGAACCCAATTGTACTTGCAGAGCAGGAGTAGCAACTACTTCACAAGTAGTTAAAAGCATCACAAATGTTCACTCTGCTCCAGCACCAGGTTGGTACATTTCTCAATGTCTCCTGGGTTCTCACTATAAAGCATCAGGGGCCTCAAACCAAGTGCTCTGCACAATGGGATTCAGGCCTTTAAGTACACTGGTGGAAGAACCGCTGACCCTCTCTTTGCTGTATGCTGCAGTGCCACCATTATGGATGAATTCCTGTTGCCACTATCGTTGTATGTGTCTTCAAGCCTACTGTGATTTATGATCACCCCATCAGTAAGGTTTTCTTGGCAAGATTGAGTCATTGGAGGTTTGTCTCTGCATTCCACTTAGGCTGAAAGAGTCTGATTTGCCCAAGGTCATCCAATGAGTTTCCACAGCTGAGCAGAGATCTGAACTCTGGTTCTCCGGATGGCATTACAGGTACACAGTTCTGCAGGACTGGGGGCCAACAGCGTCCCATCATACAAGTGAAGCTAATACAAAAATGTTAAAATAGCTTATAACTGTTAATCCTCCCCTTCTTAGCTGCAACTCTTTCCCTCACCCATTTCCTATGTGGCAGCTACGTTTATTTAAAAGTCTCCACTGGCTCTATGCGACACTCTTGAAAAACAAACCTAACTGCTGTGCAGAGCTGAGACCTGGAGGAGATGCTACAGGGCAAAAAGAGAAGGTTGTGGTCTCAACAGGGTGGTCCTGAAGCTGACATCTGGCTCACAGCTGAGAGGTTTTTCACTCTTGCTCTAACATATGGTCTAGATGTAATTCATTTCTATGGTTGCTAAGACTATTTGCAGATGCTTGAAATCTAAGATCTACTTCAGAGGATCTTCTCTGAGGCCATTTCCACACGAGACGGTTATAGTGCTATGATTCCACTTTCCATATCCTATGGAATCCTGGGGTTTGCAGTTTCGGAACTGCATGAGATGGTTATAGCGCTATGATTCCACTTTCCATATCCTATGGAATCCTGGGGTTTGCAGTTTCGGAACTGCATGAGATGGTTATAGTGCTATGATTCCACTTTCAATATCCTATGGAATCCTGGGGTTTGCAGTTTCGGAACTGCAAAGCCCAGGATTCCACAGGATATTGAAAGTGGAATCATAGCGCTATAACCGTCTCATGCAGAAACAGCCTGAGTGTTTAAATCAGGACAGGTTGCAAAGGGGAAAAAGGGTCTGGCCAATGGTGGTTCCTTGACCATGGAACGCTCTCCACTGACATGTAAAGATGGCAACTAAGGCCCTTTTCACACGCGGGCAAAGAAACGGCCGGAAACACGCTGAAACGGAGCTTACCTTAAACCAGGTAAGTCTGGTGCCAGTGGAACAGCGCGTTTTCACTGCTCCACACTCGTCGGCGTCCTGCGGCGTCCTGCAGCACCTGAAATGACGGCTTACGACTGGCGGAGGCTCTCCACCAACCGAGAACCTCGCCAGCCGGAAATCCCGCCCTTGCGCGCGCCTGCAAATGCACACCGGGCGCTGCAACGCGGCTGCATGGGGCTGCACGCCCCGTGCCTTTTAAAAACCACATAAAAAGTGGTTTTTAAAAAGCACATGGCGGCAGCGCTTCCGGTCGCCCTAGCGCGGATTGGGGTGTGGAATTACGCAAAAGTGGTCCGCCCCAATCCACTTTACGGTGTAGACGACCTCCGTCAGAGGTCGCTCTACACCGGTTTTAACCCCCATGTGGAAAGGGCCTAATAATCTTTAAATGTCCTGATAATAAATGAAATATTTTTTAAATCACTAAGACATTCAGAAAACTTTGCAACTGCTGATTACATGGAGTTTACACTTTTAACAATTTTTCTGTGTCTCTTATTGCATGATTCATTCTTGTCTTCCTGTTTTATTAGATTCTTTTTTCTTACAGACTGCTTTAGAATTTTGTAATGGAAAACCAGCAACAACAAAAAAGCATATAAAAAAAATTGAAAGGAACTCAGCCTCTCAATTTCGATACAAAAGATTGTATTTCTTGTGTAAAATGTTATTTTTAATCTTCAAGATCTAAGTAACTGCAAACATGCAATTTTAGTCCATTTAGATCTACAAAAAGAAAAGTAAACCCACCACAATGACTGAATGCATTATTTAAAAAAAAAAGACAAAAAACCATAACTATGTTGACTTGAAAGATCGACATCTTTCTTGATCCTGTGTGTACCTCTTGTCAAGCCCTCCTCAACCCAGTCCCAGGGCAACTAAGCCAGAGGCGGCTGCCTTGGTTAATCTGCCACTCTTCTTGTGACAGACAAGTTGTCCTGAAGGGTCTATAGGAATGAAACTGATGTTGATAGAAAGCACCCAGGGGAAGTAACGACACCAAATACCACTTCTTCATATTTTAGCAAGCTTTTAAAAAGCAGCACAATGGCTGCCAGGGCAGCCTCCAGTATCCTGGAAGATGGGTTACAAAGAAAACCACCAAGCATTCCTTATTTGCATTTAAGTAATTACATTTCTTGCTTATAAACAAATGATTTTTTAAAAGATAGGATCCTGAAGGGGACAACTTGGAAATCAAAGTTTTCTCTGCCTCCAACTCACATGAAAAGGAAACAATGAGAGAGTAACAGGCCTGAAGGTTGCACCATGATGCAATAATAAAAGTCTTACTGCACTTTCTGTGTAAAGTGTAGCTTGTATTCTTGAACCAAGATAAGCTGGGACATATTGAGCACAGAGCTCATGCTGCTTTGTCTTATAAAAATACCACAATGGAACCAATGAAAGAACAGCTAGCATTCTGCTGTTCAGAGAACATTAGTAATGACTTCCTGTATTTTATGAAGGCTTCCAGTTACAGGGTAGGGCTGATCGCAAGAAAGCAACTGGAAGTTGGCTATGAGAACATTAATGAAACGTTTCACTAGAAATGATTGCTTGTTTTATAAAGGAGCTAAGTAGCATGAATTTAAAGGGTAGGAACATTTTGGGAAAGAGTGGTGGTGGAAAAACTGTGAATACCTCTAGATCCTCCAAACCATATTTAACACACACCAAAAAGTACAACTCATAGATTCAACCCATCACAGATTGTAATGTATAGTACACAATAAATTTGAATCTGAAGTAGGAAGTACACTAGTCACCTGGTTCTCCCTTTGAGGTGGCAGGGTTCCTTTGCAAGGCAGAAGCAGATGGCCAGCAGGCCTTGCCACTACCTCCATTGCTGCCCTATGGAATTTTTAATAGGGACTTACAAGCCTCACCTCATGCGCACCATCTCTTGCAGTCTCTCTCACTATTGTGCCTGTGACTGGACCTAAAAGCAGTACATATTGAGGGTGAAGGAGTGAGGGAGATGTATGCATTACAGTTTAATGTGTCTGGTTAAACACACACATATGTATCAGTCATATCTGCAGCAATTCACAATTAAAACAGACATTTGCCCAAAAAAGTCCACCAGCACACTCTGTGATAAATGTTCATAATGCTTGGGCCATACCAACAAGTAGCTATCATAATCTTGTTTTTATATTGTTAAGCCAAACATAAATTTGAAATCGTTAACTGAAAATTATGTTGCTATTATTATTATTATTTACTATTATTACTATTATTATTACTACTACTACTATTATTATTATTATTTACATGTACTTTATTTAATAACATCTCTTGCATTAAAATACCAATCTAGATTTTTTTAAAAACGTATACAAGAAATGATAAGATAAACGTAAATAACTTGTAAACATGGACTTTTTATTGTTATTAATACCAGTATCTAATCAAATGAACTGATTAGAGGTCTTGAGTGGAATGCTTCCGGGTTGTGTCCTAGAGCCACTACTCTTCAACATTTTTATCAATGACTTTGATGATGGGGTAGAGGGAATACTTATCAAGTTTGCAGATACAAAACTGGGAGAAGGGGCTAACAAATTGGAAGACAGAAACAGAGTTCATCAGGGCCTAGAAAATTGGGCAGAAATTAATAAAATGAAATTCAATAGCAACAAATGCAAAATTGTACACACAAACCAAATGCACAGGATGGGAGATACATGGTTTAGCAGTACTATATATGAAAAGGACCTTGAGATTGTTGTTGATCTTAAGTTGAACGTTAGCCAGCAGTATGATGCTGCAGTAAAGAAACAAATGCTATTTTAGCCAGTATTAATAGAAGCACAGTTTCCAAGCTGAGGGAAGTAACAGTCCCGCTATGTTCTCCATTGGTTGGGACTCATCTCCATTCAATTCTGGGTGCCTTATTTAAGGATATAAACAAGGTGGAGCAGGTTGAACAAAGAGCAACAAGTATGATAAGAAGTATGCAGAACAAAACACAAAAGGCAAAATTGAAGGAGCTGGGTATATTCAGTTTGATGATAAGAAGACGAAAGGGTGACATAACTGCACTCAATAAATACCTCAAGGGCTGTCACAGAGAGCAGGGTGCAGGCCTCTGCTGCCCCAAAGGGTAGGAAAAGATTTAATGGTAAATTACAGCAGAGTAAATGTTGATTGAACATTAAAATGAACTTCCTGACAATAAGAGTAGTTTGGCAAGAAAACCAAAGGCCTATAGAGGTGGGGCAGTCTGCTTCTCTGGGCATCTTTAAAAAAAAGGTAGGATAGCTACCTTTAGCTGGAGATGCTGCACTGAGCAAGGGGTTGGACTTGATGGCCCATGAAGCCCCTTCCAGCTCTATGATTCTATTCATTATAGTCCTTTTCAGCAATATCTATATCTATATTTATCTCTAATTTATATCTACATCTGTATTTATCATCCATCCATCCATCCATCCTTCCATCTATTCATCCATCCATCCATCCTTCCATCCATCTTAATCCTTTATTTCAAAAACCAGGCAGTGGCTAATTATGTGTTACCCTATACTTAATCATATTGTTCTCTAACCCACAAGTATCATGTTGTATCTGTCCCACACCTCTCAAAGCAAGCTGATGACCTTTGATCTTTGGCAATTCATCATCATTCTTCTCACCAAAGTTTCTGGGGGAAAAAAGTGTCCTAGGAAAGAAAATCTTGCACATATTAAAGATGTGGGTGTACCAAAAAGGACCTGCAGCCAATCCTTCCATATAAAGGTATAATATTAGTTAACTAAAATGTTTCTATCCATTTTCTACCCCACAACACCCCAAGTCAGCTAATATTGCAAAAATTAAAATTATAACTGTAAAAACCTTTGATAAAAGACCCAGCAGATAAAAGATTTCCATTAACACATGACATCATGTGTTATCACGACACCAGTACATGATACAAAATGCAAATATGAAAGAAACCAAAAGCACACCAAAACACTATGCTGTTGTGGTTGTGGTTGTTGTTTTTGATAAAGACAATTATCTTCTTGTTCTTGGTTTCACTGGGTATCAGAATATCAACAGAGGGTCCTCAAGGGATGAAGAGATCCATACCTTTGGTGTCACAGCAAGGACATTCTTCTCCAATGGAATCCCCAACTGCATCTCCAGTGGAACTTGAACAACACAGGTGTCTGCCAATATCTATCATGTTCACACTTTATATGTTTAGACACACATTAAAAAACATATCAGCATAAACTAGAAAGTGGCATTCATATGAAGAAGTTTGGGGAGCAGCACAGATGTTTAAACATGAAAGATCATGATATTCAGCTGCAAACTCTAATTATGCGCATGGCAGATTTACTGGTAAAGCTGCTGTCATAAATCTACCATGTGGGGCTGGTTTTCTTTTCCTTTAGTTTTATTTATTTCCAATTGCTTGGCCCTGCAACAATCAACTTTGGACGTAAATCAACCCCTGTTTTCCTTCTCCCATAGATTAACACTGGAAACAACAATTCTGCAACCTAAATTAGATCCTGAGTAAGCCCTGTACACTTTCTCATAGTCTTCAAGTTAAGCCCCCACAGAGGTACAGGAAAGCCAATCGTCCTCTGCATACCCAGTACATATAAATATCCAGTTTGGGAACCTCCTTCACTGAAACTTCATAAACACTTCCGTGACTATGCACTAGGGTGTAAAACCACTGTTGTCAAACAGACACTCAGTAGCCTAGTACTGGTGCCATTTGAAGACGCATGTATTTTCAATGTGGCATTTAGAGCAGCCAGGTGAGTGGTATCCCTTTACCTGAGATTGCAGGGCCAAAAGCAGAGACAGGAAGATATCAGAGAAGTGCATCTTTGTGATATCACAGAGGTGAGACATCTCCGTGGTTGGGACAGGCTGGAACTGTATCTGGGTCACATGATTGAGGAAAAGGACATAACGCTAATTCAGGTAAAGGGGCACAGAACTGGAATAAATTCTGGGTTGCCAGTAAAATGGCAAGCCAGAACAAGAAGTGGGATTCTATGTGTAATAGCCCTCACAGCAGGTGTTGCTTGAGTGCATATCCCAGCATCCCTCACCTTTGGCTGTGCTGGTTAAGGGTAGTCGGACTTGCAGTCCAATAACTTCAGGAATGCTCGATGATTTCCTCCCCTTCTTAAGAGTTACACATAATAAAAGCCTGCCATTTATTGCCAATTTCTTTACAGGTATAAAGACTGCAGTTTTTTTTTTCTTTTTTTTAAACTCTACAACTGGCACATTATTTAAAGGATTTAAAAAAAAATGAGGAATGAGTTTTTGATTTACAATAAATGCTCTGATAATAATGGGTGGCCAGAAGTCATTCAGTCATTCAAACATCATTTGTTTTAGCTAATGAATTGTAACGTCAAAGAATGCTATTTTAGTACAAATGAGGTCTCATTTAGTCCACTGCCATATGAATGAATTTTGGCTGTGTTCCCTTTGCACAATTTTACAGTGAAATGTTAGACTGTCCTGAAGCTAAAGATCTGGGTGGTTTGTTCAAATCATAGAACTATACAAGTTCTGTCAATATTTTCAGCAATACATAAAAATGCCCCCTTCTCTGTTCATTACTCCTTGTGAAAATGTTTTCATATTCATATTATAAAGTCTTCTCACTTTCCCTTAGCTATGTCATCCAACGTACTTCCAAAACATGTTTTTATAATGCACTTACCCTTCCTCACAGAGAACTGGGGATGCAGGAGGGGTTCCAGACATCACTGTCATTCATTACTAATCCTTCCATATTTCCTATCACATCTTCCATCTCATTTACCACACACCACAAAATTGTTAGGGAGGAAAAGACAATATCTGCACAAAGTCTTTTGACTCTTAGGACTAGCATCCACCCATATGGAGGCACTTAGCATAGCTGAACTTGATTGGCAACAAGTATTGTAGAAAGCACTTTTACAGCATGATTTCAGCTGAGATCATACATGTGAGATTAACTCTAACCCACGCAAATGGGCCAGTTCAGTGTCCTTGTGCCACATTTTGTTGCAAAAATCACGCAGAACTAGATTTACAAGAGAGACATTTTACACTGTTTTCACCTAAAGAGTTGTAAACCATGCTCCTCAAATTACAGCCACTTACCATGCATACCTTTTTAAAAAGCAGACCAAAAAAAAAAAAAAAAAAGGGAGCGGGGAGACAAAAGCAGTCCCAACAAATTGCTATGTTACTGTTGATTACATTTTACAGTTCTTCAAAACAAACATTCTACCACATGTGAACATGTGTTTTCAGTCTCTAAACATTTGGGTGTTGTGCAATACCCATGATTCTATACCCACAAATATTCCTGTGGACATGGGACATTTTTATACCCCACAATGCATTAGAATTTTCACAAGATTTTAAAGGAGGGATAGAGAGAAGGAAATGAGGATAACCACAATAGCAACAATGATTATTTACACAGTCTACTATTGTTGAGAGAAGAAGGAATCTTCTTGGCAGACTGTATCTCCCCACAGGAGGCTATCCAGACCCTGAGATCATTAGGAGAGGTCCTTGGCTCAATCACACCATTGTCAAAAGCACATTTGTTAGGACACAAGACAGGGCCTTCTCAGCGGCTGCCTCAGACTCTGGAACTCCCTTGCAAGGGAGGCTAGAATGTTCACCTCCCTGCTGTCTTCCTATAGGCAGGGAAAACCATTTTTATTCCAACAGGCTTTTACAAGAGGAAGTTTTTAAAGAATGGGCTAAGTGCTGTATTGTTTTAAACAGACCATTTTAAAATACCTTTTTTACCTTTTTAACTGCATTTTATTCTTTTTTTAATGTAGGTTTAATTGTTTTAATACTGTGAATAGTTGAATTCCATTTTAATGTTCATTTTTATATGTTTTAGCTGTAATATTCTTTTTTAAATTGTAAGATGCCCTGAGTCCCAATTCTGAGAGAAAGGTGGGATACAAATAGTTATCATCATCATCCTTTGAGTTAATATTTATCACAGCTCTTATTCAAATCTATGAGAAAATTTCAGACTTTTTCATGTACTGCTCTGCCTTCTTTGCCCTATGGTTTCCCTTTGCACTGAAATTAATCCCCCTTCAAAAATTAAAACACGTTCTGTGTACTCCTGCGTTGCTTCAGTGCTGCCTTGCCACACTTGATAAGAAAAGAGTCCACAGTGAGAGAGAGAAAAGGAGGGAGAAAGCAGCACAGCAGCGTATGTGGACAGAAATTTGGTTGTAAGTGGTATAGCCACAATAAAAGGAGGTACGGTAGCCTGCAAGGTGTGTCAGGAGCAGAAGCAGAATACTCTGTCCTTTTAACTAACTGGGATTGATCAGGTCAGAGAGATTTTCATATAAATATTTCTGTATGACCATAAGACCAGAACAGAAAAAATGTATCTGAGAGACTTAAGAGAATGCAAGAGAAAGTGTGTGCAGAGTCGGCACTTAGGTGAGCTCTCATGGCTGTGAATGAAGAAAGGGAATTTTTAGTGTTGACATCCCAGCTTTAGGACTTAGCATCTACTTCGTGGCCTTTGGGATACCAACTGAAGATCTTTGTATTTTCCCAAGATTTCATACTTCTTGGTCTTCTGATTTTTTGTTTTATTATAATACCTGCATTGTCCATTCTTTTCTGTTCTGCTTTGTTGTTTATATTTGCATTTTGTTGTTTTATTATCACTGTAAGTTATAGCACAAACTTTCTGTTATTGGAAGATACATAAATACTGTTAAGAAATAAAGAAACAACATCACAAGACTGAGTGATGAGAACCTGTCCACTATTTTTGAGGAAAGGAGAAATCCATTTAAATACAAGTGAATACACATGTGTGTGTAAAGGGTAAAGGTGGGAATTGAAAAGGACAAAACGTTGGGAGCTCTGCATTGAATATTTTCAGTCAGAAGATCTCCAAGCTATTAATACTTCACTTTTGACCCCCACCTGCCTACTGCAAGCAGAAACTCTATGAATGTGGAAATTGGCAGATTACCCAGGAAACATTTGAACATAGGAGTTAAGGGGGCATATATCTAGCATGTTCTGCACACAGATAACCAATTCATTAGCTTTTTTAAAAAACTTATCTTCCAGATTTGCCATCCTCAGATCTTTGCAGAGAGGGTAGGATTTAAATATTTTATAAATAAATAAACACCACATAATAGTAGCCCTTGTACATGCTGACTGAATGAAGCATGCTCCATGTGATTATTAGAATACCTTACCCCTGGTATTCAGCACAGAACTTGCCCCACTTCTTAGACATCCTCATTTCTTCACAGCTTCTTTTCAAGAAGAATACCTTTGTGTGTGTAGTATGTCATGCATAGACCTCTGTGTGATCAGGACAATGAATCACACTAGATTTCCAATCGTGTAGAACACAAATGTTGAGGTATATACATGTTTTTCATTGTGAGTCCCCTCCTCAAAGATCTAGTAACATTATCTACATCAATTACATCCATCTATTTTTTTTTCTGAGAAGAGGTGTTTAAATTTGAAGAATAATTACTAGACAGAGATTCTGGGCACCACCCCTGCAACTGTTGCCTGAGGAAGCTTTTGCTGAGAGACCAGTCACACCAGCAAGGAAGGCTTTTAATAACAAAGGGGTAAAAATACCCTCTGGCACTTATAATGGAAGCTCTGACAGATCGTACAGATACAACGGAAAAGGATGAGATACAGAGATAGGAGGGACAACTGGAAGCACCCTTATGTGACAAGTAAAAATGTATCCAGAGGAAAGTGATCAAGATTATAAAAGGTCTGGAAACCAAGCCCTATGAAAAACAACTTAGGGAGCAAGGTATGTTTAGTCTGGAGAAGGGAAGACCAAAAGGTGATATGATAACCATCTTTAGGGATAACCATCTGAAGGGATGCCACATAGAAGATGGAGCAGACTTGTCTTCTGCTGCTCCAGAGACTAGAACACAAACCAATGATCCAAATTATAGGAAAAGAGATTCTGCCTAACATAAGAAGAACTTTTTCCTGTAAGAGCTGTTCAACAATAGAATAGAAGGTGATGGACTCCATTTCAACAGAGGTCTTTAAACAGAGATTGGATGGCCATCTCTCACGAGTGTTTTAGGTGTATACTCCTGCACGGCACAGGTTTGTGTTAGATAGCTTTGGCAGTCCCTTTGAACTCTATGATGCTACGATTCTATGAACCAGTATCTTCATTTCCTTCCTTCCTTCCTTCCTTCCTTCCTTCCTTCCTTCCTTCCTTCCTTCCTTGTTATTTTCCAAAATATGGTATCAGCTATGTTATTGTTATTCTTACAAAGCTTTTTAAAAATCCAGACAGACTATAGTACATTGCCTAGTTATTCTCCTTTAAAAGGGATGGGGTGGGGATAATGAGTCACCTAGGCTGGGCTCATTAGTACAGACTCCCTACAGGTAAAAGGTTGCAGTCAAGGTGAAGCTCAAGACATGCTTTTTGTTCAGTCTGAGAAAACCAGACAATAGATGAGACTACAGATGGGCCTCCAAGGATGCCTAGATAATACATTCAAGGGGGGTGGGTGGAACTAGGCCCCATGAACAATGCTTTAATTCTGTGGTTTCCTCCAGTGCAATGGATTTTGAAAAGGAAATAGAGCAGATGCTCCCCAAGGAGGGGAAAAACTCATAATTGCTTCCTTATCTAGAGCTCTGAACGTTCTGTAAGTGCAGAAATGAGGCTTGGAGGAATTTGTCTGTGCTTATCTTAGAGAGAAAACTCTTAGCAGGAACAAGAGCAATCCTCTGCATTTGATTTGATTTGTTTTGTTCTTTGGCAATGGGGGAGAAACAGGAAACAGAGGATGGACGGTGGTGTGAGAAAGAAGGCACTTAGGAACAATTCAGATATTACTTTCTGCTGTTTATTTTCATCTTTTCTTCTCCTCCTCCTCATGCAAATGATTAACTTGCCTGAGCAGGATAAAGAGTAAAGTGGGATCCAACAGAAAACTGCAATAGCAGTGTCTTCTAGTTGTTACACATTTTTGTCATTATCAGAATCATAGAGTTTTCTGCTGCTGTTTCTTCTGTGCCCCCAAGCTTAGTTTCTGTAGACTCACTTGAAACTGGGTGAGAGGAAATAGATAACTTGGGCAATATTTCTACTCCCCCAATATTCCATGAGAACAGAAACAGGAAAAAAGGGGGGAAATCTACTTAAGTAAAATGTCATATGATGTTAATACTTATGTCCAACCCCTATAGGAGAAAAACAATTTGCTGAAGCAACAACCATTTTGGTTTTGCTTCTTAATGTATCAACATTTTAGAACACAGTGTAATTTATTTCCATGAACAGGAGAAAAAAGTGACCCATCAGGTCTCCCCCCACTGATTCTTATCAGAAGGGGGAAGAAACTCAATTTAAAATGTAGTTAAAGACAACTAATCTCCAGTTGTCCCAAAGGATCATGAAAGATTGAACTGACATGTAGTGCCGTATTTAGGGACATTTTACTACTATATGGTGGAAATGCCAACTCACCCACCCCCAGGGGTATTTTGCAGGAAAAAAAATAATTTGAAAAATTTTGCAAAAATGTTGTAAAAAAATTGTTTCACCACTGAAGGTCCCATGAGGGGGGAGGTCTCCAAATGTGCTGGAAATGCTTTTCACAGTCCCTTGATGGCTGTGGGGGCACTTTGGAACTAAAAAAATTTAAAAAATGCAAAAAAAGTATTTTTACCCCTGGAGGGCCCTGAGAGGCACATGCTGGTCATTGGCTGCCATTTGCTCACCCTCACTTAGGAAGGAAGTAGGATATAGGATATAAGGAAGAGTTTAGTCCATTTGACTAACCATATTACCACATATATGGTGCATTCTAGCAGGGCAAAGAAATTTAGGGGCAGAGGGTCCCCAGAAAAAAATGTGGGGAACCTATAGTCCTCCGAGTGACCCTCAGCCCAAGTCAGCTCAGTTAAGGGGTGATGGAAGTCTGTCTGGAGGCCCATATGTTTCCTAGGCCTGCCTGAGAAGTATGACTTACTAGTTCTTTGTAAATCATCAACTACCAACAAAAGCATTAACACTATGCGTATGCCCCTCAGCTCCATGCAGGAAAGAGATCTTACAAACAGAACGAATACACAGATAAATATTTACATAGAAGTAAGTCCCACTAAAATCAACAGCATTATCTCAACATTAAATGTATTTAAACATGGGCTTCTGGCCAACAGCATTTAATACTTTAAATTAATCAGTGCACCGGATAGCATGGTACATTGGTTTACTTTTCATGTTCTTTTTTCATATATCAGATTTTGTCCTTTTATATAGCTTTTTAGAAGCTCCTGTCAATTCCTCACTGAGTCTCTGACTGCCTGAAATAACATTATTTCATACGGGGCAGAAATAAATGGTACAACTGAAAGTCAGTCAGAGCTAAATAACAGAGGTATGCACACAGTTCATCAGTTTTCTTCCAGACTGATAGGTCAAGTGTTTCTTAAATTACTACCACCTAGCTGTTACTGACGTACAGTGCCTACTAACTTTAGGTATTTAAAAAAATATATCAGAATCACCAGCAGCAGCAGCACTCCTTGTCCTTTGTTCAAGAAAGGACTGGATAACGGCAGCTACCCTGAGTTTGTTGCTATTGTAAAATCTGGATAGCTTGTTGTTTGTGTGAGCTAGAAGTTCGCACAGAATTATTCCAAGACCCAGCATGTGGGACAGCCAAATCACTCTGCAGAATTATTACATTTATTACATGGGAAGGTGATCAGTTTTGCTATCCATACACAAACTGCCCACATAGAAATAGTTCTTTAACTAAGCCTTTCCCTCCATATGTAATCATAGGGGACTTAGGAGAGGTAGAAGAAGGGGTAAAATGTAAAAGAACAGAAAGTAAGATGTAAAATAACAGTTGATCATGTCCATAGAACCACATGTGTAATTGCCATACATTTATACTTTAAAGCCCTCAAATATTTGCAAAATACTCAATCACTGTGATATAAAGCTACCTGTGCCTATAAATGGCTACATAAACCAGGATCTTGGTTCACCTGTTATTATCCCTGGATTTTCACTGCAGAGAAACAACCCTCTAAAAACACAAGCACATACCAGATTTTGCATGCAAGACCTGTAGAATATATTGTGTCACAAAAAAAAGCCTCTGAGCAGAAGGGAAGCAATATCCATCCTTCTTAATAGTGTCTTAGGCATACATTTCACACAAACACAGATTTTTGTCCTAGGGCTAGGAGTACAGAAGGCTAAATTTATCAGAGACAATATACAAAATGCAAGACATTTTCCCACTGTGCAAGCCCTCTCAGATATCCCCCAGGATGTACTCATAAAAACCTACATGTGAAGATAGGAAGGAGAGCTCATGCAATTTCAGGAAGCCTCCCTGCACAAGGCAAGAGCATAAATAGATCTATGCTTTGACGTAGAATACTAAGCTCATTTCTGAATTATACAAAGTTCCTGCTAACATAAAGAAGTGTCAGGAATAAGGATGTGAAAAAAAAAGCCTCACAGTTGACACATCAAGATTTAGCCTACTGAGGATTCTCCAAGCCCTGGGAGAGTTCTTGCCTCCAGCATGGGAAGTGAAGCACCAAGTGTGTGGAGGCGGGAGTTAACATTCTGCATTCTGCACAAAAATCAAACTCTGCATAGAACCAGCCTCTTTTCTCTAATGTGTAGCACACAGTACACCCTATGTGTAGGACACAAATAAGCTTATACACAGACATAGACACAGCGAGCTCAAAAGGACAGTTGATCAATCACTAAACGTGAACAAGCCAGTTTTAACCATCCATGCAACAAAGTAACAATGATCATGGCTTAAAATTTTATGTATTTCTAGAGATGTGCTAAAATAAGTCTTTAAATGAGCAAAATTTCTTTCAGATATGGAAAAAAAAAAGCAGGGGGGAAGCCCAACACAAAACCTCTTCATCTTGCAGCAAGGAGAAAGGAACACTATTTCTTCCTTCCTATATGAATACAGTCCAAATTAGAATATATATCTCACAGCCAGGATTCGATAGGGTCAAACTGCTTGTGCAATGCATTGCTGCACAAGCTCTTTTTACTGTCTTTCCACTCATGCAGGGAGGTATCCAAGACTTCCTTGCATAAGCAGAAGAGTGGTGGTGGTAATAAACAATAGTGAGTAGCCCCAGTAATCTGTTGCACTTTGTACCCCCACAAAAAGAGAATGTAAGCACTCAGCCTCCCACTGAGGCTAATACACACCTGTCTCTGCCACCTCAACAGAATGAACAGAGCATACCAGTCTACTGGGAGTGAATAGATATCTTGGCCCTGATCAGGGGAAGGGAAACCCATACAAGAAATCACCACCTTGGAACTGTAATACATCTTCCATGCTTCCACTCAAATCCTCCAGAACTTGCTTCTGGAAAGCCTTATTTTGAGACAGGAGGCAAAAAAACAGCCTGACCTCCTCTTGCCACTAGATTCTTCTGTCTGTCCTGTTTGAGGGTGAGGGCAAATGGCCAGGAAACTATACTCTTAACTCCAGAAACAAACAAAGAAGGAACCAAGCCCGTCCAGGGTCATACATAGAAGATCTGAAAGAGGAGATAAGTAGTTCAAGCAGTCCAGGGTCTAAGTGCGCAATTCAAACAGAGTTAAAAGTCAGGAAAGAGTAACAGAAAAGTCCAAAAAGTAACCCAAGGTCTAAGAAACTAGGAATCACCACTATTTCAAAGAGGGAGCTATTGTTCTGCAGTACAGACACAGCCTTGGCTGTGCTAATTTGTAGCCAACTGAAACTCAGCATACCTGGCCTCATTATCCTGGCATTTTCCTTTTAGGAAAAGCCACACCCTTGCCTGTGCTTTTGTTGCTGACATTTTACTCTTGGATTCTCCAAGGAATGAAATGGCATGGCCTCCAATTCCCTCACTTGAATGTCAGCATGTGATGCTTCAGCCTCTGCTTCCAGGGCAAGATTTGGCAAGAGTTATCCAGAGGAGTTTTGCCATTGCCTTCCTCTGAAACTGAGAGAGTGTGGCTGTCCAAGGGTCACCCAACGGGCTTCTGTGGTTGAGCTGAAATCTGAACCCTGAACTCCCAGAGTCCTATAGCAACATTCCAACTACTTCACCACACTAGCACTCTCATGTCATCCTATCTTCTGAAATGGCCTATATCCCAGTTCTCCTAATTTAAGCCAGTTCTCACTGAAATGCTTTTTTGAAATATATGTCTCTCTACACATATCACAGTTTTCTCCAAATAATATAGAACTTTTGAAATAAAAGTATCTAATACAAGAAATTAAATTGATCTTACCTCTGAAAACCTTTGTATGTCTTGGGTTAGAGTTCCCACTCTTTTCCACTGAAAATATTTGAGCAATTTCAGAATTGCAGGATTCACAGCGTTGTCGGATGGCACTGTCCGGAAGAAATAAGGATACTTTTTCTTATCAGCTAACTCTGGTGTTGTTGCAGCAAATGAGAGCTGTAAAACAAAAGTCATTGTAAAAAAATCTCAGTTAATTTAATTCTATGAGATACTAGTATTTGACACAGAAAAATGGACTGTGGATATTTCTGTGTCTGTTTCCTTATTACAAACAAAGCATATCTCCATTAAGCAATGCCAGTATCAATGTGATACTATATATGGATTCTCATTCCTTAAGAAAACAAAACATGCCACACAGAGGGTCAAGTCACATTGCTATGATAAATTCTGGAAAATTGATCAGTATTTACCAAAATGTGGAAAATTACAATGTAGGAGGTCAAAGTCCAAAACCAGCATAATTCCAGCTTTCTCTTTATCTGTATTTACCAAAAGTTTCAATGCAGGAGAATGCTGAACAGACACATTAATCATTACTAATTGTTGGTAGATGAGGTGGGTAGTCAGCTCATAGGCCTCACTCACTTAAAAGGCCACATAAGTACCATTCCTTGCAATGCAAATAGTGCCAACAACCTAGCTTTACACCAAATAATAAAAGCACACAAATCTGACACCAAAAAGGAAATCTTCAGAGAAAAGTGGAAAAACATTTCATTTCCCCAGGATGTTGCTTCACAGACTTTAAAGGACTCCTTCTTGGGGGGAAAAGAACACATCAGAGGGTGATTCCGTTGTTCGAGCACCAATTTAGTTACATATCAAAAAGGTTAACTCTATCACCTCTTATTTGAAACAGGACAATGCATTTGTATCCCACTGGAGATACTAATTGGCATACTCATGCCAATGTTATCAATACTGCCTTGTGAATGATCACTAGGCCTCCTGTACATATATTTAAACTTAATGTAATTGTTGCAGTCTGTTTACATTTGCCCTTCTCCTCATTGTTTACCTACTCCACAAACCATGGCTAGAATCTTGCTCATGTTCTTGAGGACAGGATCCTTCCACCAGCAGAAAAGGTGGAAATGACTTTCACAAAGTTCCCTTTCCCCCTGCAAGTTCTTTCAGTCTCTCCCCTTAAAAATCTGGGGAACAGTCTGGGATAGGGAAAGGAAGCTGCAAGGAGAGGGCTGTGTCAGCAAAAACTGCTCCTCCCAAGAAAATCTTATTTTCTCTTTATAGGACAAACATCCTGAAGCTTCTTTTCAAAAATAGGGTTTAAAAAAAAATGGATTTTTCATTGTTGTTGGTATGCTATTAACTTATTTCCTGTGTTTTTATGTGTAGCTTCTGCAGATGTATGTAGACATTGAACTTTTAACGCAGGAAGGCAAATATGATTTAATAGGACTCACTGAAATCTGTTGAAATGAGTCTCGTGATTGGAATGTAGTAATAGCAGAGAATAGACCAAACAGGAAAGGAGCAGGAGTACCACTGTATGCCAAGGATGTGGACACCTGTGAGGAGATCCACAATTCAGAGCATGAAAAAAAAAGCTGAGAGCCCTTCAGTAAAAATCAAAGGGGAGAGAAACTATGGTGACCTTATTATGAATGTCTACTATAGGCCCCAAGTCAGACTGAAGATCTGAATGATGCCTTCCTAAAACAAATGACCAAAGATTCCGAAATGAGTGAGAGAGTAATAATAGAAAACTCCAACCACTCTGAAATGTGTTGGAAGTCACATTCTGCCAAGATTGTAAGGTCCAACAAATTATTCACTAGCCTTGACATGATAATTGTCATGGGCCAGGAGTCACTTCTCCAGGTGAACAGCAGCCTCATAGGAGGACAAACAGACACAAGCACACCAGGAGCTAATCAGGCTGCTATGAGAGCCAGTTGGCTCCAGTCTTTTTAAGGAAGGCAGAAGGTGGAGGCTTAACACCAGAAACAAATTGTGTCTTGTGTGCGACAGACTCTTTGCCTGCCTGCCTTCTCTGACCCCAGACTGTAACTGTGTTGCCTGCTGGATTCCTGGACCAAACCTTGATGATGCTTCTGCTGCACCCTGAACAGGCAAGCTGTACTGACTGTTAGTGTCTCTGTTTTACTGTGAATGGCCTCCTACTAGCCCTGCACTCCATTGCCTGGCAATGGGCAGCCAGCACCTACAACAATAGCCATGTTCAAATATTTGAAGGGATGTCATGTAGAAGACACAGCAAGCTTGTTTTCTGTTGCTGCACAGACGAGAACTTGAACCAATGCATTCAAATTGTAAGAAAAGAGATTCCACTAAAACATTAGGAAGAACATTTTTATTGTAAAAAGTGATCAACAGTGAAATAGATTGCTTCAGAGGGTGGTCTTCTTTGGAGGTCTTTACACAGAGACTATATGTGTAACTTTTAGGAGTACTGTAACTGTGCATGTCAGGAAGACAAACTAGAGGGTCCCTGTAGTCTCTTCCTACTATAAGATTTTATGATTCCATGCTACTATGTTTCTTTTTGAACAAGATGCAGGGGGCTATTCTTCAGTCTTCCATACCCTCTCAAAAGCTTCATCTCCAACAGATATTATACTCCAAGATGCGCTTTTGCCATTGTTGCTGTTGTATACCAGTGGGAAGAGGGGACAGTGAAGATGCAGTGGCTCTCAACTCTGAGAGGACAAAAACTAAGGATACATTCTGTCTGGGAGCAAACTCTTGTCTCTTTTTCCCATCCAAGCTGAGACCAGCTGCTTTTTCATTGTCTGAACTGTCTCCCCTCCCCACCAACAAGCAGAAATTGCAGAACACTCCTTGCAGGGCTTCACAGTGCATAGACAGAACTGCACGGACAAAACATTATACTTCGCCTGCTTGATGAAGGATCTCAGCTACTGTCTCCCAAACTGGTTTACATCAACAAAAGAGGGAGGGAGGGAGGGAGAAATTTATAAACTAGAAAAACAGGAAACACAAAGGAAGAAGAAAGAAATGAATGCTAAGAAGGATATCTGTTCTTCAAGACCAGAACAGGGGAATGAGCTGAAAACAAGTAGGTATATTCAGCTTAACCCATGGCATTCTTCCTTTGCTGGTGTTCTTGCTTGAATACCAGTTGCAGGCCCTCATTCCTTAAATGGGATGAGATTGCTCTTATCCCTCTTACACCTATCATCCCACAATTAGAGGTAGTGGGAGATGTGGGATCCCTTTGCCAGGGAAGTGGAAGTGAGTTCTCTCCCTCTGTTCCTTCGTTGGCAATGAATAGGGCCCAGTTAGCCTGCCTCTTGGTTGAAGTTATTCGTGAGAGACAAAGGTAGATTCCCATGGCCCTGGATCATGGCAGGTGTTAAAGAGGGCTTTCCCTCTTCCATCCATGACAATGTTATGACACTGGAGGCAGCACTAACAAAAAAGATACAAAATCTTGATTTTTCATATGCTCATTAAGTATATGTAGTATATGTTGAGAATTAGTGACTGAATTGTACGATTGTAACTGCTTGGATCTGTTGCACAGGGTACTGGATGAACGGACAATTCAAAAGTATGAGTATGCAGCAGTGTGGGAAAGTTATGTCTTATACTCATTTAAGGCTAAAAAAAGATACTTTGTTTAAAATTTGTCAAGGTCTATTGAATGCTGGGAGAAATAAATTTAGGTAATCAACATATATAAGCTACATTTCTGATAGGTGAACAGCATCTTGTTGCTGAGTTTAAACTGTATTTATTATTTTTAATTCATCCCTCATACAATATTTTATAATTTGTATCACATGGAATAAACACAACAACAAAGTAATCAGTAAACTCAGTTTGGCTGTTTTTGTGCTGGCACAGAAATTTAGATTATCATCAAACAATATTCAATACTGCTTGTGTTCTCAATGTTTGGTGATATTATCATTAGTGGAAACTCAGCACCCTCCTTTTTTGAAAAAAAAGAAAAAGAAACACATTGAATATCCTTTTAAGCTATTTTATAAAATAAAAATAAAAATGTGGCTAAATATTACAGAATGTGTTCACCTTGGTTTTAAAAGAGGAAGTTTAACTAGCTGCTGACATTTGTAAGTCTCTTAACAAGTGAGCAACGTACTCTTCAAGGGAGCCTTTCAAATTAATTTGTTTCATTTGCAGAGAAGGCTGAGAGAAGCTGAACCAAAAAAATTTGCTTATTTCCTAATACCTTTCATTTCAGTCTAGGAGAATGTGCCAGAGTGTGAAAGAATCTTGCACTGAACATGACTGACAGGTATTTCTGACCAAATATGATGGTAGAAATAATAAAAGCTGTCAAGCAGAGAGCCCAGGGGTCTAGTAAAGGAAAAGATTTGGTGGAATTTTGCTTCTAGTTTGTTTTCTGCATGTTCTTATTTTGCTCATATTTACTCAAGACACTTCTTTTTCAGCATCTGTTCGCTACTGGTAGTCAACTCAAAGCTTCTACCCAAATCTTTATGACACAGCCATGTTTCTGAGTCTGCAGTAGTTATCAATGAAAGCCATTAGGAAATCACTGCTCTTCTGTGATTACCTGGACTGGTCCTTCAGCTGCGTTCAAAAGGACAAAACAAAAGGCAGGGAAGGATAACAACAGATAAGCAAAAATATAGAGAGAATTGTTTGCCCAAGAGGCCTATGAGGAACTTGACAGTGTGTCAACAGTTATTGAGGGCAATTTGAAAAGACTTCTTTGGGCAGGCAGTAGGGAAGCTAAGCTAAGCACTGGCAAAGTCTTCCGTAAAGGAGTCACAAAATGCACTTTTCCTCACCCTTTTATGACAAGCTGCACCTGCCAAACCTCAGATACTTTCCAGATAATTACTTTATTAACAGTTATTATTCACCAACATCACTCAGTAACAACTACAGTTTTATGAACAGGCACTGTTAAAAGGTAACTACCTTCAGCCCTCCACATTTGACTTTCAGCCATGTGATTATCTGTGAGTTCCTCCAGTCCCTGCCCCTCATCTCACAGGGTTCTTTTCCGGGGGAATCTTCCTTTCAATTAGACCATATAGCTCTTTAAAAATCCACCTCTGGTCCTCCTCCTCCTCCTCCACCAGCGTCTCCCTGGTCAGCTGAGGATGGATCACAGCTTGATTTCTCAACACCACAAACTCTCTCCCAGTCTCACACACACACACACACACACACAATGAGAGAGAGATGAGTGAGAGACAGGAAACATAGGGCCACCGTACTGACCCCCCTCTTCCCTCTCCTTTGCCTGATCTGTGTTAAACCTTGGGTGCCCATGCTCCCCACCATGCCTTGGCCCCTTTCCCATAGTCACACACATATGTTGATATTTGTGATTTTTCCAGATTTGCAAGGGTCTTGTACCCCTAACTCTAGTGAATGTGGACGGCCAACTGTATTACCATTTGTACTTTCTGCATTTCATTTCCCTTTTCACTTGCTGTTTACACTCCCTCCAGCTCCCCTTCCACTCTGACCCACATGGGCATATATCCTTATAAATGAACAGAATATTTCATGCATATGATGAGGTGGATTGCCATGAATAAAATCCTGTGTCATAACAAATTTCTTCATCGTCTTTAAAGTTGTCACAAGATTTAGCCAGGTTCCAAATGATATGATGTACATGTAGATTTACATAAAGATGAACATATATCTAGGCACTGCTGCTCAGTATTGTTTTTCCTTTGATCCAGGAAAGAGTGAAAATTTCACTTCTCTCCCAATTTGTCTGATGCATAAGGTACCAGATTGCAACCCATAAAAATACAAAATTAACACTTTCCATGTGATGCATAAATAATAAAGCCAAGATCGAACAGGAATAAATATCAGAAAATAAGTAAAACTGCATCTTCCAATAGTATAAAAAAAATCAGTGCTTTGTATTCTCCACCCACCCACCCCCTGCTGCCTGTCAAAAGAAAAGGTTAAATAGCAAGTGTCTTGTCTTAGCTCCTTTGGGTCCCCCACAGTTAGCATCCTGCACCTGCCTAGAATTGCTCTTATCTTTGGCTAAAAAGATCCAAAAAAGCATTTTCCTGGCAGACAGTGTTAAAGGAAGTACACTGTTCTAATAAAAAGGCTGGTAGTTACTTGACAAACACGTGCACATCACTTGCATTTCCACATGTCTTGTCCATGTAGAAGAGCCTACTCCCCCCAATCCCCATAATAATATTATACTGGCTGGTATTCATGCAGAGTGTTGTCTAACATAACTGGAAGGCACCAGATTGGAAGGAAGCTGCCAGAGAACCTTGAAGATTAGTATGAAGACATTGAATTTACCTTAGAAATTAATCTGACCAGGACATTTCCTGACTGCTTCTGGGGCGGGGGGGGGTGCGCGTGCGCGCATGTGTGTGTGTGCATGTGTACGCGCGTTCCTTTAAGTTACCTGTCAACTTATCGTGACCCCTTGAATTTCATCGGGTTTTCTTAAGCAAGGAATATTTAGAGGTGGTTTTGCTAGCTTCTTCCTCTGAAATATAGCCTACAGTACCTGGTATTGATTGGCAGTATCTCATCCAAGAATTAACCAGAGCTGACCCTCCTTAAATTCCAAGATTGGTTGGGATTGGGTAACTTTAGAGGATTTAGGCTGACTATCATCCATAAAATCTTTGGACCTAGAGAGCACAATAAACAGAATATTTGGTTCCTGCTGTTTAAGTCATTCTTCCTGGCAGAAAAACTACAGAACACACACACACACACACATACAGACAGACATCTTCTTTTTCTGGATGGATTTTTTGTTTTGTTTTTCATTTGCTTTTGACAGACATTATTTATTTATTTATTTCCCGCCTCTCCATATGGATCGAGGCGGCGAACAACTTACAACAACTTACAGACATGGCTTACCAGTGTTGCAGGAAGTATATGGAGGACAATGTATCACTCAATGGAATAAATGTAAAATCACACTGGGTATTCTAAAGTTTATGAAGACACATGAATAATTATTTGGAACCAGGCATATGTATTGATGGTTTACCCACACAAACATTATTCTAAGTGAGAACATGCTTGTTCTTTGCTGCTTGTGTAGGAACATAGCAGCAGGCTAAACATTTTAAATTGTAGGGCTGGTTAAGAATTTCACTCCAATCTGTTTTTGATCAGAATTTACCAAAATTTTCAAAATTCAAATGTGGTAGGAAGCAAAACTGGCAGATATGCCCATCTCTGTTTAGTAGTTCTGTATAGCACAAGAAAGCCTAGTGAAATAAAGTATCTTAATTTTTGCTCTCTACCATATTTGGTTTACAAATAGTTCTCCAAAGACTACTGATGAAAAACTGCAACTTTGACTGCAACTGGCTTTTACCAAATGCCTCTTCCATTAAAATACACTGGAAATCACATGGCCTATGAGCTGCCTGTATCATCACTGCCTTTTTTTTGTTCCTATGCACTCCTCCCAACTCTTTCTTGAAACCACCATCACAAAAATAAATGGTGGGAAAGGGGGTCTCCTCCCAACGTACTGCTGGAAGCATTCAGGAGCAACAATTTCACTCTAAGACAAGATGCCAGACCCCTCTACATCCTGTCCCCTACTCATACTCCAAAAAATATTTTACAAAACCAAACTGAAGAACTCCAAAAAAAATCTCTTGCCCTTTCTCTGAATTTACATAACCAATCAGCAGAATGACAGAAGTGGTGGGGCACAATGAGGCAAAAATCTGAACTCTACCAATAAAATGACAGGAAATGTTTTGGACATAACTACCCAGGAAAGACCTATGAGTAGATTACAAATGTCATTAAAAATGTCAATTCAGTGTGCTGCAGCATATTGGAAAACAGATGAGGTCCTTGTCTCTGAAAAGGGAAAGAATCATTCAGGCTAGTCCTGACTGGTCAGTGTAATGTCAGAACCGTTAATGATCTAGAACAGATCATTAAATGGACGGTGCCCAGGCATCCAGAAAAGAATGCTGTGATTATTAAGAATCAGACTAATCTATCTTACACCAACTGCAGAAACTACCATAAAAAATGGTATCTCAGTCCTGTGCGAAAGGCAAGACTCCTCAAGAAGGATAGGAAAATCGCTGAAGTGTTGTTTCATCATGCCAATGCAGCCAGTCTTGACTAGAATCTCAGCGAGAATTCACCATATCTCCATGTGAGTCACATGTCTATCCCCAGATTTTAATATCCTTATCAAAAGTACAAGGTTATCCAATCATCATGATTTATGATGACACCTCTCAGAAAGAATGATGAACAGCTGGGAAAGGTGCGGTAAAAGACAAATGAAATGACAACTGATTACAGGGTAAACTTATAAATAGGGGCAGTCAGACACAAAAGAGGACAAGGCTCCTCTACCTTTCATGAAAAGCAGTAGGGTGCTTGCTGGCTGGTGGATTCTGAATGTTAGCGTCCAAAAAACTAATTTTCTTAAGTTCTGATGAGAAGCTGACATTCTGTTTTCTGCCTTACTATTAAAGGAACCTATTCATGCCAGAAGACTTTCTTGTGGTATAAGATTAAAGCTAATGTAGATTTTAATAATCATTATTTGAGAAACCCTATACAGACAGTCTAGAATAAAGACAACTCAAGGTTCAAGGATGCCTTTATGGGTTTCTCCCCATAAAGCATGGTTTAAAAGGGAAATTAAGTTTTTGATAAATAGATAACTTATAGAGATATCCTGTTAGAAAATACACATTGCCAAATGAAAGCAAGTGACATTTTGAGGCAAAAAGGAATAAATATCAGTCGGTTTGCATGTAAACCATTGACTAAACATTTTAAGATGCATTAAAAATTTATTTGGTTTTGAAACATCCAAATAAAAATGTGAAGAACAGTTATGTACAGATGATGATAATTTAATTGATAAAATGTATAAATATTTGTAGAAAATTGAAACGGAAGATGAGCAAATTAAAGAATACATTATTAAATGAGCCCAAAATGTTGGGCATAATCTCAATTTAGAACAGTGGGGAAAATGTGGACAAAAAACCTGCAATGTAAATTGATTTATGATTTAAGTGAGAACTTTTATAAAATTATGTGCAGATAGTATCTTATACCTGAAAAACTGTCAAAATGTATAATGATTCACCAAACCTTTGCTGGAAATGAAAAAAACAATAAGGAATTTTTAATCATATGTGGTGGACTTGTGAGAAAGCATTAAAAAAGGACTATGATTCATTGATTGATAGAAGATATTAGGAAAATTAAATTGAAGTTGATGCCAGAGATGTGCTTACTAGGCCTGTTCAAAGACAGAATGGATAATTCTGATCAGAATTTTCCTCAACATATGACAACAGCAGCTAGACTTCTGTTTGAGAAGAGATGGAAAGAAGCAGAGATACCAATGCAAGAAGAGTGGGTGGTAAAACATTTAGACTTAGTGGAAATGGATAAGTTAAAGGTAATGTTAAAAGATGGTTCAACAACTGAGTATAGAAAAAAGTGGGAGAAATGTTTGAGCTTTGCTAAGAAATTTTGGGGAGTTTCTTTTAAACTTAAGATTTAAGTACAAATAAATATACAGTGAAATTATAAGGTATAAAGCTTAGATATCTGTAGCAGAATTTTTTTTATAAGTGATCATGTGATAAAGTGACCATGTTGTTCTTTTTTATCAAGTTTATGTTTAACTTAGAAGAAGCTGATTTAGTATTTTGAGTTATAACTATCAACTGGGGGTTCGAAGTTAAATTAGTCAAATTAGTATTCCCCCTTGTAATGTGTTTAGTTTTAGTTGACTGAGTAGTTGTTTATTGTTCGTTATTTTTGTTGTGCTTTATTTAGATTTATGTGAATTGGTGTTTTGCTGGTTAATGTTTGTATTTTGGTGCAGTCTTGTGTGATCAATCCTTATATGTTGTTTTATATATAAGAACTTTTTTGTGTGTTTAATAAAAATTATTCAAACAAAAAAGAAGGAAACTTTTCCTCTTTTTCCATCTGAACACCCTGACTATGCATTATGAGAAAATGAGGCTTTTAAGTTTAAGCAGCAACAACAACAAGCATAGTGATACAGAAATGCATTTCCAAAATTATGAACTATTCAGAGACACTGATCAGACCGAGGAAACATCAGCTTTCCCGAAGTTGATAAGCAGTAGGTTTCCCACATTAACTTTTTCTATACCGTGCAAAATTAATGTATTCATTATCTTACCACAGGATGTAGCAATGGCCATCAGTAATTTTAAAAATTGATCAGACTGATGTCCATGAGAAGCTTCTAGCCACAACAACTGACAATGGAACCTCAGTATCTATAGAAAGAAGATCTCTGTTTTCTTGATTATGTGGGGGCGGAAGGAAGATATATCATGCCCATTAGGCTATTGAGAGTCAGAATAAATAGCAGTAATAGCAAGACAGTTTTAGAAAAGTGTAGAAGAGCATAATCTACTCAATGAAAGCACATTGATTTCACTTAATAATTTCACAGTAACTCTTAAATAGCCTAAAATCATCAGATCCTGTCTGATCTTGGATGCTAATCACGGTCAGTCCTGATTCTTACTGGGATGTGAAGCTGCCAGTGAATACCAGGTGTTGTAGGCTATTTTTCAGAGGAAAGAACTGGCAAAAGCACCTCTGAGTATTCCTTGCCTAAGAAAATCCTATGAAATTCATGGGGTCGCCATAAGTTGACAGATGACTTGAAGGCACATACACAAACACACAACTCTTCTCCCTTTCAAATAAAAATTCTGAAAGGGTCAACTTTGGCTGGATTGTGGCCCAGTCTCAGGATGCATGATGCTGCTGCCTTTGGGGGACAGTTACATGAATGACAAGGAACACACATTTACAGATGGGAGTGATGACAAAAACAGCCTGAGAAAAAGGATAGGAAAATGTCAGATGTTAAATATATCAAAGCCAGTCAAGACCCGAAAGGTCTTGGTTCTATTTTGCAGCAACAGTGTT